>CM060660.1:20393626-20976126 GCA_030686955.1 Odontamblyopus rebecca | reverse complement strand
TAGGAGCTCACTCATCTGTTCATTATAGGTGAGAGAGTCAGAAAGCTAATGACTGGTGTCCTTCATTAGTTCACTAATTGGCAGTGAATGGCTGCAGGGTCACACTCTCACTCCTGGACCCTATATTGACTTCTGCAAATTAATAGTTGCTCTAATTTGGGCTGGAGGGGGGTGACTGGTGACAGCTGTCTAGTGTTAGAATTAAAGACTACCTGAGAGAAATGTGTCATGAACATGGTCCTTTAGGGACCATTCAGAATGCTAGAGAAACACAATATAGGAATGAAAATTATGATATATAATTTTATCTCTTATGGAATGAGTATACATACCAGTGCAAGTCCTAAGCATAGGCTGTATAAAAATATGGACTAAACGAGTGTCACCCATAACATTCAGCTCCACTCAAATGAAGCTCCAGATGGGGGAATGAAGGCATCTGATTGGTTCATATCTTGATTCAGGGACAAAATAGCAAAATAAAAGTTCAGGATCATGTGGAGTGGGTTCATACAAACATTTTAAGACCAAAATAATGAGGCTCACTACAGCAGTTACACAGAGAGTGGTGACAAGATCCCAATGTAAGTCAGTGGGATCCAGGGTCAGAAGGAGCCGGAGGAGCCTCCTGCCGCACTTCTTATTTGGACGAGGTGGCTAGTGTGTTAGCTATGTCCATTCAAAGGTTAATGAAAAGGTTACAGAAAGAAAGAAAGCAATGAATACACTGTTTACCAAATTATGTTTTGTTAACACTGTGTAAACAAACTTGCATTAAATCCTAATACATAAAAACTAGAGTTGTGCAGATTTTGCATTTGTCATGGTTATATCGTTATTGTATAATGTATTTAATGTATTCAGCATTATCTTTTATAGAGCCATGCCTATGAAATATAAAAAGTCCTTTGTAAAGAGTATTCTCATGTTATTCAAAAACTAGATAATGTATGCAACAATTACATTAGCACTAATACGAATAATTAAAATCCATGCACTACACGACTAATCTACATACAATATGCAGCAACTACCATCAAAATCCTCTGTGCTAATTTGTGCTAACATGAGCATCCTCCCACCCTTATATTAGGCGTATGTGATTGCCAGAGCTGGAAATAAAGCGTAGTTGTGAATCCACATGTGTGATCTGTTGCATGCATGAAGGCGATGATGAGGAGAGGACTTGGACAGTGCTGGCAGATCACGATGCCCCCCTTTGCCCCCCTGTCATGGGTTATCTGAGTGAGTGTGTCACATCCACAGGGGGGAGGGGGGAAGGAGGGGACTGTCACTCTGTGTGTGTGTGTGTGTGTGTGTGTGTGTGTGTGTGTGTGTGTAAGTGAGCCTGTAGTAGTGGTGGCGGATGAGTGATTGCATGCTCCTACAATGGCCCTGCCTCCTCCCTCCTCTCCCTCTGCCTTACCTATCTGCAGCCAACATCCATTAATTCTGCTCAAGCCCCTCCCCTCTGAACCGCTGGGCCTCTGCTGCCACTAAACCTACAACATAACCTTGGATGGCCCTGTCTTTTTCCCCACATCCAGCTTTCAACAAACTACTGCTTTCAATATATTTTCACTCTTCTTTCTGTGACATTCTCATCCTCCCAACAGTTGCCCTTGCACAAATGTGGGCTGTACCCAGCCAAAGCTGGACTGGCCTGGGAATATGGATTAGATAAGTGAGAATCAAAAATGTGTTGGATTTTACAGTTTTATGCTCTGTTCCCCACAGATAGACAGCACGCCACGCTTAGAGCGCTGACACCAAATGGAAAAAACAAAGGGTCAAATAGTGGGAGATGCACAACTGTTCACCTTCACAGCAAGCTTTAATGCATGAGAACAAATCAACTGGAGGAGAAAAATATAGCTTTAAAGAAATTGTATGTAACCTGTGCTGAACATTGGTTGCCAGTGCCTTGACCTGCATAAAAAGAACACATGTGTTTTTCATTTCCAGACAAGCCGTGTCTCATATAAAAGCTCAGAAGCTCTGGAAATCACTCACTGAGCTGCACTAGCACTGATTCATGAATATCTGTAGGTGCCCGGGTTTAAGTAGTAATGATTCAGATCAGAGAGAATCATAGAGTTTAAACTAACTAGATTTCAGCTTTAAAAATGGCAACCCAAATGAAAAAGCCATGTGATGATTTGTGTGCTTTCTGATTGGATAATGCCCTTGAGAACAAAACAACAACAAATCAGCATTACAGTTGTTATCAGTAAGAGGTTCTTTTGTTTTGAAAATATCTACATAAAAATAGGTCATGTTCATAGACTTTAAAATCAAAATCTTACATACGGTTCCTTTAAACAGTAATAAGCACAAAGTAAGTGAGAGGTAACAGCTATAAGCATTATACTTTTTGGGTAATCTCCAATTTCAGTTTTGCTTAAGGTGCCTTCTGCTGAATGAATGAAAATGTGTGCTGACCATGATTCTTATTAGCAGTGGATCAGTCACACATTTACAGGCCTATAATTAGAGCAGACAGGAGAAAAGCAAGCAAACTGTGGATGAGACGGGCTTGATTTATTATCCATCACCTTGACCTTGGTGACTTGGAGATGCAGCTCAATTAGGTCTGGGCATGGATTACACTGATCCACTCTCCACATTACAATCACTCAGGCTCTGTGCAAACCCCCCCTTCTATATATAGAGAGAGATAAAATGTGCTTTCATTATGATTTCATTAATGTAAAAAATGACTTTTAATATGTATGTATATATGTATATGACTGGCAATTAGAGATATTGAAAAAAATACAGATCTAAAGTTCTTCTTTACCACAGCATATTAACCCTCACTTGTTGACCATGCTTACCCATGTTTACAGCTCATCGTTCACACATGGACAAACAGCAGCAAAAGACAACTCTGTCAACACTAATGATCGTCTGGGTGAGGGCTGTGAGAGCGCTCTATCACATGTGAGTGCTCAGGAAATCAATAGTGACCAAGTGGTGGTTAAATATAGCAGTGGGCGACAGATATATGTCATTTAAGAGCTGAGGCAGTGAAGGTCACAGAAGCCTTTGTGTAAAAAGGGTTTTCGAAATCTATTAAAAAGAAAGGAGGCAGTGTACATTAAAGGTCAGGATGGCTAGATGAGGATTTTATTGTGGCCAGTCAACAGTAAGGATCTGTGTGTGCTCATGGGAGACGTTTGATATTTGAAAACTGTACCCTTTTAGACTGGGTTTTACGTATTTGAATAATTCTTTTCAAAGCTGATTTATTTATAACTCATGAGACATTCAGTTAGCATTTTAGCAATACTGTTTGAAAGGAAGGATTGGTTGTAGTCATCAAATAAAGAACATAAACAACATCATGGGAACTGGCAGCCTATTGACTAAACATATGCCAGAGACAGGTAAGGCTACATGCTTCTTTGCTTCAATGCTAAACATAGATTTTAGCATAAGGTATAACATAACATATATTTCCTAATGTTCCCATCTCTATTTATCCATGCTTGGAAAAAAATTCTGAAAAATATGTAGGCACCACTTGAACGTCACTTTTGTAAGAATTTACCAAATACAAGATTCACGGTTAACTTCTCTCCATTATATTTATTAGAATTAACATTTAGGGTAACAAAGAGCAATGTTTGTTTACCTGCAAAAGCTTTGGAGATGTGGTCTTTCTTCCACTCCCAGGGCTGGTCGTACTCATCTGCCGGTCTCTCATCATCTTGGGGCAGCCTGGAGCTTTCCTTGCTCTCCTCATAGTTCTCTCCATACATAAGGCCCAGTCGATGGCCCCGCTCATCTTCATAAGGCGTATCGTAAAGCTGCACTCCTCCGCGAGACCGTCCTCCTCCAGGACCACGCTGTAGTTCTGTAAATATATTCAAACAAGATCAGACACACAAAAGCGGTATTGTAATTCTCTAAACAAACATTGATGAATTTCTTTTGTAGAAGTAGAACAAAGAGCCCCTGATGTTACTATAATTAGAAAAAAATGAAAAAAAAAAACAAAACAAAAAACAAATAACATTTTGAGAGCGTGCCAGGGGCTCAGGATCTCATATGGGGGACTTAACAAGGCCTCGAGCGGGATGCTGAGAAGCAACATGGCAGAGGACCCACCCCCTTCTCTCGTCCATTAGATGCTCAGCAGTAACAGGATCCATGTATTCATCATGTTAACATTTTCATTACAGTCACAGTGGGTTCCAACTTCACACCTATGGTGTAGAGATCTTTGTCGTGATGAGATTAACACATATATGCAGCTAGACATTTAGATTTGGGATTTCAAATTAATGTTTCATCAAGAAATGATTCATACACTACAACAAGACCATCTGTGACTGGAGTCAAGCACTATAGGCCTTAATGGTTATTTACTGTAGATAACCATTTACTCTTTATCTAAGGGCTAGACTTTTATTATAATTTATCAGTCATATTTTGTGTTTTAAAATCACTATAGACTGAATTTGCTTCAGATTTTGAAGGGCAGAATGGGTGCTTATATCACTGACAACTAAACATATTATATTTTATTACACTACATTTTGTTAACAAATAATGACAATATTTTTACCCACAACACAAGGAACAGGATAATGACTCCAAGAGATCAAGTGGCTACCCAGAACAAAACAACAACATATATTGATAGAAACCACTGGATATACCCAAGATCAGATAAATCATCAAACATAACATAATTACCACTGACAAAAACCATCACATACACCTGTTAGTCGATGTGCCATTCAGTTATTGTCAATGTATTAAGACTTCAATCACATATTTTCAAAGGGTTTTGGAGTAAAGCCAGGGTCTTTAAAGAAGATGTAATCCTGTGCTCAAAAAGAGGATTGACTACAGTGAAAGGTGGATGAGAGGAACTTCAACTTTCACACAACGCGACAAGACGAGACACTGTGATTGGCCAGAGCTGTTATCACCATGGAGACTGAGTGGTGGCCCTGGGGAAAGCCCCTCAGGTTATAAAGAACAGAGTGGAGGGGTAAATGGAGACAGTGGAGGGGTGAGAAGAGAAGGAGGTAGGATACAACACAAAGACGAGGGAGGAGATATGGAGGGGTGGGGGGGCTGTCACTGTTTGATGTTAAGTCATTGAGACAGAAGCACGGCGGGGCTCTATACTGCTCTACCTGCACTGGGAGCACACAGCGTCAGCAACAGCCACGAGAAGTAGAAGATGAAGACAGGAAGATAAAAACAGGCGAACAGAGGAAATAGTAGTGGGGGAAAATAAAATAGCGATATTACATGAAGATGACAGCCATTGAAGACTGGGAGGAGTGGAAAGGATACATACAAATTCATTCATCTAAACTGCACTTTGGTTTGACCAGAGTAGTGACAACATTTTAACTATTAGATGGCAAAGGTAAAGCACACAAATGTTTTCTCAGGACACTGTAAAATACACTCTCCAGTGTCTTTAATGAGCTAAAGCCAACAAAAGACAAACGGGAATAAGGAGACAGGCTCAATTCAGAGTCAATGAAAGAGCTCTGACAATGGTTCACCAAAATGCTCTGCCATCATCGTTGTGAACCTAATCACTCCTATGGCTCCATCGAGCTGCTCAGAGAAATGATTTCCTAGAAGAACCCTATGGTGATGATGCAGCGTTGGTGAGAATCCACAAATTACAATGTCAATAAAACAGAACCAGAAAACCAGCTGAAAGGCAAAATAAAAGCCAGCCAGACTCCATGGAGAGCTCTTAAGATGAGGAGAGAAACTGTACAACAATTATGCGTTACTGCGATACAGTCAGCTTTGGGGAGGGCAGCACTGATGTGAATAGCAAAAAGACAAATAAAGAATGAGAGATGGGACCCAAATAAAATAGGAAAAAAGATAAGACCCACTCAAAGGACAATTTTTGGACAGCCACTTAGTTTTAGTTAGTTTGGCTACATCAAGGATTTAAATATCAATTGCTGAGGATGGTAGCTGGCTGTTTTGTTTTAGAACAAAGAGAACAGTCAGGAAGAAATAAAGAACTGAAGATCCCGATAAATATTGACAGCAAAAACTGCTGACAGCTAACAAGCTTTGCAAACTGGAATCTTCTATCCGGGATTTAATGCACGTATAAAAGCCCAATAGTATGATGACTTTCATGTTTTTCATGTCAGCTTTATTTTTATAAAACGTGTACTCCTAAATCAGTGGGAATAGAATAATTCTAAACGTGGTGAGATATGTGTGCTGTGAGTGAATGTATGGGCCAGAATTCCCACCGCACTGACCTGTAATGACCCTCTGAGCTTCATAAGGTTCCATGTAACCGTTGTTTTCACATGGCACTAGGCCGAGCTCTGAGTCCACTCTATGGTCCAGACGAGCATCGAAGGGATCTGAATAATCGGTGTCCCCGGCCAGAGGAGCAGACGGCACCACCTGAAGGACGAGAGTGCATTTACTCATAAAATGAATAGGTCACACAACATTAGCTTAAGATCCCCTCAGGATAATATCTCAAGTCTTCTCTAAAGATGTAATACAGACAAAGCAATTTATATGTTTTTGTAGCTGTGAGGCATACTTCCACTCAGTGTTTTTATAGCTATAACAGTAAAAACATTTTTGACAAAAAGTATTTTTAATATTTCAGTAGTATTGGTCATTGTCTGCAGTAAAAGTAGTAGTATCAGTATTAGTAGTTGCTGCAAGTTCTATTATTGTATATCTGGTAGTGTGGTATTCTGTAAATAATATAGTAGTAAATGTAGTCATGTATTTATGCCTTTGCAAAAATAATTAAGACAGATGTATGTACAGAAATAAACTGTAATTTAGTAATATTATGGGTGCATTAGAGCAGAACATTGGAGCACTACTTACATCTCTGACAATTTTTTAAAAAGACATCGATTGGAAAAAAGTAACAGATTCTTGACAAGACCTACGTCTTTACAAGCAGTTACATCTCTATTCAAAGGCACATTGTGCATCTGCAGGTTCATGAAAAGATTTTTCTGATTCTGATCCTATGATAATTTGCACTTTCACTTGGAGGTGCCACAATGTATAATTAGCAGCTATAATATAAAGGGCACCCCGGGAGCTATATTGTATATTGGTTACCATGGTTACCATGGTAAGACTGAATGCAGCATAGCATGAAATCACCCTGTCTGAGTCTGAAGGTGAGTTTGTTGGATGAAGCAAGAGAAACACAGAGAGCTCTGGACTGAAGCAAGAGGAAAACTGTGGTTGGCAAATAGACAGCCATATGGGCATGTTGTCAAATGGACATGCATCATTATGCATACCTACAAACACATACCTTTGGAAAAGTAATTTCTAATCTCTAATTTTCCTCTAGCTTTAACAAAGGAAACCACTGTTAGGAAAAAGCAGCCCCAAATTACATTTTAATATAAACACATCCGTTGAAAATTGCCTCCTAATCCCAAATTGCTGCTGTAACAGGGTATCGACGGAGGCAACACATCCAGATCTGCAATGGTAATTAGTGCAAGGATGTTGTTCCCACATATCCCGGAGGATTAATGAGGGGGAAAAGTACAGTGGAGGAGAAATAGCTATTGACTTCAGATTCTAACTTAAATGCAAAAGTTGAAAAGGAAGTAAAGGAACTCCCTCCCAGTTGGAGGACGCTGTATTATAACTAAAAGCTCCGCAGTATGAATTATTGCTCTCTGTGACTCGCCACCATACACCATTACTGTATACGGTCCCTAGCATGTGATCATGCGGGGGTCTCTCAGCTTGCAAACCAAACCTGATTTATTATTTATGGGAAAACATAAACCAAAGAGACTGTGACCCTCTCTCATTCACTGTTCTACTTGTGCTATCAATAATACTTCCTCCCATCTACTGGGACAAATTTATGGCACGCATGGGATCTTGAGTGATTTATGTAAACTCTGTATATCTTTGACATGCATTTCCAGGGCACTTGCTTATGGATCAATAAAACTGTCACTACGCGAGAGTAGGAGTGGCCTTTTAATTCTGTACCACTGTCTGCTATTGTCATTATCTCTTCCTCACTTATTGATGCAACAGCCAAATTTGTCTCTTACAGGTTCTTGTTGCTCCTCCAAAGAGATGGCACTGAGAAGGATCTTGGTGCGGCCCAGCTCTTGAGAGTCCACTTTGATAAGTCTATGCTTTGGTGACTTGCTGTCACCTATGGTCTTCATTGGAGATCCATACACAGGGGTGGCAGGTTCTGAAGCCCCAGACTCACCCCTGGATCTGTTCTCAGAATCCTCATATGGGTCCTCAAAATCCAGATCCCTCTGTAGGCGGTAAGCTTTGAGGATCTCACTCTCAGTGTAGTCAGGAGTAGGTGGCTGGGGTGGTACCTTTCTGCTTCCAAAGCTCAGATAGTCCTTCAGCCACTTGGCCATCACTGCTGTAATTTACAACTGCTCAATGTGGTAGTGTGCTGCTGTAGGAGGGAGACAAAACAACGTGGTTACTCACTGATCTCTTCATCTCATCACTGTTGAGATTTTGCTTCGTGCAATAGGGCTATCCAAATGAAAACAAATATTATTTATTTCGTGAACCATAATATTCCCCGCACATAATCCTCTTGTAACATAAAACAACTTTGTCTTGGTTGTAAGAAGACGCACGATGCGCTTTCAACACCAAACTGCACCAACAGCTGGCTCCAACGCACTCCTTTTGTTTTACGAAGCTATCACGTCTGGCATCTGGACTTTGCCCAAAGGCGGCAATTACAACTCAGACGAGCAATAAAGTACAGCGTTAACATGGAACATGGAAAAGTAAAGACGATGTTTATGGGTAATATGAAGATTACGCACACGTTTACGCCGCAGATGCTCTCTCCTGTTTTCACTATTTAGTGACTCAAAAGACAGTGCAATAAAAGGTGAATATATATGCCCAGATGATCCATAGTATACAATAATACAAATATTAATTGGTTTGTCTTATCTTTACTATCCTCCTTGATTGAAAACTGTAGCGCTGCGTTGTGTATCCAAACCTGGTTCAGTCCACTCGCCACTTCGAGTGCTTTAACTCTTCTTTCTTCATGACGATGTAGAAATCGAAATGGTAAAAAAAATACTACCTCCAGCCCGAGTTACTTTTTATTCCATAAAGCATAAACAAAGGACACAGACGCAGGGAAAAGCAGGGGGAAGCGTGCAGTTCCAGGAGACTTGCTCAAGCCGCTGACAGCAAACGTGCGAGTGAATCTGGCGACTCAACAGCTCCGAGACAAACTCAGCCAAGCGATTAAAGGGGAGGTGCTTAGTTCCCAATGGAATATCCTATTCCCTGTTGCAGGCAGCCGAGCGTTCATTCATTGAAATATCTCCACATGATAAGCACGCTACAAGCTAGAGCAACAGATACTCAGGGCTTTTAGAAGGCGATATATGAGGAAATAGAGATAGAGAAAGCCTAGCTCTCACGAATCTGCCTTTATGAAGCGCATTATTTATTCACATGACATCACTGGAGATATCCAGGAAAGCCTGACTTCATTCATGAGTGAAAGAGTTGGCGGGCTGACACTTCCATCAAAACATATTTGTCTTCCCTTAAAAAGTTTTACTCTCTCTTCAGTTTTTGTTGGTAGAGGAACCTTGTTCTAACAAACGGCCTGTAGCCTATATTTAGCCAATATTGTTCTCTTCTCTCACTTAATTGTTCACTTATACATTGTGGTTTTGTTTATCAACTTTGTAGGCAATTTAGGAATTAGGAATGAATGTCAATAGGTAGTAATCCATTAATGGCCACAATGGGAGCTGCAACAGTATGGTAACTATTTTCTACTTCATCTGGATATTTTTCAGTAACAGTGCTTTTTTCGTAGTTTAATGGCACTTCCTTTCAAAAATGTTCCATTGCCCTTAAGCCCAGATCTATAAACTATGAAAAAGTGCCAAAGTGAGGAGGCTCTGAGTTTGTTAAAGGATCATAAATGCCCTTTTCTTTACGACTCTCATGAGCTCACTTTCTCTTAGGATCGAGATGGAGCCTGGATGAGGTCACCAGGCTGGAATCTCCACCCCCTCCCACTTCTACTATCACCGCCACAACAACCATTAACATTATCCCATCAAGACGTTCGCATTTCCCTCCTGCACACTGCTCCATTATTCACTAAACACTTACGCTCTGTGCAGGGAATAGGGCCTCGAGAATCCAATATGAGCAGAGCAATGAAATCCACAGGGCGCCCACTCTGGTCCAGTCCACTCAGCCCTGGAGTAAATCTCTCCACGTCTCATGGTCCTTGAATCAATAGAAAATAATTAAATTAATAAATCATCACATCGTATTAAATGAGCAAATGAACGAAACCTAAAATTTCAATTTGACAACTTTCACTTAACATTTCAAGTTCAACAAAAAACATCCCAAGGTCATCAAAACCAGTAAGCTAATATATGTAATGTTTAATATTATGCTTTAATATTCTACTCTCAAACATCTACAAGCATAAAAAATCTGATGAGTTTGCATGAAAATAGAAATACATACCTGTAGGTTAGATTAGATTCTTTAAGAAACAATATACCTGCCTAGCCATATTTCATACCTGAACTTTATTTATAGATATTAATTTAGAAGGGAGCAATTTTCAATGTAGAGTTGTAGAACTAATATAAATGCAATAAGAAATTAATTGCTCCTTTGTGGAAATTATGTGGGTATTATGTGTCCTGCATCCCATATCCTTTGCCTATACTGCCCTCACTCGGCTCCCTCATGTACTACAATTTCAATTGGCCAATTTTTTCCTGCTGCTCAGTGCAATATCACACTGAAACTACTGCCACACATATTAATATTGAATCTATAAACAATGTATTGTACATGGTTGCTTGAACTTGAACCTTACCTCAGTGTTGGTGCTGCTGCAAAAGATAGACCTTACCGTGACAATTTGCATGGTTGTAGTGTATAAAATTAAACTAAAGGCAAGGAAAGAAGCTAAAATAATGACAACGTGCGCTTGACTGTTTGGAAAAGCTTGCATTTGCTTGACGGTGTGTGTTTGTCCTACCCAATCAAACCCGGATGCGGAAATTTGACTGTACCTGATTGGTTTACATTTTGGGGGCGGGTTCAATAGTTCCTCCAGCTGGCAGCACATCCACCACACAAGCAATTCAGTATTTCTGTAAGGCCCCAGAGGTGAAAATAGACCACGTTTTATAACAACGCCTCCTCAAAGGGTAAGTCTTTTAGTATTAAATAGATTCTAAGTTTCTGAAGGAAAGCGAATGCTATGTTAATAAGCTTTTTATAACATGTGCCTGCCTAATATCCTATTAGCATCAACACAAATGTGGTTCTAGCTGTTTACCACATAGGCCTATAGTCTATGGTTTATCATAATACTCACGCAGAATAATGTTTGTCTCCTTCCCCATAAGCATTTACTCATCAAACCATTATGAAAAGTTTGAAGGCAAAGTTTAAGAAGAATGAGGTAAGTGCACCTGTTGTGGCCCATGCTGGGTTCAGTGTCAAACGGACATTTTCACTCTAGACTGCACTACACTCTTATCAGTTATCAGTTATTATTACTATCAGTTAAAATATGTTCACTCAAATGACAGAAGGTTGTCAATAGTCAGTCATAATCCCACATGTGAATGAGGGTAGGGGGATTCAATGTCACTGAGCGGCAGCAGGGGAGCAGGGCTGTGTCCAGACTACTGCTATAGCTACATCTCAGGTGGCATTCAATAATTCAGGTGTACACACATACACACCCACACACTTTCTCAAAGAATTTATGCTATCCTGCTGTTAGTGTCTTACAGAAATATCAAAAGCTAACAAATTACTGGACTTCAAGTAATGTTTCTCACAGTTATATACTTTCACGAGAATGCCAAATATGGAAACTATTCTTACATATTATCCCACTGATGTCTCCTGGTTTGTTTTAGTTATTCTTATTAAACATATTACCCCAGACCAGGATCAGGCAGGGCATAGCTTATCCAGCAAGTTTCCTTTTTTGCTGAGTCCTCGAATCAAACAGACCTAGCCTGTGACTGCAGAGAAATGGATCTTGTCAGTGACACGATCAAGGGGGAGCCATGCAGAATCTGGCAACACAAATGAATAGGCAGAAGCACAGAGTTGGTGAAAGAGAGAGAGACTTGGTATTGTGTATTAGGTCATAGAAAGAGAACAGCAGATTTGTGTATAGAGCTGAGCAGCGGCTGACCTGGAGGCAGGATATCCCGGCTTGCAAATAGGATGCACTTTTGGATGCAGTGTGAGTTGTGCAAGTAAGCAAATACTCTCCAAAATACTCTCTAAATCTATGAAGGAGTCATGTGAATTTAACCATGGCTATTCCAGTGTGTATGTATATATGACCAAGTAGAACAATTGCGTAGTAGGTATAGCTATAGATAGCCCTGTATGCTAGCAGTATGGATCCTCAAAAGCCTGCCTTTAGCCTGATGAAGTGCCTGTGCCCATGTTTCACCCTGCTGCCGCTACATGTATGTATTTTCTTCCTTTTTTTTTTTTGATAACCTGAAAATTGAAAGACATAAGATAAGACCACACACTTTTATTATTATTCACTCATTAATATATTTAGGCAGTGGTACATTGTATGGAATTGGCTGTGCATTCATTGTTTAGCATGTTATGAGATATGTTGTTTGGTATCAGATAGCACTGCACAGATCAGTGCAGTGTCATGACTTGTCCTCTGACCTCTTTAGAGTCAGGACTGGAGTAAAAGTGATGACAGACTTCTGCAGGCCGTGGAGCAGAATGAGCCTGATAAAGTTTCAGCTCTCATTGTTAAAAAGGGTCTATGTCCCACCAAACTGGATGCTGAGGGCAAGTCGGCGTAAGTATTCTGTAACAAAGCCAACATCAGCTTTGCAATAGTGTATTAGTCACTCTTTTAGACTTTCTGTGATTTATTTTTTAAGATACCACCTTTGTGTATCTCGAGGAAGACTTGATTGTTTGGAAGTTATCATTGGAAATGGAGCAGACCTCACTGTCACAGATGGGGCTGGTAAAGTATCTTTGCTCATCACAGTATGACATTTTGATTTGATTTACTTTTTAATTCCATAGATTATTAATGATTTATGCAGGTTTAAGTGCTGTTCATCTTGCAGCCAAGAATGGGCAACCAGAGTGTTTGAAAAGACTCTTACAGGTAAAGCATTAAAGGGTCCACATATTGGATTTTCTGATTTACATTATAATGTTGTTTTCTCATCAAAAACATGCTTAAGTTGTGTTTTGTTTTCATTCACACAAGTGTAACACACAAACCCTGCATATGTAGACATCGTCTCTCAAACAGAAAACTCTCTGTGCTACATTTTGATGTCATAATACAGGACATGCTGTGCTGTGTTTCTAAACTCCATGCAACTTCACTAGAATCATTTGAATCATTTCAGTCCTGGAATTGTCAATCGCTACTGAACTAAAGGTAAACTGTAGTTGTTACCACTAGATGGCTTCATGATAGATATGTTTTTGATGAGGTAATAACATTCTAATATAGCTTAAAGCTCACAAGAGTCAATTTTGCATAATATACGTAACTGTGTCATTTTGAACCAGAGATGAACTATCTGTACATTTCAGGAAAGGTTACCTGTAGATTGCACAGACAGCATTGGCCGGACCCCTCTTCATCATGCAGGTTTATTTGCTACATCATTGTTAAAATCATTCTTCCAAGTGAGTCATACAATCTTTTTCTGTTTTTTTATTTATTTATTTATTTATTTTTTTTGTAGCAATCAGTGGATGCTTGTCCTGTACTGAAATCCTGTGGGATTTTAAAGCCAACATAGATATTCAAGATGGGGTAAATTTCCATTGTTATGTGAATATCAATAGTATTTTAGGAACAGTATAATCATATCCAGTGTCATTTCTACCAGGAAGGTGCAACTCCATTGATCTTAGCAGCCCAGATGAGCAGAGTGGAGCTATGTGTGTTTTTGTTAGGAAGAGGTGCCAACTGTAACATCCAGGACAACCAGGGAAGGTAATCGTATTATATGCCAAACTATTAATGCTAGATAAATGACGTCTTATTAATACTGAGTTGTAGAAACCTTTTAGGGCTTCACAAAATTCTTGATTTAATCAGCAGAAAGTTAGAAAATCAAACAATGAAACAGTCAGTGGTCAAAAAGAGAGCTTTTTAGTACTAGTGCTAGTGGATTCGTAGTAGTTGTTAGCATGCCTGCCTATGTTTTGTATTATGTATTTTATCTGTGGGTTTCAGGTCTGCACTGATGGTGGCCTGTGAGAGTGACAGTGTGGAGACTGTGGGTGCTCTCCTGAGAGGTGGAGCTAACACTCAGCTAGTTGATGCCCTGGGACATAAAGCAAGTGACTACAGTGAAGTTACAGATAACAAAACTATTTTAAAGATGCTGAAGGATGGGCCACCACCAGGTAAATTTCACTATAACAATTAGGCAAAAGCATGACCCTTTTATTGTAGCATTGATCAAACTCACCAGTAAATCTGAAGCAATTTTACAGTACAACCCAGTTAAAACTGTCTTGCTGTTTTTCCACTTCATAAAGCTTCAGAGAGTGCAGGCGAGGAGGTAATGTTGCATAGCTGCATTTTGTGTCATTTCCTCCATAATGAGATCATGGCCCTCTTGGCTCAGTTTTATTTTGCATGTTTTCCCATATGAGCTCACTTTTCCTTGGTTGGTGACTTGGCGTTTTCTTTATAATTGTTTCCAATGTTGTTTCAATTAAGCTTGTTTATGATACCTTCATGCTTGTAGCCTGCCTCAGTCACTTCATCAATGCAAGGGGGGACCACGGCCCGCAAACGAAAAGCTCCTCCACCTCCGCGCTCCCCTCTGCAGGTAGTGTAAGAAGCATGTGCTCACGATATATCATATGGTCCTTTCTGTGTCCTAAATACAAGATCTGACAAACAATTGTTCTTGTGCACCTAGCCTTACTTCCACAGTGATCATGTTAGTCAAACAAAAACAGAGATACAGCTGTTATTACTTCATTGTGGCTCTCTCAACATAGGCATTATCAAAGGTTTAACTTTCAATCTAATTCATAAGCAAGAACCACAAATCTGAAAGCAGAAATAACTAATTGAAACAAAGTGAACATAAAATAAACACAAATAATGCTGGCTGTTTTGGGGGTCCTTGTGAGAGGCACAGGCACCAGAGCCTGTGTCTAAAAGACAAAACAGTATAAGATTAGAACAGGGTGGGAATGATGGACACAGGGACATAGCTGACTTACATAGTGGCATGCCCCTGGAAAAGGCGTGAATGAGGTGTGGGCCTGCTCTTGAGCTGAAGATAACTCACCTTCAAGTTTGTCCACTTTAATTTTTTTATTTCAGAATTTGGCTCCTTCTCCCCAGCCACGGTCCTCTGCTCCCGCTCCTCCTGCAGCCCGTGTAGCCCCTGTGACCCCTTCGCCTGAGCCTCTCCCCAGGTCACCTTCTCCGTCTCCTTCTCCCCAACCCACAGAGATGCCAAACACAGGCCAAACAAATGTAGTAGGTTTTCATTTTATAACATTTTAAAGTTTGTTGAGTGTTTTTATTCCATGTCTTTTTGTCTTTATAAGTCAGAGGATGAGGAAGTCTTTGAAGAAATACGCCGCTTGCGTCTTGAGAGAGGTCGCTTGCTACAAAAGATTAAAACTTTGGAACAACAACAACAGGGCACCTTGTCTGCTCTGGAGGAGGTATTTTAATGAAGCCTGAATAAGTCTTGTCTTCATAAACCTAGATTTGTATTATGTTGCATGTTCTGCATAATCTTGCAGGTGGCCGAGCTGAAGCTGCGCTTACAAGAGGCAGAGAGTGAAAGAGACAGACTTCAGGAGGAGCTGAAGGAGGCCCATGGTGCCGGGACCAGCGACTTTGATGACGCTGCTGAAATGTTGGCTTTCCCAGGTATGTGCATCTTTTTCACTAAATCTATTTAAGAAAATATTTTTTATTTGTTCTAATAATGTTATTTAAAATGGCACTTAAAATAGCAGAAAAGCTGCTGTCAAAACGCTCAAGAGCATCTCCTGCTCCTGATGAGGCTGCACAAGACTCAGTGGAAGAGCTACGCAAACAAATAGAGGAATTAGCTACTCAAAATTCTGAACTTGTCCTCAAAGTACAGGTAAAGTCTGTTTCATTTCAGGTTTAGTATAGTTTAATGTTTTTTTTCTCAAACATTGCTTTAATAATAATAATAATAATAATAATAATAATAATAATAGAACTAAAACAGATTCTAAAATATTCTTTTTATCTGTTTTCTATAAATAATGAAGGTCAAATTGGATCAATCCAGTTGAGAATAACTGCATTACAGTTATGAGGAGGCGCTTGACAGAGCTATATTAAGTGAAAGTGAGGAGATTATAGGTAATGGTCCCCAGAGGTTCATAAAATGTGTTAAATGGCCATGACTCAAGTATTAGTCACAGTGTGGCATCATGTTACATGAAATGTCTTGCAGTATAAAATATGCTCTTGTCAAATATGAAATTAAAGTAATCACAGATGTAGTTGACTCTTCTTTAAAAATACATTATGTAACTTTTCTGGTGGATGGTATATAACCAACTTGTCTCTGTTGAGATGTTATCGCTTTGCTTAGCATGCTCCACATCTTATCTCCTCCCATGGATACAAATAGGTGATCCCATCAGATGAAGTAAGAATGCAAATTTTTCAAGCAATTTTTTAAGCATACATAGTGCATCTATAACTACAACTTTGGCATTCTTTTGTGAATTCTTTTAGAAATATTATAATTGACTAAACATCATCATCATCATCATCATTACAGACTTTAGGATCAAGATGAATTATTTAAATCTATGTGTTTGTAGATGCTGGAGATGTTTGAAAAAGATGACACAGACATGCAGACCACCAGCCCTGGCTCAGTGCCACTGGTGCAGTATGAGACACTCAGGAAGGAGTTTGAGTCCCTGCAGGAGCGTCTGTCTCAGCTTCAGTCTGTGGATGACAGCTCTAGTGTGGCAGAAGAGAGGTAAGCACTCAGAGATACAGTAGTAAATGGTTCATGGAAATACAAAACAATATTCTGTTTTTCCTCATATCAAATAGTGGCTACATTAGTGGAGTGGATTGTATATAAAACAATTGGCAAATGTTTTATGCTCATAACTATGGATGGCTCATAATGTTGTCTCCCCTTTTGGCTTGACCTGTTCATTTTCTTAATGTCTTATTTACAAAAAAATTGTGTCTTTTGCAGGGAGAATAACAAGTCTGAAGGACAAGGTACAGATGGAGAGAGCACAGAAGCTCTTAAAGAAAAGCTGTGTGAGGTTGAGGAGCAGTTGGCCTCTGCACGCACTGAACTGGAGGAGCTGAAAGAGCAAATGCGTCTGGGCGTTCTCTCTGTGGACTGTGGTGAGGGGGATTTGGCTGTGGCAGGTGCAAGGGCAGAGGGTGGGTCCGAAGAGGGACCTAGCCAGGAAGAACTGCAGCTCAGAGCCCGGGTGACCGAGCTGGAGGAGGAGCTTGTGAGCCTGCGAAAGGCTGAAGCCAATGGTAACAGCAGTGAAGACACAATCAAACAGCTGACAGAGAAAGTCAAGGAACTTCAGGCTGCACTGGAGAAGAAAGACTCTAAAGCTGGGGACGAGAACAACAAAGAGGACGAAGCATCAAGCCTTGTTAAGTCCCTTAGTGACAAAGTGGCAGAACTGGAGGGAGCATTGGCAGAGAGCAAATCAGGGAGTGAACGTACAAGCAGTGGAGAGAATGACCAAATCCGTCGACTCCAGGAGAGACTGGGGGAGCTGGAGGCAGAGCTGAGGAAGCGCGTGCCCCGGTCAGAACTGGAGGAGGTGCAGGTCACATTGGGGCTGCAGTGCGAACAGCTGGCCAGAGAGAGAGCTGACGTCGCACGCAGGCTCAACGATGCCCTCCTGGAGCTGGAGAGACTGAGGCCACAGCAACATGGAGATGAAGAGGAGGAGGAAGATGACGAAGAGCATTCACATAGCTCTGAACCCTCAGTGAGATCAGGTATGATAGATAGTCTTTAATAATTTTTTGAAAATATTTTTTGATGTTGTATAAATACTACATCAAAATGTCTCCTACAAGTTCCTCCAAGTTGCAATTGGAGCTATAGCTAATGCTTGAATTTTCACTAAAGGGTTTCATGGCTGTAGCACATACTGTACTGTTATTGTGTTCTTAGGCAAGGCACTTCATTGCTTAGTATGAATATACTCTGTGTGTGAGCGATTGGTGGTCAGAGGGGCCGATGTTGTAGACCCACCACCAAGTAGAAGTGAATTAATAATGAAATGCTCTTTATACTATATAATTCCAGTACATTATTCTAACTGAACTGTAACTGTGTGTGTCCACATGTCTGTTGAAGTAGACCATTCGAGACATACCCTGGCTGCTGTTAGAGAGGAACTTGAAGTTGCACGACAGGAGGCAGCTCAGGCATTGGACTGCCTGTGTGCTGAACGAGAAGGCCGTGCTCAGGATGCCCTGCAGCTGAAAGATGCAGTCCCACTCTCTAAACATCAGGAGGCGCTCTCTTCAGTATCGGAGCAGCTAGCACAGACATTACAAGAGCTCCAAGAGGAGAAGATGCTGAGAGGACAATCTGAAGAGCAAGCTGTACAGCTAGAGATCAAACTAGAAGCTCTCCAAGACTCTGTGTCTAAAGAGGAGCATGAAAAAGTCAAGGTTGTTTAAAATGATTATTCCTAAAATATTCCATATTGTGAGATAGGTAGAAGTTCTACAAGGTTACCTAAAGCTAGAGAAACATTACAATTCAGTGATTGTGCTGTTGTGTTCATACGACAGGAAGAGCTACAGCATGCCCTACAGGCCATCCAGGGTAAGGCAGCGGCAGCTGAGGACGCGTTAACTGACAAAGAGATGGAGCTTAGAGAACTGAAGTCACAGAAGGCAGCAGAGCAGGGCCTGATCTCCAAGGAGGACCATGAAGCATTGCGCCTTTCTATGCAAGCAGAAATAAATGCCATAACCACTCGATTTAATGATCTCACTCGTAAACATGAGAAAACCTGCACAGAGGTATGACTATTATGGTTAATGGTGCTATTATTGTGGATGCAACAATGAGGGCTGGCTTATGTTATGGTCTCATGTATCTCTTTACATTATTTATATCACTTTCTCTTGTTCCTTCACTACCCTTCTTAGTCCTTTTGTAAATGACTATTGAACCAAAGCTGCATTTATACAGTGATATTTTCCCTGTTCCTAAACATTATAAATAGTATAGTCCTGCTACTGTGTGTGTGTGTTTAAGTAGATATTCTAGACATCCTACATATCTAAATACAATAATTATAATATTATTATTGTTATTTATTTCCATACAACAGGTGTTTCAGGTTCAGAGGGAGGCTCTTTTTAACAAAAGTGAGCGACAGGCTGCAGAGACTCAAGTGGCCACTATGCAACAGAAACTCAATGAAATACAAGCTCAGTCTAGTCACATACAAGAGCTCCATAAAGGGATCCAGGAATCTCAAAATCTGGTGAAGGAGAAGGATCGCAAGGTATAACAACCATAGACTGTATCACAACCTGTTCAATTGTATATGTCATTTATATAGCAATGCCTCAAGATGATCCTCTTGTTGTAGATCACAGAGCTGTCTAAAGAGGTTTTCCGGCTAAAGGAGGCCTTAGGAGCTCTTTCACCTCCGCTGGGCATCTCCTCCTCTCCTCATCATAACAACAACCCTGGGCAACAAGTAGCCTTACAGAACAGAGTGGCTATACTTACGCAGCAGCTCCAGGTATAGATGGCAAATCACTGCATAAAGTGAAAGTATTTAAGTGTATTATTTGAATTATTAGACCCAATATTTTTCAGGACTGGGAAAGAAAGCACAAGCAAGTTGTGGCAGTGTATCGTTCCCATCTTCTGTCAGCTGTACAGGTTGGTTCAGTTTACAAATTACCATAAAAAAATCATGTAAGCCAAGTATGAGGTAAAATATTTTCCAATTTAGGAACATGCCTTTTCACCTTATATTATATATAATCCAAGCAAAAAAATGTGTATTATATAAAAGATATTATAAAACAATTTACCCTTGTAAACTTTAATGGCAAGCAAAATAATACATGATACCAATATTCGTATTCAGTATCGGTCCTGCTCCAGGGTCTATTCTGCCGATATTCTGGTGTGAGCGATAACTTTGTGAAGACTGAGAAATTCTGGCCCAGAACTATTCTATTTATATAAAGCTGTTCTGAAGTTAATTGAAGGATTAACAGCTACATTATACATTCAGATCAATTTTGTCATAAAAATGTAGTATATTGGTTTGGTATTGGGTATCAGCAAATACACAAAGTGTTGAAAATGGTATCAGAATTGAACCCAATCACTGCATTCCTGAAAATAACTATGTCTTCTTGACTTACAGGGCCGTATGGATGAGGACGTTCAGGGTCTTCTATTGCAAATCCTGAGGATGTCACAGCCAGATAACTGATACACCTCTGACACACTTTTAAAATAATGCTCAGAAACTAAGCTACAGGACTGAGATCATATTGAGCCAAAGACATTAAAACTTCTGTCCTGTGTATTGCTGTTATAAGTTTATAACCTATAGCCTCAGACTTAAACACTAAAGAACAGTTGAGTGCCTTTTTTAGAATAGCTGTAGCTTTGTTGATATCCGAACCTGAATGTGGACACAGGGTATTTGTTAGCAAAGTACCAAAATGTGTGACAAGTGGCTGTTTTATATAATTTTGTAATAATAAAAGAAAAAGCAAGTTACTCTGCATGTTTTGTTTCTCTTGTTTTAACTGCAGCAGTATTATTGCTTGTTGGGATTGTATTTTCACTGACAACAACAAAATACATTGTAACGGTGTTGTTAATAGTCTATTTTATTGGCAAAGCTACTGATTAAAAATGGACCATTAAACCATATTTGATTTATCTGTGCATCGGGCTGATACATAGCAGAGGGCAGATAAACAGATAGAGTAGAAATACCCACAACCCAAACTACCCGAAACTGTGAAGTACAGAAGATGAACATAATAGAACAAAATGTTGTAACAGTATGCAGAAATAGAGTAGAAATAGGAGAAATTTTACAATAATTATGTTTTTTCCTGAGTTGCAATGGACATACACATAAGGGCATAAGCACACACTTCCAGTGTGTTGCTAAACTTTTATACAGCATCCAGCATAAAATAAGAGCAGCTTACTTTACTGTCAATAGCTATTTTTTGTCATTTTTAACCAGGTTATTGTTTTGCATTTGTGTCATAACTGCATTTGAATAAGACCAAAGCCTGTAGTTGTAAGGCACTGAACATGATAGAGATGTACAGACTTAGATACTAAGTGCAGCCGAGAAAACTATAGGACCTCTGAGAACAGTCAAAGTCACACATAAAAATATGAACAGCCCTTAAAAATATGTTTTGGAAGAACAGAAATGGCTTAAGTAGGATTATTGTAACAAAATCTTTCCTTAAAAATTATGTTCATAACACAATTTTTTAAAGCAGGACATTACAAAAAATTGAGTCTCTGATTAGTACATACTTTGTTCTGTATCGTAAAAATATCAGTTGTGTCATTTGCATGACCTGTAAGTCTGAGTCACCAAATGGAGCAAACATCTCTCATTGAGATTCTTTGACAAATCCTAAACAAGTTTCAGTTTTGTTCAGTAGACCTCGCTGATTCATTGAGGGAAAAGTATAGGTTTCAGTCCTTGTGTGGCACTTTTAAGACATCCATCACAGGCAGGAACCCCAAAAGTCTTGTGTGTTGTGTCTTCTGTCCTTGATGATGTCTCAAAACAACTTTGACATGTCCAGCTCAACCACTAGTTCTAATAGCAATAGTGTCATTTGTTGAGAATCCAGTGTTTCACTAAAAACACTGACGCTGTCCTTCACAGTTGTACTTTGTCCAAGGTCAATAATGCAAAACATCTCATGCCAGTAGGAATCTGTAATGAGAAAAGAGGTCATAAAATATCTATAATCAGTCAATTTAAGTATAATACATATAATTTGTTACCATTTCATGCAGACATCCTTATGGTTTTCTTCTGACCACTTGTTTTAGGTGAAGCTCACTCTCTGCTGCTACAATTGGCAGTTCATTCTTCAGATGATATGAAATAAGGTGACTTATGCTTTCAAACAACATGTCTTTGGTCCGGACCTAAATAGAGAACAGTGTAAAACGTGTGGAAGGTGTGTAGACTTGGCAACTTAGATAGCTACACTCACCACTCCTTCAGGATCAACCAGCAGCAGGTGTTTGGGTAGACCACAGTGCATGCCTGTCAGCACATACTGCCCTGGGTTGGTTGTGCTTTCCCGAACTAGGAAGTCCCCATCTCTTATCAAGAGTTTCTCTGCATCCCTCCGGCTCATACGACTGTGGTACCACGGTTCTCTGCGCAGCTGCTCCTCATTTGGAGCCACAGGGGCCCGGCGGCGGGGAGGACTGGGCCATTGATCCTCTGGCACACGCACAGTTCCCCCAGTACCAGACACAAGAGGAACAATAGAGCCTACAAGTCCACCACTGGCCTCATGGAGTTTCAGAGCATCTTCAAACGGTCCTGTAGGAAATAGGGATAAAAATGAATAATGACAATAAAACTAAAACATCTCAAATTTATATGCTCATTCTTACTCATATCAAAGAGGTCTTTCTTGGGGCTGTCTGGTGCCTTAGCTAAACTGTGTCCATTGGGTTCATGTAAAAGAGACTCCAGGTTGTCTAGACTTTGTGTGTTGACATACTGGTGCTCCTCATAATCTTTGTTTCCTGGATGTCCGTCAGCACACAGGTAGCCATCTGAGGTCAAACCTGAGGAATAGAGATGCAAATCAAGTTTGTTTGATAATACATGACTTTACAACTAAAAAGTCACTAGTTTGTTTATTATACTAATATATGAAATGGTTTGTACTGTATAAATCTACAATTAAAACAGTTTGGTTATTAGGTTGCACTAGTCACTTTCGTTTAGGAAGTCATAAAGATACTGACACTGAACAATGTTATGTGTTTGAGTTCAGACACTGTATGTTTTCTACCACATGGGGTCTCACCTGAGCTGTGCGTCACCTCTGTGTCCCAGTGAAGTTCATAGCACAGCTGTCCAGGAGGGTGTGAGGTCTGCTCTCTCCGAGATCCCATCTGTTCAAACACAGCACAGTGTTTTGTCATAACAATATCAGCAAAAGAATATTATTTGTATTTTTTTACATTTGGGATGTTAAGACTTGACAAATCCATAAGTGTTTTCCGCCACAAAACAGACCATTTTACTCTTTTTGAATAGTAAAGAGCAGAAGAAGATATTACCTGTGATGTGTTCTTGCTCTGAGGCTGTGTGTGAATGTGACCAAGTAGGGATGCACTGGGCCGCAGCCTGGTGTCTACCACTCCACCAACAGGGGGCTCCTTTCCTGGGATGCTGTTATAATAGTCATGATCTGAAAAGTCCTCCTCCTCCCCCCACAATGGCTCCTCTGACCTCATTGACCTGGAGAATGGCGGCATTGCCTATTATTATTTGAAGAAAATCTCCAATTGAAGAAAAAAAAGTGAATTCTCAAGCTGATTAGTTCTTATTAAATGATTATTACACGTGACTTTTAATATAGATTAGTGAAGATAGAAGATTAGAAGTTTTGAAAATGAAAATGCACACATCTTCCCACTATATAGTATGTATGAGGCAATTGAGAACATTCACCTTTCAGCAGATGTCATGGTCTTTGGGGGGCTGTGTAGATATTGTTTGAACTGCAGCTCAAAAGCCTGACCAATTGTACTGATGACACTCTGAGCCAAACCATCTGAGCACTCCAGGATATGACAAGCTATAGGACAAACAATCAAAAGACATGGATAAAATAAATACAACTGTATAATTGAGGGACAATAATGAAAATACATATTCATTCTTATTGAGCGTAATATTTATAAACATCTCATTCGAAATATGTGCTGGTACTTCTATGGCCAATGGCCACAGCTGTCCTAGAGCAGAATCAAGGCTACTAATCTGCCCTGCCAGCTCCTTCAAGCAACATCCAACAATCAAAGAAAACAAAACAACATTCATACCTGCAGTATGTACATAAAAGATGCCTACCTCTTTGATTTACTGGATCTTTGGCCACATATGCAACATAATCAGGTGTATCCTGGAGCCGAAAAGAAGAAAATTAAAAAAACAAGTTAGAAAAATAACACATAACTAGATCATGGAGGCTATGATATTGGAAAACCAATGAGCACCCATCTTGTCACTGCCAAATGTCCCTTTCAATCATTTAAAGGAAGAAGAGCTATAATGGCACTCACTGTGTCTCCCCCAGAGGCAAAAGAAATGGACTGCATGGGATGGTGCGCAATCACCTAGAACACAAACAAGACAGGGCTCTGCTTAGTCCTCACAAACACGTGTGGTGTACCTTTGAGGGCCTTACCTGCCGTGTGGTTGGGATGAGGAGGCTCAGACCCTCTATGGAAATATTGACAGCAATGCTCATGCCTGCAAACCGAAGGTTACTCTTACCCATGATGGATTGTAGAGCTTTGTTTAGTGCCTATCAAAGACAAAACAACACTATAAAGTAAGTTAAAATCAAGTAATACAGTAATAAAATAAAGAAAAATATTGCACTAACCTTCTTGCGCCACGCACCCTTCCCACCAGGTACAGCGTCACACAGTCTATTGATAGCTTCTCTAATTAAGGGAATAACAATGGGTTCATAGGTCAAACTAATACAGTGGACAATACATTAAACAAAACTGAATGTTTTTTAAACCACACTGTGAACCATCCATGTCAATACATGTAATTGAAAATAATTAAGCTACACAGAGAGTAAATGTTTTCAGCTCAAACTATGGCCTTGCTGCAATGGATAAATAGTGATGGTTAAACATGAACGGGAGCTGCAGTATGTGCCATCTGCACTAGGCTAATGTCAGAGGCCACAGGCCCAGAACAGGTTGTTGTTGTAAAAGCTGTTTCCAGAAGTGTGTTTAGACCATCTTCAAACTCTTTTTTTCTGTAATCCTCTGAACACAGCTACAGAAAAGCAGCGCACTCAACAGACACATAGCACATTTGATTTTACTGAGGTTAAACACATAATACTGTGCAAAATGAATATAAATGACTGAATGTAAAAATGCATATATGTCAGATATATAAATTGGGATTATCTGTACTGTCCTATACAAAATTTAACTAAAAGCTCTTTTTCTAGATATTGCCTCCAGGGAAAATCTGCTTAGTGGGCATTTAGCTCTTAGGTCCCACTGTATGTGTGTATGCAGGGGCAGGGTGGTGCATTTGCTGCAAGGGGACAGCAGTGAAGAACTCCACTGCCCCTATCAAGTGGCTCATAAATATTTAACAAGACATGGCCCAAGCACATCTCATCTAGAGGTCTTCTCAGGGATTTTAGAAAAACACAATGTTGTTATGAGTCATGCTGATGTGGATGGAGAGAAAGTGAGAGGGTGGAGGAGGAGTCATGAACTGCTGTTGTTTTTGTCTGCATTATGGCTGCCAATGCTGTTTCACACAGAGAGTACTGTTGCAATGCAGGAATTAATAAAATGCCAATGGTCAAATGCCAACTCATGAATATATATATATATATATATATAGAGAGAGAGAGAGAGAGAGAGAGAGAGAGAGAGAGAGAGAGAGAGAGAGAGAGAGAGAGAGAGAGAGAGAGAGAGAGAGAGAGAGAGAGAGAGAGAGTGAGAGAGAGAGAGAGAGAGAGAGAGAGAGAGAGAGAGAGAGAGAGAGAGAGAGAGAGAGAGAGAGAGATAATACCATTCCCATTGTGTTGTTGTTATTGTTGTGGCATTATCCAGCAGGGTGCATTCCTTGGACCACTGCAGCTTTCAACAGTCATTAGCAAATCATCATCAATAATACATCCCTCTCTCTCTGTATCACTCCATCTCATGCGCCTTCTTCTCCCTCTGCACTTAAGCTTTGGACGCACCATGGGCTCCGATTACCAGCTATTGATTTTTTGGCGGGAGTGAGACAGGGAGGGTGAGGGACTAAAGAGCGCAACCCTCCCATGAGGTAATGGAGTGCAAGAAATCCGTTTTATAACAATAACATCACATGATCAGACAATGAACCTGAGAGGCAATGACCTTAAGGTGCACAGGATATTCTGGACCATGGTTCATTTGGATTTAGAGCTCTAGGTCCTTCTTTCTTTGCAATTACAAGTCTTAGTTTTAAGGCATTCTTTGGGACCATGGTATACATAATATTTATGTCATACATTACATTATAAAGAGAGATGATCCTACCTGGTCACCTGAGTACGAGTGTTGAAGTCTAAAGAGCGCATTGACTTCTGTACTTCAATACAGCCCATGTACTGTGAAAGCAAGTTGATATTATTAGTTGTAATAGGGAGAAACTGTGCACAAACACTGTTATATTCAATTTAGGAATAACCAAAAGCAAACAAGACAAAGCATACTAAAGTAGCATTAATGGCTGGTGGTTCAGGAGGCTTCAGTGGTAATGGAGGCTTGACTAGATCATAAGCCCTAAAAGCCCCATATGTCCCCTGTGGCATTTGGGGGTATACACAGTATTATTTATATGTGTAAGTTTCACTGCTGTGATTGCAACAAACTTAAGACTAAACCTACAAAAGCAAAATGGAAAAAGACATGGATAGGTTAACGACCTCAGAATCTTCTGCTTAATGAGCCTAACCAAATTTAGGGCAAAAGGGAAGTCT
Organism: Odontamblyopus rebecca; assembly: GCA_030686955.1. Taxonomy (NCBI): domain Eukaryota; kingdom Metazoa; phylum Chordata; class Actinopteri; order Gobiiformes; family Gobiidae; genus Odontamblyopus; species Odontamblyopus rebecca. The sequence goes on along the minus strand of CM060660.1, from coordinate 20,949,269 downwards.
TCCATCAGGAGAATTATGTTGGCCTTTTTCTTTTTTCTTTTTCCCTGGTGCCTCAACACAGACCACTGTTGTTCACTGTGGACTATAGCTATTGCTAGTGCTATTGCAACCTAATAACAAGATTCCTCTTTTTATTCTACACACCCCAATATAATATAACATGGTGGTGTAGAGTCAGGAACCTGCTTTGTTTGTTGTTTACTTAGCAGTGTCTGGATGCTTAACACAAGGTATAAAACAGTATTGTTAATATATAATATATAGCATAGTATAATACAATGTTTTGTGTGGTATTTTGAACATGCATGCAGCTTGTGGGAAGGGAAAGCAATGAACATAAGATAGATGTGGTACAGTGGCTTTCTCCTATGGGAGCAGTGCTGATTAAAAATCTAATGTCACTGTGACACTGATACATGCAATGTTTATCACAGACTGTTTATATTTAACACATACCAGTAACTTTCCATATTAAGCACAAAACAGCTGTACACATGACAAAAAGATTTTAAACATAGTGTCAGAAACATCAAGAGCATTTCTCAAGAAAAGCTTCAAAACAGCTTTACGCAGAGGGGCCACTCCCGTATGACATCCCTTCCCAAATCACATGATGCAAATGACTGTGATTAAATCTAATTGAATATAGAAATGAATGGAGCTTGTATAATAGCATTAGAAAGCATCTCAAGCTCCAAACAGGACTAATCAATGACCGTAACATTAGTTTAAGGCTACAGGATAAAGCTGGGAAAGAGGAAGCTGCGTAGCGACAGAAGGAGGAGGCAAAGAGGCGCAGGGGGTGGAACCAAGCAGACAGACAATATGGGGTTCCTTGTAAACACATGACAGTATTGTGTTTTATTGTACTACTGCTAATACTCATTCTAATTGGTTTCATTTAATGTGTTATCATACTCAATCACAAATCCAAATCCAAATGTCCTTTTCGATGATAAATTACTTAATATGCCATAGAAAGAGCATTGTTTATCTCCACCCTATGTTTTGTCTGACGCAGTCCTCCAGGCAAGGGCACCAAGCCTCTATCTTGATTAAATTATGTATTCTTCAGCCCCTGCCTCTTAAGCTGCACTGCCCAGTCTCTGCTCAGCCTCTCTCTGCACCCACAGGGACAGCTACATAGATCATCGTGATTTAGCTGTTCGGAAATGTTAAAAGTACAGACATTATGGGTAAATAGTGTGACTCACCCTGACAATATAAGAGGCACCTGGTCCTGCAATCTTCTTGTCGGGATGGAGCCAGCCCTGGGTTGGTTTGTGGATGAAGCTGCTTTTCTGGCTGAACTCCTCACTCCCCAGCCACAGTGCTCCCTCTCCTCGGGTCCTGCGGTTTAGTCCTGACCTACAGCTGAAAGTACTCCCAGGGTTCGCCATGACCTCAGTAGCCCCAAAGCTATGCCCACCAGGGTTAGTTGAACTTGCTGATGCCACTGCCCTTTGACCCCGGATGGCCTGTAAGGAACATGGAGCGACACACACAGGGTCACATGAGTTAAGCACAGCTGCCAGACTGGCCACCGGACCGCTGGATGCCACATTTAGCCTGTGTGAGGAAGAGGAGGAAGGAGAGGCAGAAGTCTGTGAGAGCGGCCCTGCTGCTCTGCCTGAGTCCTTACTAGAGTTGGAGCTGGCGCTGGAATTGGATGGGCTACGACTGAGCAGCGAGTTGGAGAACTTCCACTGAGGCATTTTAGGGATGAGCATACAGAAGGTAGTGGTGCCATCCTGCTCCCCATCCAAACTGGGCGAATCTGCCAGCGCTGCAGCACCACCAGATGCAGATGAGGACCGGAGGCCAGGGTCCAGAGGGGGCATGGGGGGCAGAGGGAGGTTTGGGGTAGAGGAAGAGACCACTGGTGTGGCCACCACTTTGCCGCTCATGGCTAAGCTCTGCATCAGGTCATCAGAAGAGGTCACAGACTCATTGCGAAAGCGGCCATACTTTGGCTTAAGGAGCATGCCCGGAGAGCCTTCTGTAGCAGGAGTTGAAAAGGAAGGGTCACTTCCAGAGGACAGATGGATAGAAAAAGGGAAGAGGGGAAAGGGAAGGGGAAAGGTGAAAATAATAAAGGGCCAAAGCTAAGATGACAGTCCCCAAACACTGCAGTATATTCCTGTCAAAGGGAGGTGAAGGCAGTCAGGTCCTCTGCAGTCCGCACACACACACGGTCCCATGCCGCTGTCCTCTGTGTCTTTGCCGGCCTGGTGGCTTTTACTGCCTCTGGCTGCTCTGTGCTCTCTCCCTCCCTTTCTCTCTTTGGATGATGTCATTGAGTCTATTAGCCCTGCCCTGCCCAGCTGCTTTTAGACAGTATTAGCTAAGACACATCTGCCTTGGCCATCCTACTCTCTAATAATTACTGTCGATTAAACAACACAACACCCATTTTCAAACCATGAGTAACAGATATTTTACTATTTATTACATTCAGACTTTGTGTGTGTGTGTGTTTTTTTTTTTTTATAAAGCCTGAATTACTTTAGGTTAGAAAATATTAAATTTTTATTAAGATTAGGTTAGTCTATAAAAAAAAAGTCTGTCTGATGATGGATAAATTATAGATGAACTACCCAAGCATTCTATCTATTTTTCTATTCTATGAAAAAATTTATACTGGCATGAGTTACATCTAATTATTTGAAGTGCCTAGGTGCACACTCTTGCAATTTAATCTCTCTGACAGACAAAAACAAAGGCTCGTAAGGGAAGAGTCCTCCCTGTCCCATCTGCACTCCCCCAGGGACCCATCAGACTGACCCTTGCACAGCTGTGAGAACAAGCACTTTCAAATGATGAAATAAAACCAAAAGTAAAATGATAGGCATTATTTCAGCATTCAGTACAACAAATCCACAAAGACACAACTGTCAAAAAAGCAGATGTTTTGCAGCTTAAAAGATAACTAAAAAGGAACATGTTAAAATAGGGGTATTGGTTCTGAAAAAAGGACTGCAAAAGAAAATTAGACATTACTCTGCCAAAGCATCGCCTATAGGATACCTGTCTGTTGTTTTCTTTAAATGTATCTTGAGAGATCTTGTCCTATTAATATTAAACTAACATAAACATTTTGCCTATAGTAATTTATACTAATTCAAAATTGTAATGAAATAAAAATGACTTACTCTGCAACTATGTCAAGACAAAGAGATCCAGTGACTCCTTATTCAGATGTTTTCTAAAAAGTTGCAACACCGCACTGTTAACCCACCTTCTTCTAAGCAGCCAATCACCTTGAGCTACAGAGTAAAGTTACTGATAAACCAGTGGTATTGATCAGTTCATTGCAATTGTGCCAGTACTGGTACCGTGACAAACAATAAACCGGCCTAGAGTTCAAAATAAGTTATTCAAACAAATAAATCATCACAAAATAAACCAGTAAATAAGTTAAATGCATTAGTTCCTCAAACGTAATTGGCTCAGTAAATAGCTAATGTTTACCTTTGAGATTGCTCATTAGCATTAAGAGTGGAAACAAACCATGCTGTGAATAAGCAACTCCCATCATGGTCCTGACAAACGTAATTACAACAGCAAAGTCCCACCTGCAAGCAGGATTTCTACTTTTAGATTTTTGTTTATATTTACATTTTCAGTAGTACAGTTCAGTAGTATAGTACAGTAGTACAGTTCAGTAGTACAGTTCAGTAGTACAGTAGTACAATTCAGTAGTACAGTTCAGTAGTACAGTACAGTAATACAGTTCAGTAGTACAGTTCAGTAGTACAGTAGTATAGTTCAGTAGTACAGTTCAGTAGTACAGTAGTACAGTTCAGTAGTATAGTACAGTAGTACAGTTCAGTGGTACAATTCAGTAGTACAGTAGTATAGTTCAGTAGTACAGTTCAGTAGCACAATAGTACCGTATATACGGTCTATGGGAGGACAAAGCTCGTGTCTGTTCACAGTCACACACATGCAGGGCCTTTCCCCTCGTTTATTTAATTCAAGCCATGAATTACTACATCAAAAGGCAAATTCCACAATCCGACACATGCAAATTAGACAGAAAGAACAACAATCAACTTCAATTAGATAGATCCATCATGAGATTGAGATTCAGGATTTAAACGGACAAAGTAGTGCATTAAAAAATAGACGATCTCTGTCTGGAGGACAAAAGGGGCGGGTCCTATTCGTCCGCGTGCCCACTTTTGACCAATCAGTGCAAAGCGGCGGCCGTTGAAGTTTTGAATAGTCCAAACAGCGGCAGATGACAGCAGCAGCTTGAGTGATTTACATTGCCGTCTTTTGACTTTTTGAGCGAGAAACAAACAACATATCATTAAACTGGACTTTATTGTCGACGATGTCGAAAAAGCAAATATACTATTCGGATAAATATACCGATGACGATTTTGAGTACAGGTAAGAATAAAAATTGCTACTTGCTAACGTCTGCGAGTTTGGAACGTTGCTTTCGCAGCCGAAATGTTAACTTTATTTAAGTCCAAATCACCAAATGCAACAGAAAATGTTCGTGTCAATTTGACGAACTACACTTGATGATTTGTGGATCATATGCAAGGGGGCTGTTATAAGAAGATGTTATGCTAATAGCTGTTAGCTTGTTGGTAACTGACAAACTGGCCTAAAACTACCTCCCCGCTCGGTTGCTGTTCAGCACACGCTGCACGTAGTGTTTTTAATCCAGTTTTATACTCAAAACTCCCACAGGCATGTGGTACTTCCAAAGCAGCTGGCGAAACTGGTGCCCACATCCCATCTGATGACAGAGGAGGAATGGAGGGGACTCGGAGTGCAGCAGAGCCCGGGCTGGATGCACTATATGGTACACAAACCAGGTACGATTCCTCTCATTCACAGATAGGACACTATGGATTTATTACAATAAAAGAAAGAAGTCTTTGCTAGTGTTTTTGTCCCTTCTACTGACAAGCAAGTCTAGTCGAACAGGTTGCATCTACCTTGCATAGCTAAGTAGAAGTTTATTTATTGAAGGTAGATCCAAAGAAACACATCCAAGTGTCAAATAAAACAGAGAGAGGATAGGTGGCCAGGTTAAATTGCCGTGAAAACTGCCATCTTGTTTGTTTGTGTTTTCAGAGCCACACATACTGCTTTTTAGAAGACCCCTCCCAAAGGATTTAAAGGAATGAAGCTCTTGTATTTTCACATCCACTATCTCCTGGATTGTTATTGTCTTTGGACAATGTTCACACTACAAACTATATATCTTATGTCCTAATTTATAGTGTTGCAAGTTTATTGATCTTTCAGTCACCTCAATTTTTATGAGGTAATGAGGAACTTTATTTACTGTTATTCAAAATTACTGATTGCAACTGATTGCAGTTAGTGAGTTTAAATGCATAGTTTTATTTTTACTCAACCCCAACATTTTTTAAGTATGTTTTAATGTTTTTATTAATATTTCTGTATATGTACATATATGCAATATATGCATATAATTTTTAGATATTTTGTTCTGGGTCATATAAGGCCTCTATTGCAAAGAATAAATGTACTTTGTACATTAAAATGACTTGCTGTTTTTCAATCAGGTAAATGTATGACAAGTGGTGTGATGAATTCCGAGTGCCTCATGCCTAAGGAGTATGCAGGAGCCCGGGCCTTGTGGACTGTCACAGTTTCTGGGTTATATGTCCCAGGACCTGGCTTCCTGGTGTGATCCTTTGGTAAAGTGTGACGCCCAAGAATTGAAAATGCTGGCTGACGAGGTAGGTAAATATTTGGATCTGTGCTGTTATACCCACATGGTCCTGGGGTCTTTGCCAGGTCGACAGCTGGTCCTCCGGAGGGATAGCTTGCAGACATGGTATAACATGCACTGGCTGGCTTGTTTGGGACTCGGGGGCCCATAAGTGGAGGCAGGCAGTACTTATTGGGAGAAGGTACTGCATCCACAGTGCGGTACAGTGTGCGAGAGGCCATGGTATAGCGAGGGGGGCGGTGCTGCAGGTTACTTGGTGAGACCTTTTCAGGGCTGTATGTGCCTGGGCCTGGGGTCTGCAGAAGTTCCTCTGTCATGTAATAATAATGAAACTACTAAGTTATCAGTTGTAGTAACTACAATAATAATCCAAATTTCACTTACTTTGGGCTTTCATTCTCCCGAACATTGAATATGCAGGTGTTCCATCTTTCCCGAATCTAGTCATTTTGGCATTGATATGATACATGGGCCCAGGACTAGAGTCAATGGAGTACACTTAAGAAAAGAAAAATAAATATATCACTTTAACATGACTTTAAGTTTGAGATAATTGGGGCTATATCTCCCCCTGCTGTTGAAAAGGTGACATTACAATGTGAATTCTTGATGCATCTAATGTTCATATATTGGTTATTAATTACGGGTTAGCTTACTATTGCTACTCATTCGACCGTGGAAGGAATATGCTGGACTTGTTGGTTTTGTAAAGTCATGGCCAATAAATCCAATGGTGGAAGGAAGCCCATAACGACCAGGCCCTGGTCCTACAAATTAAACAAATTACACCTTTTAATAGACTCAGATACAAAAGCATGCATGAAGACCATTTATTAAGACAAAATTCCTACCTTTTTCTTTTCCTGCAATTGGTGGGTAGTTCTTCTCCATCTCTAGAGCACCTTTTATCTTATACAAACTTGAATTTTTGTATTGTCTGTCATGCAATATTTTCTCTGGAATGCTGCATTATATCTCGCCACAGTAGTGACCAGTGTATGTATACTTAAATTCGTCCAAAATCCATCCCCAGCAGCCCTGGTATTATCCAGGCGCTCCAGTGGCTGTCATTGATGAGTGAATGGCCCGTCCACCACAGAGCTGCATGCAAAGGTGCACTCAGCTGCTTCCAAAGAACAATGTCATCACTCGGATTCACTCTCGTGTAATGTTAGCTCCCTCACAGTAAAGCCATGAAACCAAGATCCCCCTCTGCCAGCTTTCTCTTTTCACTCTTTCTGCTCATTGCAGTGTGGAGAAGCAATATCACTCTTCAACCATGCATTAAGTTACCAGGGAGACCGATGCAGACAGTTATTTAGGTATTCAGCTTTTGGTAAGGACTCGCCTTCAGAGGCCGTCAAAAGCCAGACCAACATAGGCTTGGAAAAGGAGTTTAGTTAGACGTTCTACTGCTAACACACATTTTTGTCAATGCCAGGACTTCTTCAGCTATTATTAAATGTAGTCAATTAAATAGTGAGTTATTTTCTACATTGATTTTGCTGACTAAGGGTCCACCATGTTTCTTTCCTGGTAGAAGTTCCACCACCTGCTGGTCTCCATGGAAGTGTTATTGTAATGCCTGGTTTCACAGTGTAGAATAAAGCTTTTCTCCACTGAGAATAGCAGTGTGGTGGTGATACCACCAGGCCAGGTTACAGGTCGGATCTGTGGAGAGGAAACCCCGCTCACAGGAAGAATGCATGGAAAATTAAGATTAGTTCAATACCATACTGTGGAACATTTCCATGGAGACCACCAGACAACAGAAAAGTTACACCTTTAATTGGATAGTGTTTCTTGAGGGAAAGTAAAGACTGATGTTTATTTTCCATTTTCCGTGAATGCTATTAATATCACATAGATGCAGGGTCAGTCCCAGTTCAGCACATGTGAAGCAGACGCAGCCTCTTTTTTTTTTTTATCTTGAGTTGTTGATGTGTTTCATGAATTGCAGCTGGAACACACTTCTGAAAGTGAGGGCACACACACTCAGATGTTGTTACACTGTTTTCAGGCCTCTCTGATCTGCTCTAATACAAATGATGATTTGTACTGGCAATTTACGAGCCTGCTCTGCCAGGGGCCACAGTTGAGCTGAGATGGATGACAAGTGACATGAGCAGAAAAACAAACATTAAACTTTAACAGAGACGAACCCACTCACAGCTGCTGCTTTGGTAACCGGAATCTGTTGTTAGTAGTACACAAACACAACACAGCACACAAGTTCAATGGTTTGAGATGTATTTGCCCATACACATGTTTTATGCTTCTCCCTAAAACACGGCAGGGGTCAGATAGAAACATGTTTATTACACTGGCAGTGGCTGACAGGAAACTATCTCCAAACTTGCCTGAAAGGAAATGGAGCCACACAACATTCAAACAACTTCAATATGCCCCCCTTTCTCTCTGTCTGCATTGCTCTGATATGGTACTAAACCTTGGCTAGACAAATAATATTTTAAAATATACACTGTTTACTTTTTTATTGTTATTTGATTAAAGGCACATTAAAAGGGCTGCATTTTTCTAATTTTGGAACATTTACACAAATTAATAACTTCATTCTTGTTTGACGACAATTGCTTTCGAATTCAAAACAATAGCTTATAGTCTGTACAACATGTGTTCCATCTGTACATTCTGGAGTTGGTCCAGTCTTTGCCTGTCTGGGGGCTGCACAATGTATAGCAGAAATAATGTCTTTTTGAAATGTAACAAGTGTAACCTTTGCAGTGCTTAATGGATTAAAAAGTAATATCAGTAAAGGTATCTTGTGTGTCTTTTTATATAATATTGTGCAGCCCAATACACTTCAGCTTATGATCCTGTAAAGCATATGGTTAGCATATGTCTATGTCCAGCAGGATACCAGCACAAGAATTTTATCAACATTTCATCAACTGGGTTAAAGCTTGCTGTGAAAGAAAAATATCTTTGACACAATAGGAAGTGAAGCAGCAATAAAGTAGCAGAGTAAAAAAGAATAGATGAGTTCTGGCAAAATGTAACACAGATTTATAACTTCAAATAAATACCATCAAAAATATTACAAAATATTTTGTTTTTAGTGTAATTACAAATATAAATACTTGATTTCTCTAGTGATTATAAGGCAGGACAATTGAGACAATATTTGTTGCACTAGAGTCTGGAGGAGTCTATTTTCAGTATACAAGTAAATCATTCACACTTCTCACATACACTTTCACACCAAGAACCTTCTCCGGACTCTGGCCTCTCAGTCAGATGGACCGTCACAGTGTCTCTGGTCTTTTGTCCACTTGCATATTCACAAATAATGTACAATTTGAAGGTGATCTCAGACAGTTTTTTCTGCAGAAAAAAGAAAACATTTATTTTTACAATTCAACAATTCTACTAAAGATATTGACAAAATAATTATTGTACCATCGCTCTGGACTGGTTCTTGTGTCTGGTGTTGGTAGCTGAATATCTGTAGGAACCTTAGACTCCATCCCTGCTCCAACAGGAAGATAAAGCTGATCTCCTGTATCAGCATCAGCGAGAAATGGCTCGGAGTCTGTGTCATACTCATAGGAATAATAGGAGACTTCGGCTATCGATACCTGATCTTCCTCACCTGGATATGAGAATTCAGACATTAGTCAATTCAACAGTGGTCATTTAAAAAAGGAAAGGAATGGAGTTTGACATGTAGTCTGATCTGACAAACTACTAGACTCAAGTTGGCTAAAGTTGAGCATAATAAACATGCTAACATGTTACATCATCCTGACCACTATTTGTGAAGTTGTGCTTGATAAGAATACATGACACCTGCAGACCAGCAGGAGCGATACTCTAATGAGGCAGCAGGGGGCCCTCTGTTACTAGAACTCTTGAAATTCCATGAAGTGATGATAAATAACTCTTCAGTTTTATTATAGGCAAGTTTGGGTTAACAGCTGTATCATGCCCTTGAGCCTCCATACTTTATATGCTCAAACCCACTCATGTATATTTTGCATATAAATGGTGCAATAGTGAATCCAAATTTTATGTTGTCCTCTTTTACAAGTTAGCTAATAGACAAGTCCCTGCATGGAAACTAATTCCTGTGCTTTAGTTTGTAGTGAAGAGTGACAGTTTTTTGGCTGATCCTGTCTTCAACTATTACACTCTCTGTGCACTTTATCAGGTATGTTGTCCACATTCTGCTCTAATGGTTTACAAAGAACTTGAAATGAAATGAATGCATTAAGCTTATCTCATTGCAGCTTGGTACATGTGAGCGCAGATCTGCCTGTGTAAGCATGCAATGTGAGCATGTGTGTGCATATACTTCTATATGATTTTGCAGAAGTAAATGTGATTGGATAACAGCATTCCTGCGGTGAGTGTGAAGCTTTTGTACTAAAGAAGACTGAAAACAGCTTTGTGAACTGCAGCTACCAGGGGCGGCAGGCATGAGGCAAGTCAGTGCAGGTCGTACAACTTTATGCACACAGCAGTCATTAATAGGCCACCCTTTATCTTGCTCTACGCTTACGTGTACTTCACATACCCACAGACTGAATGAGAGCTGTGCTGTTGTACAGAAAATGTGAAAGTCATGTATACTGCAGATATTTCAATAGCTCCAGGTTTGAAAATGAATGCTGACTGAGACTTCTTTCCAATGCAGATCCATGATGTGGGTGCAGTGGTATGTGCATCTTTTCCCTCTTCATTCTCTACTCTTGACGTCATGCTCTCTCCACCTGTCTTTGGCTGATACCTCTCTGACCTTCACCTTTTAAGTGCCCCCACTCGCTCTTTCATCTGTCGGTGCTTTTCTTCTTACCTCAGTGATCTCACCCTTTGCCACAAAAACAAACATAAATGATAGCTTTGCCATCAGAGCACAAAGGTTTGGAGAAACCAGTCTAGAATTGGTGAATGTATGAAAACATGATTGAGCAGCATTTAAAAACTACCTGTGTGTACTGGCACAGAGGGCTGCTCTGTTTCCTGATTTGCCACTGGTGTCCTGTCCTCAACTGTGGTCACCACTAAGAAACACATATAAACATATAGTTAGTCACATGATCAACAAATCATGTTCGTTCTCAGTTGTTTACAAACAAATGAGACAAGACACACAATGCATAAATAAATACATAAAATGATCCGGTTGATAAATCCAAAGCATTTGGCACATTCCCAGGTCTAATCTCGCCATAGTTTTGTCTATGTCTTTTCCCAATCTGCTTCACAACATGAAGGCTCCTTTGTTGTTGGGCTGTGCGTTGGAAAGGAATGTGACAAAGATTTCAAAGGACTGGACAAAAGCACTCTCTCATTTGGAGAGCCCTGTAATACAGCATGGAGCAAGCAAGGGTGCAGGGGCTGCTGCGGGAGGACCGAACCAAAAACAAAAAAAGTCATCCAATAATCAGCAGCACACCTGAACATCTGTGCAAAGTCAAGTCATTCTGTCTGGTGGTAAAAGCAAAGATACACAATCATGAGTTCTGTTATGTGTGAGCACTTACTGTGTGAACATAGGGACATTGGGACCCGCTTTATTTGGGTACTATTTCGACAGGCAAAAACATCCATTTGGCACTGGTTCTGGTAAAGCTGCCCATCTGACCCACAGACTGGCTCTCCATCATAACCGCAGTCTCTGTAGCAAGTGCAGCGCTCAAACTGTTCTTCCTCCATACACCCAAACACGTTATTGCAATGGATTCCTTGTACAAAGCCTATAACAATCAATATAATATTTATGTTGTTTATCAATCTACTGGATCATATGTACTTAAGACATTTACAAATAAACACACCTATCCACTGGCTGGTTGAACTCTCTACCTCATTACAAGTTGGACCATCGCACAGCTCCCGAGCCAATGGGCTGCTCTCGCTCACGTTGTAAAAGCGTGTCGCCTCAAATGCTGCACAAGAGAGGTACAGAAAACATGTTTACACATCCACTCACCAAAAGTAGGCCATACAAATAAAACCACTTCAATTTCATAAGGAGTAACTTCATAAATCACAAAAAGAGTCTCGGCTCAGTAACTACTAAAGAGAATATTTATCAGAGCCACACCTGGTTCATAATAGTCATAGATCTTGACCGGTACGGGTGCTGTCTTGCCCACAATGTATTCCCTGACAGCTTGAAAGCCCACACACGTAATACACTGACTAGGGATCTGAAAGGCATGTTTTGAACACATGAAACTTGTTTTTTCAATAATGATGAATCCAAAAATACAACAAAGAAAGTAAAACTTTAAAATCTTACCTCATCAAAATAAAAAAATACTTTTCTCCCACTCAGCTCATACCGTTTTAGGCCCACTCTCTTATCTGTCAGCAGCTGAAAATATAGAAACTTAGAAGTTGTTTTTGCCTTCTAATACAGAATTAGAGTTATTGCATTTAATTGCATTCATATTAATCTGTTGATTATAAAGTTGGCAGCTTTAATGGCACATGCCCTTCTCGGTACACTCGTCATTTTTCTTGGACCAGTAAACATCACACTAGCTTGTGATCCTTTGTGGCGGAATTAGACATCATTGGATTATGCCATAACATACTTGGAGTGTTGTCTAGTCACTAGTAACTATACTGTACTATAACATGTGTAATAATTCTGGTGCACAGTTCACACTCAAGATTTAAGAAATGTATTTGCCATTTATATACACAGAAAGGTCCATACACAATGGATCTTGCAACTTGTGCAGGCCTTAAGTAAGAAAAAGTCTGAAAAGCCATGAAATTTAAAAATATACATATTCTGTACATCATTCAGGCTGTAGTTTAAAAGCTGCAGTGAGACATACTAATAATACCTGTAATAAATATTAAATATTACACACGGCCATGAGGTAGCAGTAAGCAGTGATATAGAAACTCAGAAGTTGTTTTTGCCTTCTAATACAGAATTAGAGTTATTGTATTTAATTGCATTCATATTAATCTGTTGATTAGAGTAAGCTTTGCATGGTGGCCACAGTAAACAAACTTATACGAGTTACAATGACACAAAAATAAGTCAGGCTAGAGCCCTTAATTGGTGTGTAAAGGGAATGTACTTTTTGCACTTGCATGAATGAGAGATGTCACAATACATTCAGCATGAGGACAGCCATTGTCAGTGGAGAAAATTGAAATAACTCATAGGAGACAGAATCTATAATAGATGTTATTCACCAACTAATTACTCACAACTAAATCACCAGTGAAAGCATGAAGCACAAGGCAGGAGGGGAGCCTGCCACCATAAATTGAGGAATGTAAGTGGCAGTCCGGCAAACAGCAGTAAAACTCAAAGGGAGGCCAAAGGGGTGTAAACTGAGCCCGTCAGCCACAAGAGCCCAGGTCAGATTCAGCTGACACACACCGGCAGTATGTTGGCTTTAACATCTCCCTAGGTACCACTAGCTGTTTTATAGGAGCAGCCTCCTTTAAGTAATAAGGGCATTTGTCTGTGGGTCACTTTGGGGGATGACCTATATCAAGAGAGACTTCTGTTTATGTAATGAATGAAATCTGAATTCACTGCCCCATTTCTCTACACTTGCTGTAGAAAGTAAGGAATTGACTCAATTCAGAATATTAACTTTATATTTCTTTCATGGATACAAACCTTACACAGAAAAGCATGTTATTGTTAGTGTTTAAAACTGTTTAAATTGGAGTGCATACCCTCTCCAGACTTTCTACATCTGCTCTGAAGCCTGATAGCATAGGAACCTCTATGACGGCCATGTTGGATGAGCCTGAATGGAGCCACCTAAGAACAGAACCAACCTGTTATAATTAGTTTGTGAAGTATGTGTAGTCAATCTTCTCTGAAAATGGACATTACCTTGCACAGACTTCCAAAGAGACATGGAGGTCCATTTTGTCCTGGTGTGCCGCTGGGTCATCATCCTCCACAGGAGCTCTGCGTTTGCGGTTGAGTTCAGAGCGGTTGTCAGCACGACTCCGAGGTCGTGGGTTACTGTGACGGACAGATGGTAGAGGGGCCTGGAAATGTCTTTCGTGAGCCTCCTGTAGGTCCACCTTCAGATAGAAGGCTGGCTTTGATGCTGGGTCTGGGAGATTGTAAGATACATCTATCTGTGGAAACACAGAAGACTCAAAATGATCTTCAACAACCAAAGCATTCATTAAACCAACTGACACATTTCTATAAGCCTGTTGTATGTGTCTCACATTATTTCCATAAACTGTGCTGAACATCTGACATCCTCAATGATGGCAACAGCACTCACAAATATAATGCTCTGACTAATGTTTGTTAGGGTGCCGGTACAAAACACAAACATTTTAAAATGGTCATTGCTTCTGATTAATGAATGTACTATATAATTTAAATGATAATATAAATATAATAGTTCCAGGTACCTCCTGTTGTATCACACAGAAAAGAAAACCTCCCTTACTTTTGTGCTTTTTCATTTAGGAGACTATTTTTTCAAATACAATTAAATAAGTATCTCTGACACTTGTGATTTTGATATAAAAAGCCAGTACATGCAAGCCACTGTAGATCCCTAATATCTGATGTTGGTGCTTTTGTATTTCATTATAGTCCAGGTGCTGCTAGCCTGAGGACTTTTGGATGAAGCACACAATATGGGATGGAGAGAGGAGGGAGAGAGAAAGTAAAGATAGGAAGAGGTAAGAAATGTTTTTGCCAATAAGAAACCTATTGAAAAAGGAGCAGTGGAACTGACACAGCTGGCAACTATGACACTTCTGCTATTGCTATATGTAACAACAAAGCACTGGCTTGTGTTCATTAACTTACTGTTCTGGCCAATATGAACAAATAATATGCAAACAATATAATGCAGTTAGTTGTGTATAATAGAGACCATTATCAGTGTTTCATTGACACGCAATTACCAGTTACCATAGGTACTGACACTACAATACCTGCATAAGACAGCACCCTTCTCCTTTGGCACTCACAAATAAACCAGTAGGGATGCTAGGGATCTGGAACAAAGCAGATACAAAGTCAGGGAAAGTAGAACATGCAAAGTGAGTAATTTATCAAGTGAACAAGAGCTGTGAGCTATGGCAGCACCACTTGCATCCGTGGATCAAAACAATCAACTCTGTCTCAACTGAGCTATTTCAGATAAAGTTTTTGACTGGCCAAGATAGCTGCAATGTAATTTCTTAATTTGCCAAGACCATCCTTTCACATAAAGATTTTTTAAAGTTCTGCTATCGTATTTACCTTGGCATTTTGAAGGAGTTTCTTGTTGTCCCTGTTAAGTTCAAATGTCTCTTGGAAGTCAAGGTTGGTTGAGGCTAAAGAGATGGTGAGATTGACCCCTCCGACGTAGGACAGTATTGCATACTCTGATAAAGACTGCAGCGCCACACATGTGTCCTACCAAATGATTTGATAAGAAAACTATATTTTATAACATGAAACTGAGTGAATAATTAATAATTATTGTTAATAAGTAAATTCCACCTGTGTGGAGGAAAAACCACCCAAGGCATTTCTCTGTTTGGAAAGCCATTTAACCACAGGCAAAGCAGAGGCCACATCTCCCAGCAGAGTGTATGTAAGAAGACCATAGGCTGTCATCTCCACCTCTGCGGACACCACTGAGGAAGAGGAGTATTTAGCTGTTAGTCACAGGAAAATAACTATTTACTATAACATTTTAGGCACTGTGAAATACCTGATTGGGAAAGGCCATCATTAAAGCCCATGAATGTGTCCTCATCTGTCATCGTGCTACCAGTCAAACTCCAGTGGGTCAGTCCATCTGAAAAAACAAACCAAACAATAAACTAAACTGGGCGTTTAACTATATGAAACTAATTAACAGTGAAAGTTCCACCTGATTCTCTGTATTACTTAGTGAAGTTGAGAGTACCTTGTGTGATGGCCATGTGGTTGAGACGACGCAGAGCCAAAGGGGCATATGGACTACGTAACAGTGCTAGGGCATATGCAGACAGGGCTGTGGTGTAAGGATCATCAGCAGAGTAAATGTTGCTCTCCAGGAAATCTTTGGCTTTAGTCACTGCAACCTTCTCTTCCTGGAAAGATGTGTCATTTTAGTGCTTATGAATTCAAACCAAAGGTAGTATAGTGTTTATAGCTTTGTGTTGGCAATGATATGTGCAATTACTGCCTTATAAAGTTGGCAGCTTTAATGGCACATGCCCTTCTTGGTACACTCGTCATTTTTCTTGGACCAGTAAACAACACACTAGCTTGTGATCCTTTGTGGCGGAATTAGACATCATTGGATTATGCCATAACATACTTGGAGTGTTGTCTATTCACTAGTAACTATACTGTACTATAACATGTGTAATAATTCTGGTGCACAGTTCACACTCAAGATTTAAGAAATGTATTTGCCATTTATATACACAGAAAGGGCCATACACAATGGATCTTGCAACTTGTGCAGGCCTTAAGAAAAAGTCTGAAAAGCCATGAAATTTAAAAATATACATATTCTGTACATCATTCAGGCTGTAGTTTAAAAGCTGCAGTGAGACATACTAATAATACCTGTAATAAATATTAAATATTACACATGGCCATGAGGTAGCAGTAAGCAGTGACTTTTCTTTTGTGATCAGTCTCACAGTCTCTTTTCATAGTTCATTATGAAATTAAAGAAACATTTTTGTACACATACCTCTGTTGTTATTCCTGTCTCCAAGAGAGCTGCCACCACATATGCTGTAAGTGATATCTTTCCATGTATACCCCCCTGTGGTAAATCATATAAGTTTGACAAAATGGCCAGAGGTTAGTAAGTAAATAAACGCAATAATGACATTTCTGCAATTATTCACAACAGTATCTTGTGCTTTGATAACATTAACACATGAAACTTGCCTGGAGATCTTTGTTAAGGATGCGGCCCATGGCAGGAAAGGAGCCGTCTTCATGCTGGTGCTTGATAAGCCATGACTTAGCCGAACGGAGCTCTTCAGGGTCAATGAAAATAAAACTCCGGGACTGAGCGAATGACTTCAAAACAAAGGCAGTTAACCTGGAGAAACGTCAGACTGTAAACAATCATGAAAATGCCAATATGTTCAAAAAGGTAATGAAGGAACTATCATAAAGTTCCTAGGGGGAAACGGCTAAGTCAACAAAAATGTAACTAGAACAACAGACCCTGTTAGTGACCAATTACCAAAATTACCTTCAGAATCATAATGACAATAAGGTATTATATTAGGGCCAGTTACATAGGATATCAGGTATGCTGCTTCCATTAAAACACGTTACTCAATGGAAATTAAGAAATAAACAAGGGGGTCATGTTCTCCTTTCCCAATACAACTGTGAACAGTGAGCACCAGGGGAGATGAGCAAGAAAAAACAACTCTTCTTTCATAAAACTGAAGCATAATTTTTTTCCTGACTAGAATGTGGAGGCCTATAAAGCTGAAGGCCTGCTAGAAAATGTTATAATTTGAAGAAATACATTTTCATGGTTTGAGATATTGGACTAAAACATAGATCAAACAATGGTGAATGGTGAATGGTTATTTTAAAGTATACATATGTTGTTATCTGGGAAGTAGCAAAAAATTTGAGGTCCTGGTACATACCATCTAAGTCTTGTTCTTGGGAGTAAGTGCATTTTATTTGAATAGCACTTTCATGGCGAAGGGTCTGTCTGGCTGGAGGAGTAAGGGTGCAGCAGGTCACCAGTGTATATATTTAGGGGCCTGAGATGATAAAACTGAGTGATGGCCTGTCCTTCTATGAGGTAAGGTACATGTTATTGTTCTTTCAATGACACTGAGACAACCTAACAGGAGCAGGGGATACCTCAGTGCAGTGCCCACGGATCTATCTTCAAATCTTGAGTTAGGCTTAATCAGGATTACATTAGCTAGAAAATTGTGCAATTGAGTATGTTTTAGGTCTGTGGGGTAAATGGAGTGCCTGGAGAAAACTCATCCAGATACCAGACACATGCAAAATCAACACATAGGCACAGGCCTGGGCAACCTGGGAATCAAGTCTGGAACCTTTTTGCTGAGTGTAGCCCCAGTGGTGTCACAAGCTTAAAGTGAACATTTGAGTAGACCTAAATAGTTTTAGACGACAGTGGCTCAGTGGTTCAAGCAAACCCAAAGGTTGCAGAATCGAATCCTGGTTGGACCGAGTTCTGTTGTTGTGTCCTAAGTCAAGACACTTCAGCTGCATTGCCTAGTATGAAAGTGGTGTGTGGGTGGTGGGTAGGAATGTAGGTGAATGTTTAGCATAGTAGGTAAAGGTAAAGTCCTCCAGCTAGTTTTGACCAAGCCTAGCTAAAGATAGGAAAATAGTTTCCTAGATGCTGCATTTTGGCGCCCACTCCTTCTGATCAGTTGCTCCAGCGGCATTGAAGGATAGGATAGGCTAAATGTAGAGTCCCTATGGGAACAATAAATTGTACCTTTACTTGATCTTTTGATCTCTGGTATTCAGCCCCCAACTCACAAACTCTGTTAAAACTGTCAGATCAGGCTCAAATGCCATGCCAGCCTCGACATGTAGGCCAAAGAATGAAGAGTGAGTGTACGGCCCAACTTTCAGTGGTTACAAAGAAGACCCCAGTCTATTTTAATATGATCTATGGTGACTTTTTCCCCCAAATCACAGCTGTACAAAGCCACCTCCTGCTTGGTTCTTGCTTATATTTCTTTGTGAACAGCTTTTTCCTATGACTTATGTCATCAGAGGTTACAATACACAATGAAGCAGGGCCAAACTTGAATGGACAATGCTACCGTGATGTGTTGAGTTTTCATGTCTCCGGCTCATACTGTTAAATAAGAAACGTCTCCTGCGTTAGACATCCAGAGTCTTCTGCATCTCACTTTGAATTATTTCCCCAACATGTCCCTAAACATAAAGCATTAAAAATAACTGTAATAACTCTAATTTGCAAAAAGGAACTGAACAACCATAAATGTTTTTAATTCATTAGGTGTTAAAAGACTTAAGAGCAAGCAATAATTTTTTTTTTTAATTATTATGGCCAGGTTGTATCTGGTTTGTAATACTTTTATTACATCCTGATTTCCACAACAGCATATTTTATGGGCTGTAGAAAAACACTGAATCAGGCACTTAAGTGGGCATTAACTTGTGGCTAAACTTGTGAACATTGGAACCAATGTGTAACATTTGCTCATTTTGGGTGCAATTAATTCATGAAGTGTAAGACTGCAGGTTTATAGAAGGTTCACCATCTGTGTTGACCACAACACACTGTTGCCCTGGCCTTCAAATTCAACTGTAAACCACAGCTAGTTACAACTTCACAAATTCTAATTTTCCATGGTGTAATAGAACTTTGTTCAAGAGTGTTCAGACAACAAAAGCAATGGACATTCATTCAAATAAATAAGTATAAAGTGTCTCATGTTTATGCTTTCTCAATGCCCCTGTGATACATCTAACAGTTTATAAATGAGATGAGATCTTCCAGCTCAACAAGGGCAACTACAACACAGCACATTATTTGCATAGGTACACTCCAGCAACTTACCACATGCTGCCAGAAGAATCTCTTTCTCCAAAGGCACTGTACGATCCATCCTGACGTTTGTAGGTCAGCTGTCGCTGGTAGCCTGACAAAGTAATGTACGTAAGAAGTAGTAAAAAGGAGTTATTTCAACTATTTGAACTCACAGTATTCACAAAACAAATGTCAACAAATGTTTAAGTGTGATATAACCTCTAGTACGTGCTTCAATTACCATATATATTATTATTCAAAGTACTTGACATAATGAAAATATCAGGTCTATTCATTTCTATGAATTCACTACCTTGCAGGAGGTAATCAGTAGCTTCACTTTCAACATCCAAGCTGAGCTGCCGTGTTTTCTGTAGATACTTGAGGACAAAAACATTGGGAGCAAAGTGGATCATGTTCTGCTCACCACACCCAAATGGCAACCGCAACAGCTTATCCAGGTTATTTAAAGTTGGTCCCATGACATCCCCTATGTACAAAACATGTCTGTTGTATTTCTTAAAACCATAAGAAGGTTTATTAAATATCACATTTACACACAAACCAATCATAAAGGCTGTGGCTCTCTCGGATCCAGGGACCACGTTGTGTGGAACACCAAGAGTGAACGCTTCATTGTGGTTCTCCTCTGAGTCCTCTTTTTTCCAGATCTTAAACTCTCCAACTGAACCCCAACCTGTTGAGAAGCCAATGTGACGCACCTAGATAAAAGATCAAATTATATTTATAAAATTGACAAACAAAAAATATCAATTTGAAAAAATTTACAAACCTGCCCCGCACCATGACCAGCCCAATAGAGAATTACTGAGTCATTAGATGGCTGCAAACCATGGCCAACCTAACAAAACCAAATACAGTATATTACCATTATGTTGATTTCTATAATTTTGGTTATAATCTAATCTGGGCTAGATAATGAATTTCACAAATTTTAATTGTACTGTACTATTTTCAAACAATGTTATAAGTAAAGGTACCTTTTAAACAAAAGTTAGACTTTACTTTGAAGTCATCAAAGAGGCTCTTAAGTCATAGATGCCAAAACACCATGGACGCAGGAAGATAAATGAATCCTATTAGAGTGTCGTAGTGGACCGAGTGGAGCTCTTATAATTGCTCCCTTTGGTGAATGATGCGCAGCTAATGTTGGGGCCTGTAACTGGTGTGCCAATCGCTGACTGCCATGCAAACACCAGGTCATTGATCAGAGAGTCCACAGTGACAGCAGCCTGTTGTGCGTGACCTTAGAGAATGGCATGCCAGTAAAAGAGGCGCCAGTTCTCCTAACGCAAACACACACCATGTGCTCACATAGTATCCTGTCAATGAGACCGCCATGGCACAAACTAAACGTTTATCGTTTATTACATTTATTACATTTTTCATGAGAAAGCCAGTTATGGTATAACTTCTATTTCTGAGACCAGATGTTAGGAAAGCATGATAGGACCAATAGACAGTCATTTAGAAGTTCCTACCTGAACAACTCCACCTTTCCAGCTGATCCAAAAACTCCGAAATTCATCCCAGGACAAGATGCTTGGAGTTGCAACACTACTGACGGGGTCACCCATTTTGCCAATAGAAATCCAGGATCGAGTGTTTTGTCTGCCTCCAAGCACAATCTCTAGCATCTCTGCACTGTCATGGGGACTGGGCGAAAGGGCAAAGTGTGCATCATTGTGAGTCTTCACAGCCACCTGGAAGTGGTTCATGCGGGCTGGTTTTTTTACATACTGATACTCATACTTATTTGGGGTTGAAATGTGGATTCTCTCTGAGAAAACAAATAAACCTCATAAAGAATAATCAGCATTGTAAAATAGGAAATAGTGTATTTACACTTACCATTTGGGCAAAAAAATACACTGTAGGTATATTCCCTGGGGAGGCCCTCTGGCTGCAAGAGAAAGAAAATACAATTAGAATAGTTTTCACCAAAAGACCATATTTACTAGTATATCTGACTGATAAAAGTACCTCCACTAAAACAGTTCTCCGCACAAAGTCCATGCTGACAGGGCTCCTCCTCTCATCCATATCATTGCTTGTCCTGCTCGACAGGAATCCGTCTGAACAGCAGCTTGCTTCACTGTATGCAATGGCACGAGCTTTTGAGGAAAATGCATCATTATTACTAGCTTTCATTTAATTTGTTTTGTGAAGTTATACTAGATGTTGAATGCCAATTCTGTTATAAGTTCTATACAATTATGCTTTATGTATATGCAACTTCTTCACCAGTTCAAAGTCATCAGTTGCAATATTTCATGGGACAATGAGTCCATTTAAAGTACTTTTAGTTCTGTTGGTGAGGAGCACATTGGAAATGTGGCCAAGTGCCAGCGGCAGCTCTTTACTACTGAGAGGGAAGTGCAGGGGGCCACTGGATGAGAAGAGGGGCCATGGGGGGCCCATTGACCAGCAATGACCTGATACTCATCAACATGCCACTGCGTGTGACAGTAGAACTGCCCGCACTCCTCTGCAGTCAGGAGCTTTGTTCTTACATGCATTTGGGATGTGACTGTTTGTGCCTCTATTTATGACTCCTGATGCGTCACTAGATCACACACAGTTTAATGTTTGTCTTACTCTTGTCTTAATTTACCAACTGGTCTTCTGCTAATGTGTTTATTTGAGTACCTGTGATGTTGGCAGTCCCCAGTTCAGTAAAGGATAATACGATGGATGTTGGTACAGCCTCTCCTGGAGCTGCACATTTCTTTCTTGTCAGGTGGTGCTTTCCTGGATGACCCACAAACTTGATGCCTTTTGGAACAGAGATTTTAACATGGACCTGTAAAAGAGATAACCAGTAAAGAAGCCTGTGGTATTTAATATACCATATCAAGAAAAATCTCATTGTCAGCACTGTCATTTGTTACCTCAGAGCAGGTTGGAAGATAGTTGTAGACAGTGAGAGGAACTTTGGTCTGCTCTCCTCGTATGAGGCTGTATGGCAATGTAAAATCAACAAAAAAGGGTTTGAAGACACGTAGTTCAGTCTTCTTGGCTAAGCCTAGGCCACTTCCTTCAGATAGACCGATGGCGTCTGTTACCCATGTGGTGATGGAATCAGGCACATCTAATTGGAGTTCAGCGTGCCCGCTCTCAGAGCTGACCAGAGACACATATGGGAAATAAACAGGCTTTGTAAGGAAGTGAGGTAAAAAGAATTAAACATCAGTCAGTAATTTTATTTAACACAGGCAATAAAACTTCATAATACAGAATGCTGACACAGATTTATGAAATACACTGCAAAATATTTTTATATTAGCAACACCTGTGTCAACAACAACACCTGCAGCAGCTTCAAAAACACATCTGAGAAGATACTGTGACAGCCAGTTATATGCTGAACTCCATTTCCTTGAATTATACAAGCTGAGATCATATCTGGCAACACATATTCAGAGATGGTACTGGCAAAGCCTGACAGACCTACAGTTCAAACAACAAATTTACACTCTTTCCTTGGATCAAATTGACCAAATGAATATTTAAAGGTGGAGGGAAACAGGAAGCTTTAAACTTTACAGGAAATTAGGCAGAGTTAAAAACCCATCCAAAAACATCAGGCATGTGAAAAAAGGGCTGGTTTAAATGGGCTCATAATCAATTGAGAGATCTGCTGACAAAGGACCAGGGCGGTCGGGCCAAGATTATTCCTTTTAAGATAAAAAGAAACCTTGTGCTTAAAAACGTGACAAAAGTTGCTTAGAATATAGTACAGTACCATGAAATATTAATATTATTTTTCTCAAGCACTCCTCTAAATATTTAGCATTCTATCTTTTGTTATACCTTACAAACACATACAGTAAAAACATAACAAATTTGTGAAAATACCTGATATTAATGCAGTGCCATACCCATGTTTCAGGGAAAAATGTCCGTTTTCCTTTCTCTGCTCTGAAATAAAACAAAGAGATACACTGAAGTACACACATAACCAGTGCAATGTAGTGAGTGCACAGCTTAGTTGTAGTTGTGTACATCAATACCATCGTTGCACAAACACATAAAATAAAAAGTGAAACCTCCCAGATTAATCTGTCAAGTATGCTACTTCCTTTTTTAATACTGCACAAAATAAAGCTCAGTTAAGGATTGATCCATACAAAATACTCTCATAATAATATATATGTTCTGTATCATTTTAGTGCAAGCTCCCAGGCTTGTACAACAACTCACATTGTTACATACTTCCAATATCTAAGTCTTATCATGGAAACACACCCAGTGCTCGCCATAAAAGATGTGTAAACAACTAAATATGACTCCACCAAAGAAAGAAAATGCTAAAATGTAATGAAGTTTCCATATTATTTCAATAACCTGCAGAGCAACTCTTTACCTTGCTGGAGATCGCGTATGTGTGGCTGCAACAATCGCCGAGGTGTGAGGTTGAAAAGCAGGTACGGCCTCATCTGTATAAATCCCTCCGCTTTGTCTATGATTTAAACTCACCATGTCTGTCATCACAACCAGCCCAGCTTCCTGTGTTTAATACAAAGACACTATGATTATTATTTTATTGCTGTTCCCTAAATAAGATCTCAGAGTAAGTCTTTTTACTGTAAAAGCAAAGCGGGCATCTTTAGTGATGTCCCAGTGCCAGGGGAACACAGATGAGCGCCTGCGCCGCTTTGAAGACAGTCCAGGCCACCAAAAATGTCCATCATCTTTAGGTACACCAAAGGCATCGGACAAATCAAAATCCGCCAGCTCCTGAAACACCTGCACAGATGAAAGAAAATTTGTTTAGATATATTCAAGAGTAGTGCATGCATCATTAACAAAGTCTTCTTCAAATCAGATGGGAAATATTCTGATTAAACATTTGTGCATTCACTTTTGTGCTTGCTTTGTATTTGACAATGGCAGACTTTTATTTTCCACCTAAGCTAGAAATTTTGTACTGACTTTGTCGGGAGTCATCTGGAAGCCAGGCTTTATCAGATGCATGCTCTTATCCACAGTGGCCACACAAACACAGGAGCCCTTCTGTCCATGGATATGCATGGTCACAGGCTCCCCTGGCATGGACTCATTTGTTGACAGAGAGACAGAGACCTGTTACAAAAACACACAAAAACAAAGACTTCATGAATATATTAATACATGATAATGATATATATCTATATATCTATAATATATCTCTATCTATCTATCTATCTATCTATCTCTAATAGAAAGAGGGCTGAGAGTAAACTATAAACTTTCACAAATTGTGTGTTGATTTGTTCCACTGGCCTCCTTATCATTATAATGTCAGTCTATCACAACCCAGTGCCTGTAGCCCTGGAGCTCTTTGCCTCGTCCTGCCTTCTCCCCCTCCTCCACACAACACACAAACACACATGCTTTAATGGCATACCAGGGAGCTGTAAATACTTCAGGGAGTTAACTCCTAATGCAACCAGGAACTGGGGAGCTCTCCCAGGCCAACACAGCTGTTTGTTTACATGTATTACACAGTAGATAGAGCTGATTCATGAGCACTCTGGCAACAATCCAGCATTTATACAGTAAAAGCATAATAACACTTTGTTATAATAATCATATTTTTAAAAACCCACATAATTAAAATTAACCATTTGGTTACTTATAGATGACTAACAGTAAATAGTGTTAATACTCCAAGAGCTAGAGTTGTTTCAGATTTTCCTTTTTTCTCAAAATGTATTGCAATGTATTGCATTCTTGAAAAGTAAATTTTGCTGAATAGAAGATTGGAAGATTTGCTGTTTAGGATAAACACATTACATCATCAAGTAAATTATATAATGTCAAAACCAACCTGATTCTGAAAGCTGGGCTGGACCGGGATCTGCAGGCTGTCAGTTACACCCTCCCCATTTTCCCTTACGTAGTAGACCAACAGCCGGCTCAGAGGAGCCATGCTGTGTCTCACAAGAAAACGCAGATAAGACACACAGCTGTCAATCTCTGCCTGAGATCCAGAGCCTGCAACACAGCCACAGGAATCAGAGGTGCCATTTCTCTTAAAAACATTGAACATTACTTAATATCTAAGAAAGATAGGTTATTCAGTGTATAACAACATATGGGACTACACTAACACTAACCAGACGTTGAAGGGGTGGTATGAATGTTTTTGTCAAAAGTGACCGTGGCTCTTTTCCGTCGATGAGAGGCAGTCACGTTGGCCAACTGTTGCCCTGAAAGAACAATGTTTCCCCTGGAGGCCACCTCATAGTGAAGGGTAAAGTTGCAGGGACATGTAGACTTGATTGCCAGCTCTGCTTCTTGGCCAATCTAAAGATGGACAGGCAGTTATTAAATTTAAATCTCAAAATAAAAATTAAAAATTAAAATCTTTAAATTAAAATCTTTAAATAATTAAACATTTAAATATTAAATGATTGGATGAATGCAACTGACTCTTAAAACACCTAACATTTACCATAAGGGGGGCACTGGGGCTTTGGATCTGTATATGACACCTGCTAGGTGAGTACCAACTGCTAATGGAAAGATAGCTGGGCAGGTACTGATCTCCTACTGTCTTGTCATCAATGGATGTCACCTTTGTCTATACAAAGAAAAACAGGTTAAAGAAAAAAGTGTTGTGTGGGCTTTTCAGCGTGAAGAGTGCACACTGACCTCTAGCCACACATACTGGGCTGCAGCAGGAATGGAGGGGATCTCGAAGGTAGCCAGTCCATCCTTTGAGATCAGCTCAGTCGTGTACACATTGTCTTTGGGTGTCAGCTCAGCCTTCACACGCACTTTCACTCCATCAGCTGGACTCCCATCAGGATATGTCACCTCAAGCTACAAGACATGACATAAGCAAGTAACCAAAAGCCCAAGTGCCAACTATCAGATAACTGATAACTGTTTCTTACCTTTCCTTTGTAGGGAAGACCAGGCTTGAATTGTTTCCTTGTGTCCTTGGAGTACTTGATGTCTATAAGCTGTTTGTGAACAGGTGTTGAATCATCAAACGTGGTTTGTTTGGTTCCATCTACACTGACTACAGTCGCCCAAATGCTGACAGAGCCTCTGAAGTGCTCTGCCACATCCAGTGGCATCATGTCCCTCACACAGAGGCTGAAATTGGCAGATCCTTTGATCTGAAACAACAGCAAAGTAAAGGACATATGTAAACAGCCTACATCACTGTACAATGTATACATGTACACTTAGTTTACATTTTAACTAACCTCCATGATTTTAATGACAGGGTGACCCATTTCATGGCGATAGTACCCTACTCCGTTCACAGTCATATTAACAGTTAACTTCCCTGTCACTGGCTTTCCAAAAGTATACCTGTTAAATTGTGCAAACATTTTTGTATAAAAATATATTAATAATAATTTGTGTGTGTGTGTATATATATAGAGAGAGAGAGAGAGAGAGAGAGAGAGAGAGAGAGAGAGAGAGAGAGAGAGAGAGAGAGAGAGAGAGAGAGAGAGAGAGAGAGAGAGATATAGAGAGAGAGAGAGAGAGAGAGAGAGAGAGAGAGAGAGAGAGAGAGAGAGAGAGAGAGAGAGACACACAAGTCAAAAACAACACATAACATAACATAAGTTATGTACCTGGCTCTCACCGTGGCCTGCTCGCATGATTTCAGGTCATGAATGTACCGAGGTGGATCAATAACCAATTCAAATTTGGGTACAACTGTTAAAAAAAAAAAAAAAAATCAAATAATTACTTCCTCTATTCCAAATAACAAATTTATTTCATCCACTGCAGTGTATGACGTTTATGCTAAAAACAATATACAAAACATACATTACATATTATGTATTAGAGTTATTGCTAGACTAGATAATTACACAATTAGGTTTATTACATTATTACATTTATAAATTCAAATGTCTTACCATATTTCTGCACCTCAAATGATTTGTTGTAGGTGTGACCCTGCACTTCCACAAAGATAAACCACTCTCCAAACACAGGCTGGTCAGACAGAGGAAAACTCATGTTTACCACTCCTAAAAGAGAAAGAGCCCACACATTTCATTAAAAACTGCTGAGGTAGAAAATGCATTATTACAGCTAAGAGCAGCTTACCGCAGCAAACAGACTGAAGATTTTTCCACTGGACAATCCTCGATCCTCTTGGATCCTAAAAGACCCAACATTTGTCTAAAATACCTGATGAAAATACCTGATGAACTTCAGTAGATTTTTGCCACAAATAATTCATCACTTCTTTATATATATTTATTAATTCTGAGTTAATACAATACAGTGTCTGATGTTGTTCACAGAAAATGGGAATAAATTCTGAAAAATAATTTTGCATTCATAGTGTTAGGGACAGTTTGAAAAGAGGGGAAAGATTTCTTTGATGTTGTTTGTTCTTGCACTGCTCCATCCTGTTATCTGCGTGCACCACCATAACTTCTGCTCTATAATCTCTAACTACACTAGGAATAAAATTGCTAGTGTCCTATCCAAACCATTGGCTTTGCAAAGCATGGGTGGTCCCCCAACCTCTACTCACCAAAACATAGGCCTCAACCTGCAAAACAAGAGAGATAGAGATACATTAAACACTTTGGTTGCTGGGATAAGTTTATTCCTCGTGTTAACCCTACTTTATCCAACAATCATCCATCTGTTGAGAGTGCACTGCCATTTAGCAGCAGTAGAGCTTTATAGAAGTAACCATCAATAAAGCGTCTGTCTGGACACTTACTACGTAAGTTCAAAGCTGCTGCTCACATTACACAAGAAATAACTCCAGACTGACTTATATAAAACACAATTGAACATTTCCCCACTCAAACAATGTACACTTTTATGCAATTAATAATAAAAATAAATAAACATTATTAACATTTAAAATGTGTTTTGCCACCTTCTCATTCACAGGTCTCAGGTTAGGGTTGACCACGTAGGCATTGATGAACACTAAAGTGAAAAAAAAGTCATGAAAGTTGAATAAGTTGGTAAACTCCCCTATTTAAATAAAATTTTAAAATTTGAGTCAGTATGGTAGAAGTACTCAGACCTTTATGTTTGGGTTTGTAGATTGGCTTGTCAGTCTGGATAAAGACAGCTGTGCCCTTGCTGTCCACAGTGACAGTGGTGTAGTTATGAAAGATGTAGCCTCCTGTAGTGAGGTGACGGTTCCCCCACACTTTCAGGTGGGCCTGGCCTCTCAATCCAGAGGGAACCTGTGGCAAGTAAACACACATACAAAAGTATAAACAAAACTAAATCTAGGTCAAGTTAGTCAGACAGGTAACTGACCGAAGTTACCTTGTGTGTAATTTTGGTTTACACTACATTCACTATGGAGTAAACAAAAAATGACACAATGGGAAGCAGAAATGAAACAAAAAAGCATAGCTCTGTATAGATGACAGTATGTTAAGAGAATGAGGGTGTGGTTCACAGTGAGGGTCGCAAGTCGGAAACACATAGACAATGGAAGAAGCAAGTTCTGCATGCTACATTGATCTCTCTCTGACTGCGGAGGCGGTACATGCACGTCAACAGCTGTGGCATACTGAGCGGAGACAGATGTAGCATCACAATAATGTTAGTATGGCTTTGCATTTCACCATGTGGAATGTGCAAAACAGACAAGATGACAATCAGACTAAGGTGCAGCTGGCATGATTAAACTGTGTCATGCATTTCTGTTGGGCAGTGTTGGTAAAGGACTATAACATAGATTTGAACTGACCTTTAGATTGATGGTACCTTTGTCTACAGAAACAAGGGACAAATACACCAATTATTTGATAAAGGGTTTGCTCAAAGACAAGTTGCTTAAATGCTACTAATAATAACTGGCATTCTATCTGATTTTGTTGTAATGATGAGACAAAACATCTTAAAGTTAAGTGAAGCTTTTTTTTTTTTTACTTTTAAGATAATTAGACAAAGGTTATTCTCACCAAGCACTGAGGAATGACCATGGGCGACCACCTGACCCTTTACTGACAACTGCACTTGGACTCGTGTCTCTGCTTTTGCATTGAAGATCGTCACACTTACGGACTCCTCTGTGCCTGCCCGGAACAAGGATGGGGCAGCAACCAAGTAACCCCTGAGAACAAGGGGGCGAAGAGATACATAAAGATTGGACATTGAAAAATCAGGTTGTAGTCTTAAAATAACACCCCTACACCAGGGTATGTGATCAGTGATTACCCTCTCATGTTTATGTTTTGTCTGGTTGACACTTGAAAAAAAAAAAAAAAAAGTTAGATAATAATGACATTCGACACTTTATATATGGAAAACAAAGATTATCATTGGGGTCAAGGTGTAAAGGTCACACTTTGGAGCTTATAATGAATCATTTTAGGAATGAAACATCATAATCATATAAACAATCAAGCATACAGTATGTTGTCCCACACATTTGTTCAGTGACAACTTAAACCCATGATGAAATGTGACATAAGAAATATCACATAACACATCAGTGTTTTTTGTATTCTAAGGAAGGCAAATAAGGCTGTTATGAACTTAAATGATGATCAGACAAATTAGAGGTGAACAGAGCTATGAGGGAAAAAAACTCTTTTGCATGCCTCGGAAAGAGATCAGGTGGTTGGCATTATGGCAATACAGCATTACAGCCAGGGGCAACTGAAAAGATCCTGAGAGAAAGTCGTGAGAAAATTCCCTGCAAAATAAGACTTTAGGAAAAGCAAGATAATAAGAAGAAATTGAGTGTGTGTGTTTGATCTGCTGAGATGAGCCTGTATTGCTGGTGAATACTATTGCACTTAACTGTTATCAGTAGGTTGTAAAGTGAATAGCAATGATTTGCGTCATCCACCATAATAGTAGAGCTCCGGACAGCTATAACTAAGGTAAAATTATGAGGGAACATTTCTCCCTCTTCATTCAGCTCTTTTAGATCTGCATCAGTCCCAGAATGGGCACTGATGCAGATCTAAACCACTGTCATTATTTACTATAATAGCTTAAGCAAAATATAAAGCCTTCAACGTTAAACACATAGTAGACTGGTGTATTAGCCCAAAAATGCATAACTATAATAAGAAATTAAAACATCTGAATGGTACAAGGCGTCTTTACGCAATTGTGGATATATTGCTTATTTCTCTCTTCAAGCTGAATCAAATCAACATTGGCGCTAAGTAGAGCACACCACATCCAAAGCGTCCCATGCAACTTTGTGTACTTACTGTCTTTCTTGTGCATAACTTCTGCTGCAGATGAACAAAGTCCATAAAACACTCAGCAAAGACCAGTGCAACATGTTGGTCACATTAACGGTGATAAGGCTGGATCTGTGTAACCTCTCAGAAGACTTTAATCTTCAAGTGTAGGCTATCTACAGTCCACTCAGTCTGTCCATTGGGGCTGACTCGAGCGCTATAAGTGCATAGCTTCTCTTAGAAACAAACATCAGCTGTTTAACCATCCCACTTCGTCAAATCCCCTTCCAAGCAAATCGCTTTTTTCTTTAGTCACTGTAGATTATACGGGCAGTCCTCTCCCATGTGCCTTCACCCGCCCCGGTTCTGTTCGATCATATTTCACCAATACTTATTATAAGTGTCCTCCCACTTCAGCTTCTAAAAATGCTCAAATGTTAAAAATCTCTTAAGTCTTCTCCGCAATCCTCGCTCGCTCTGTTACTTGTGAAAACGTCTTTCAAGTTGCTCGTACTTCTTCCGCTGTGAGCAGAGGTGTGCGCTCCATTCACTTGGGCTACTCTCTGGACTGCGCAAAGCGTGACCAAAACCAGCAGAACTGCTCTAAACCTCGAACTCAGGTTAGGCTACTTAGAAATGTTACATCTTGTAGGCTACATTTCCTAACGCATTCATTAACACTGCATGCATGTTTTATTTTCCAAACGGCTCCAATAAAAAAAAGGAAGACTTCAATTAAAGTTTTAGGCTTTCCTTCGTTCAAGTGGCGTGTCATAAACAAGTACTGCCACCAAGTGGGCAATCTTCTGAAATACAGCTGTTCAATTGAAACAGTAGACCCGAGCAACAAATGCTGGGAACTATTGAAAATGAGCAATCATTTTATTTGGGCACAGGCTACTCTATATACATACATGTATAATAAATGCTATTGAATTGTCCCTTCAAACTAATTTAACATTTATTTGAAGGGACAATGTATGAGCATTAGACATTAAAGTCACAGTATGAATCTTTTTATTTTTTTGCTAAAAAAAATAGACTTCCACCTCCATAAACATACTATCACTTTAAGCTAATTAAAAAGACAGATGAACAAAGATAAATTCCAAATTTTAGAACACTGGGTAGCAAATCCTTTAATCAAAATAAAATGATTTTACGCAAACATAGCACACCATACAGCACTATTCATTAGAAAGAGTCATGAACTCTGCATCCCATTTAAAATTAATTTCAGTTTTTCAGTTTTAGTATTGTGATACTGTAAACATTGTCCTTTTCCCTGTTCAGGCTCAGCAAAGGTACTTTTGGAAAAGACAACTTTATTTTCTAGGTTGATCTCAACTCCATATAATTGGCAGTACTGAGTTGTATAATACGTATCCAAATCCAAAAGATCACTCAGTTTTTCAAGTGGAAAACGACAGTTACGGCTGCAGAATCCATGACTGTATATTAGGAGAAGATCCCTACGGCACGCTGTGAGATGGCGGTGAAGAGCACATGTCTGTAGGAAGTTCAAGTTTTTAGCCAATCTAAGAAGACGAACTGGATTATGTTCAAGATAAGCACGATTGATTGACAGAGCCAATGAAATGTCAGGAGCACAGCGAAGTTCCTCTGGAAGCTGCATAACACGCTGCAGGGCCTTGGTACAACCTATTTAAAATAAAAGCAGTAAAATATTTTAAAATATACATTTTATTAACAAAAATCAGTGCATGTAAACAACATAATTTTGATAATGTATTTTTTATCACCAACCTAAATTGTAAAGCAAATTCAGTGCTTCATACTCTTTCTGGTGGTCATTCCATGCTGAGCCAGAAACATAGCAGTCCAGGAGCCAGCTCAGATTTTCCTGTACATGCATGTCATTGATCTTCGGATCATAAAGCCGAAGAGGCTCACCACAAAGACGGTATGATGCATAAACAAGAAAACAAACAGTTTGTTCCAGAAGTGTCACACACTCTGTCCCAGATAACCGCTGAATAATCATGTCTTGTTTCACTGCACGCAGACGATCAAAGACAAACCCATACACCTAAAAAGAAGTACATGTGTCATATTTTAGTGACATGGGTCCTGAAATGGGATTAGACACTAGTTAAAATAACTAACCTCTGTCCAAGGATGTAGATTTGGGGAGGTAGCTATTTTGTCAAGAAGATGGCGCACAGTCACTTGCAACACATCTAGTGGTCTGAGGTCACTGGGGTTTGTGGAGTCTTTGCCTGCTGCTGGTCTGGCATACTCCTTCACTGTACGTAAAGGGTCTGCTCTGGGCTGACGATCTTTCTCTGTTCCCCTCAATATCTCATACTGATGGAGGCGGTGCTGTGCCTGTCGCTGGTGCATTTCAAAAGCAGGGCACATAGTCCGGCATGTTCCCTCAGGTACACTTTCCTTTACGGGCGTCTCCAGTGTGTCCTCCTCTTTGTTGCTTCGATTTTGCTGTGATTGTTGACTTGAGGTTTTCCATTTGCCTGCTTCAGTCCTCCTTTGAGAGTTTGGGCTGTTTGGAATTAACATAGGGTATTTTATTTAGTTTGTGGTGTTATAATACAGTGACTATTGGTAAAAGAAAATTTCTCTTGACTTTAAGTCTCAAATACAACGTTTAACAAGGTCTGTCTGTCTGTCTGTCTGTGTGTGTGTGTGTGTGTGTGTGTGTAAATATATATATATATATATATATATATATATATATATATATATATATATATATATATATATGTGTGTGTGTGTGTGTGTGTGTGTGTGTGTGTGTGTGTGTGTGTGTGTGTGTGTGTGTGTGTGTGTGTGTGTGTGTGTGTGTGTGTATGTATGTATGTCTGTAGGCACATGCTGTGCTGTTTACATCTCGGTGCTAACAGCTAGTTAGCAAACTCAGTAGGCAGAGTGGAGTACCCGAAATTTAGCACAAGTTCCTGATCCCAGATATTAGACGATTATTTATATATGTATTATAGTTTAATTTGGTGTATGTATGGGTTTCAAATTAATAAATGGCACTCACAATGACTGGTGTGTCCTCCTGGTCCTCCTACGGTCCATTTGTTTTGTCGGGGGTAAAACCGTGATCAATGGACGTCACGTCCGCCCTGAAGAAATCTGACATCCTCTCTAGTTTGCTTTTATATATAGATCATAGAACTATAATAAAATCCATGATATAGATACATCTCTTTACCGGCAGAAAAAGGACTGTAAAAAAGGAAATAAATCTCTTATTTTTACACCGATCTCTTGTGATCTTGTATTTTTGCATAAATTCTAAAGAAAGACGTGAAACCTGAAATACTTGAACCTACATCATGGGGTACCAATAAAATCAAAGAATATGATTTTGTCAGATGAAGACACTTTATTGGCCCTCACCAGTAACGAAGTTTATGGCAAGGGGTATTGTTCTTCGTCGATTTCTTTATTATTATTCTTTTTCCCCCAAAATGATCGAATTTTTGACCCCTTGAACGTCGACGAAACGTCCCCAAACCGAGTATGGGATCGGCCCGGCGAAAAAATTTATAAAATGGGCATCGCGACAATGTCCGAAGCGACACGACTCTACAGCCGCCTAAAGTTGGACCTCTATGGGAGGAGGGGGGACTGCGTGTTTGCAAAACGATTCACGTCCCTGGTATTTGGTCCGAAATGACCTCAGGTTCATGAGTTATATTTGTTTTGGCGAGTTTGTCCGTAGCACGCATAGACCAAATGCTGAAATTGAATTCTAGGTATCATTACAAGCAAAACAATGTATTACGGACTTGGGGCATCACGGTTGGCCAACAGTGCCGCAAAGACTCCCCAAAAATATTTTTAAAAAATTATTACATGGACACACTTAGTCCAATTGTGCAGAAATTTCTTTGAGTTTTACATTGCATGACCCTGATTCCATTGATGTCAAACGCAATATCAGTGCTACAGCGCCACCTATAGGAATGTAGAAAATTTGGGGGGGGGGGGAATACTTTCACATCAAATCGTGAAACTTTGCAGAACATTCACTGACGTGCTCCTAATCATGAAAGGAAATGAGACCCATGCCTTAGGTTTTCATGCGCAGTCTTAGTCCGACAGTGCTCTTGACCATAAAAGTCAGGTGACGTATGGTCTATACGCAGTGGTGTGCCAGGGCAGTTGCGAGAGCAGCTTTAATTATTGATTGCATAGAAATACAATCACAGTAGAACCAAACAAAAACTATCGTGAATATGATGTGAAGTATTTATACCATTTCCAAAGGTGATCATTTTTTTCAAAATACTATTTGCAACGCATATACACCAATTCATTTCAAGAGCACAATTTTATTCCAAAAATCAATAAAAGTCTGGTAAATCCAAGAGTGTCAGTGTATCCACTCATGATTTAAGGCAGAAGAGCTTATGAGTCTGAGCAGCTCCTAATTGCTCTTCTTCTGCGGCCTGGTGAAGATGGGTGGTTTGTTGGCAGATGAGAGACGACAACTCCAGCATCTCCGAAAATGTTCTGCAGCATTAAGGAGACATTTTAAAAGTCTACAGCCAGGAGTCCATATTTGGCATGAAATGTGTTCATTTTTTCAAGTCAGGTGCTAAACAGTATATAATGCTCTTACCCTGAAAGTTGTTGACCGATATCCTTTGAAGTGGTTTTCATGCTTTTAAGATACTCTAGACATGTACAACTGTCCTGTGTATTCCCATGTGTGCACTCTTGAAGCAACTTCTCACTCTCTTTTAGGGAGGATTCTGCTTTATCTATAATTGTAAGAAATGATGAATATTATTCACATAAAATGTGCCATTGGTTGAAAACAGACATAAGCAATTATGAACTGAAAGATTACAACCTAGAAAATCCCTCTGCTCTCTGTTCATGTAGAAATTCTTAACAGGCAGTTCATGACGCGTGGCATCAACAGCTGCTGCAAATGACTTGTATTCTTCAGTGAACTGAGTGGCAGCCTCTGTTATAGGGGTCAGTGATGCAATCTGGTGAAAAATAGCCATCAAAAAACTGTTGAAAACTGTCACATAGCCTTATGCAGACATGAAAATGGGTCAGGGATTGAAAAGGTGAGAAATGGGGTGTCATTCGCGTCCCACTGAAATGACTAGGGTTCTGCGATGCGGACATCGAGCATCACGCTATGTCGCGCTGGAAAAAAAAATTTGACGCCACTCTTGTCAATGGATGGAGCTAGAGCAGTAAACGCGAGACGCCCGCTTTTGCTATTTTAGATGGCTCAAAACCATAACGTTTTAATGAATCAATAAATAACATCAGCGGCAAAAAGGAGTGTAAAAAGACAAAAGGCTTCAAGCAGGGCCAAAGCACAGGATAACAAGTTCTAGAGTTTCACTTCACCTTCAGCCTTATGTTGCAGTTTATATTGCAGCTGGCAAACGCAGATTGCCGCCAAGTGAAGTGTGTGCAGTTCGGCCTATGATTGGTTCTCGGCAGCGATTTGCTGACCATTCAATTGTCATTTAAAGGGCCAGTTTCTGAAGTGTTCAGTTTGCGCAAAAAAAAAAAAAAAAAAACTCCTTGGATCTACACGATTCACGTAGGTCACCCTTTTTTTACTCCAAAATGGAGAATTTCGCCGAAAGGTGAGAGATTTACATGCCTGCTTATGGTCACAAGTTATGTTCACTTATTGTCATAATTTCCACAACAATTACAATCCTATGAAGTTAAGCAAAACAAAACCTAAACACATTTCCAGCTTAGCTTAGAAAATTTCTAATAACACAGAAGTGCCCCTCAAAGTGTTCACATCATGGAGTCATGACTCTCTTTACACTGTAAAATCCTTAAATATTTATTTAGAACTCTACATAAACCCCATAGGAATTTAATAAGGGTGGAAGCGGTGACACTTACGGTACATTGTGACAAGAAGTAGACAGAACTGTTGTGCACAAAATCGATTGAAGGTCAGCACATACTAATAATTTGGCAATACAGAAAAGACCAAACTAACCTGCACATCTAACAGCTCGTTTAGAAGTCTGTTCTTCTCTTTTAACTCATGCTGCCGTTTCTTATCCAAAACCTCAATACGCAGAGCCTCTTCCTCCTCCAGCTCTTGGAGGATCCTGGTTTCTGCCTCCACCCGAAGCTTTGCTGTATTGCTCTCCATCTAATAGAAAGTTAGCATAGTATACATTCAATATGTTTTCTTCATCACAGTATTAAATGACTGAAATTACCTTAGCAGTTAAATAGGCCAGCAACAATGTTTGCATCTCTATTATCCTTTTGTCATTCTCTGGAATGGGGCTCCGCTCAGGTTCTGTGAAATTCTCTGAAGTATTTTTTTCTATACAAATGTAAATTAAAATGTGTCATAAAATAGTGCAATATATCCCAATGCAAGAAATATTATATACCTTTAATTACTGAAATATCAAAATCTGGACGTAAGCAATGGCCATCTGAGAAAGTTGACTGCATCACATACTTTTCAAGAATGGAAGGTTCATTTTCTTTTGCCATGATTGCTGCAAATAAGTGTAGAGTAAAGACATAAATATATATATATATATATATATATATATATATATATATATATATATATATATATATATATATATATATATATATATATGTATATGTATATGTATATGTATGTATATATATGTATGTATGTATGTATGTATGTATGTATGTATACAGAATTTAAGTAAAAAAGAAGAATAAACTTCAATATAACTTATGATGAGGGACTCACAGGTTGCGAGAGCCTGGGGGACAACTGATCGCCTTGGGGGTGTGCCCACTTTTGGTCTGGGTTTAGGTGAAGCAGGTCTTTGCGGAGGGGGCATAGACTCATTGTTTGATGAATTGCTCTGTAAATGAAAATATACACTTGTAAATAAACCCAACCAAAATAATGAAGTAAAATATATTTTTAGTTGTTTCCATGATTTGAGTGACAACTATATGATGTAGACAGTGAGACTAACAGGCTAACCTTTGAAAGAGCAGTTTTCTCAGCGGACTGAAGATAACGTGATTTCACAACTGTCCCACATGCTGAAAAAAATACACAATGTTGTAATATCACTTTAATAATATTACTGGATTTTAGTAGACACTTAAATATTTTAGACAGACAGTGTAGCAGAACAAATTATATTACATACTTACATTTAACACTTTTCTTTTCATTGCCGTTGTTAGCCTTACTGGTAACATTTCCGCCCTTAGAACTGAAATTAAAATTGAACACACTTTAATGCCAACGTATGCTTCTAACTTAACGCCACATAAAAATATAATTATACACTGTAGCGCGATAAGGTGAGACCGAAACACACGCCACAATAAAATCATAAAATGAAGCCAAGTGAGGTCGACATTGGGGATGGCGTCACCTTTTAGTATCTGCAGAAGAGCTTTTCAAGCTTCTGGGTACTGTTGTCGTCCGTCGGGACGCCATCTTTGTTTGAGAAAACCGCGTGTACGGTGTTTTTTTTATTTCGACAGAAACAATTCCCCAATGTATGGTTCCGCCTCAATGCTATTGTTGTGATGAATTAAAATCATGATAAATATTTAAAAGCATATTTACATAATTAAGATCATGATAAATATTTACATTAAGATCATAATAAATATTTGCATGCAATTAATTAATTTAAGCCATGGTTCATTTTACATTTAGGTTAAGTGATCAAAGTGTATTAAAGAAAAAGCATTCTATTTTAGCTAGTCTAGCACTGGTGACACATCCAAAATACAGGTAGACTATAATGCAACCATTAAACAGATGTAAAAAAAAAAAAAAAAAAATCCTTCAGCTTGAGCTTCAGAATTTTCTGGCTTGTCTGGCTTTTAATAGAGTTATATGGGCTAGGAAACAGTCTCCTTATGGTATCTTTTTAGTTGTTTGTACAAGTCTTTATGTGCTGATCCCATCTGTTTTGACAAAAGCATTAGTGGGTGTGGATGTAAATAGAAGGATCACAATAACAGGATAGACTTCTGAGTTATAAGGTATATTTTTATGTAAAAGCAAGCTGTATCACGTCAATATTATTATCATAATAATATAAATCTTATTTAAGACAACAGTAGGCCATGTGTGCTGCCTGTCAATCTGTCCTCACTTAATATCCGTTAGCAATTAAATAGTTGTTGGAATCCAAGGAGAAATTTTAGGCTATGCTACATAATTTATATTGTATTCCAATTTGCCATTTTTGTCATTTTGCCACAAGAATTTTCCACTCTTAGTGTGGAAAAAAACACACAATTGAGCTGATGTGGAGGAGGTGAAAGGCGGAGAAGTGCATGTTGAAAGACAGTTCATGGTGTCTCAAAGCAGCTCCTTGTTTCTGCCATTCTCCGAAACTCTGACGTCTGTAAAAGGATTCATCTTTGTAACTATGACCTCACTGATACCTCCTCTGTAGTCCTACATATAAAAATCTGAAACAAACCCATAGCTCTTCAAAACAAGCATGATTTGACACCACTTGTGCCCTCAGCCCCCCCCCCCCCTCCCCCCTAGCCTACCCAAAAATCTATTGTACAAATGTTCAAAAGCAGTTACAAATAATTAGCCTACTGTGTTAAAAATAACATAAACATTTCAGTTATTCTGTTATGCTACCATCTTTGTGCCTGTGACAGAAAAGAGTCAAAGTGTATAATGAAATTAAATAAAACAAATAGTCTATAGACTGCTAAAAATATTAAATGTAAAACACTCACATGGTTCCTTAGGGCCTTAGCTGCCAAGACATTTTTGAATCTCCCAGCATAAGCGTGCATACACATTTCTGTGTTTGGCACTGCATTATCAGTACAATCAGTTGTCACTAAACATTCCACAAGATTTACAAACATGCTTATTAGTTGGATGTAAACCTGACCTGTGGTCGCTGTTGTGGATAAGATCTTTGGTCCTGTTGCTGAGGGCAAAAAGGTGTCTTGGGCACAGATCTTTAGACCGTTTTTTGTATGTCTATACTGAAATAGTAAATATGTCACACATTGTGGCAAGAGAGGGGATATAGTTTTTGTTTTTATTTACTCACTCATTACCTATAGATGTGCAGATTGTTCTGACACTGATGTGAAACTCCAGTATCTACCAGGCATGAGTGAGTAGCTGTGTGTGTGAGAACCATGCGCAATGCTTTAGTGGAGCAGTGTAGCGTGCAGTGCAGGACGAAGCAGAAGCCGCCCCATCCCGTACAGTGGTGGAACCCTGTAATCCCTGCGTTTTCAGGAGCCCTGGCCCGTACTTGATGAGCTTGGGCAAGAAAAGGTCCCCTCTCTCTCCTGTGTGTCTCCCTATATCTCTGGATCACACTCTTTTTATCCCCCTCTCTTTCTCATGCCCCCTCTTTTTCGGCCCTAGAGCCACTTTTGTGAATAAATGGACGGCTGAGGTGTTTGCTCAGCAACTTCATATGCCCAGTTAACTTTTATCAACAGATTTTTTAAAATGTATGTTTCCAATTTTTTTTCTATCAAAGTCGATGTCATCATTGTCTAAAATATGGTGATATATTACCAGTTCTAGTGTCTTTAAATTGAGTCACTTAGCACAAAAATATAACATGTAATCAATCTGTATCTTTGCAGAGCACTTGCTCTGCAGGTTTTCACTACTGCATATGTGATGACGCCTTGTTGTGGAGTATCCGACAGAGGTGTGGAGAAGTAGTGGCTATGGTATGGGGACAGTGAGAGGGGATTATCAGGAGGCCAGGCCCCGAGGCAGAGACCGTTTCCTGGCCTGAGCCCTGTTTGTCCTGCCTGACCTGGCAGCTCTGAGGGCAGATCCTCTCTGATACATCCATGCTCCCACGCCTGTCTGAAGCTGTTAGACACTGACTGTGAGTAGCTCCACGAGCTTAGTGCTGTCTGAGCTGTGGCCAAGACTCATCAGTCTGTGTGTGCATCTGTCAGGGTGACCAAGAACAATCAGTTGTGGTATACCACTTTGGTCTTTCTCCACTTATTATTTAAAATATATATATTATTATTGAAAAGTAGTTCACCCTTTCACGTAAGATGTCAGATACAGTGTAAATCCATTCAAAACTGAATTGCATACTTAAGTTGTTCCTACCCAAAGTTAACACCTTAACCTTACAAACATTCTGATAAATGTTTGTACATTTTATGATAACCCATGTCCACTTTAGTAGCCATAATTATAGAGTGGTGGTAATCTTTTTAATTAATTAATTTTTTAAAATTTTCCCCTTTCTTTACACTGAAAGTAGACCAATCTCTAAGGTATTATACAGGATTGAATGGCTGTACAACTGAGGTTAATTTATAATTACAATGTTTTTTTTGTTTTTTTTCCATAGCCCCCTAAGGAGCACACCGGTTAAAAATCAAGGGTGGATTCACAATATAATAATCTTTTTCGTAAAGAAAGTTAGTCAATTGCACCTTATTTGTGGCTCTCTTTCCCATTTAACTAATTAACCATTTAGTCTAAAATAAGCTTGTGTTTAAAGGGTGTTGTCCTTATATCAATTGTTTGCAGAGGTGTGTTTTGACTTCAAAATCCGTAAGATAACAGTTCCCCTCACAGCCTATGGACTGTTTGATTATCAGTCTCTAAAAATGAAAATGAAATGACAAGGAGATTTACTTTTCAGGCCCAAAAGCTTTTATAGTTAGATTGGTTGTTTTGAGTGGTGAGTTATTCATTTTCAGTTGGTGGAGAATTGCATAGCTGAAGCAGTTTTGTTTAGATACACAGAGGCCAGAGAGAGACCTTATCTGTAAGTCAAGTTCTCAATCCTATCAATTTAAACATATAGTTTATAAGGCCTACATTAAACTATTAAACAGAGCAAATAGTTTTTAATGTATATGTCACCTTGCTGCATGTTAGAGTTGAAATATAAACGACGCCGCAGGTGGCTTCTTTATACTGAAACACTCAAACACTGATAAACATGAGATAACCACTACAATGTTTTACTGTTGAAATAGGGTCACTTTTGGCCATATGAATTTAAATTTACCCTGCTTTAGAGCTTACAGATCCTCGTGAACTGGACGTTCTCCCCTCGTCATCACTGACTCAGTGGCGTCATATGTCCGGCATTATAAAACGCCCCACGTCTCTCTCACCTGCCCTGACTGCCCCAGACTCACTCACAGCGGGATAGGGGTTCGTTTGTCTACAATAGCAGTCGTGACGCGTAAATTACGCACGTGCCATTTTCTAATTTCAACTGAGGGTAACATTTCAGGTTTTCTTTTATGAATCTGGCACACTATTCTTATTACTCTGGCATGTGCAACATGACTGCAGAGAATCAACACTCTCCTGCTGAGGCCAGTCCTGTTGTCATGTCTCCAAACGTGAGTTTGGACTCGTCTCTGCCTCCCGCGCCTTCGGCACTCATGCTACAGCCTCACTCCAAAGACAACATTCTGATCAAGTCTGAGCCCAGAGGCAGCAGCCCCAATGTGGAAGATGCTTCTGCTCTGGGCCAGACCGAGGAGAATCTGCCAACTGGGAGCCGTCGGAGGAAGAGGCCAGTCCAGAGAGGAAAGCCCCCTTACAGCTACATCGCCCTCATTGCTATGGCCATCGCCAACTCTCCAGACAGAAAGCTTACTCTGGGAGGAATCTACAAGTTCATCATGGAGCGCTTTCCTTTCTACAGAGAGAACTCAAAAAAGTGGCAGAACTCCATCCGCCACAACCTCACGCTCAATGACTGCTTTGTGAAGATCCCCAGAGAGCCAGGCAGACCTGGAAAGGGCAACTACTGGACCCTTGACCCCGCCGCTGAAGACATGTTTGACAACGGCAGTTTTCTGAGGAGAAGAAAGAGGTTCAAGCGCACAGATGTGAGCACTTACCCAGGCTATATGCAGAGCTCCAGTGCCTTCACTCCTACTCCAATAGCCAGAACCACCTACCCCAACTCGCTTTATGCAGGGATAGGCTCGGGCTATGCACCCCAGCATCCCGCTATGCTGCACCATTATCAAGCATCTGCTTCTGGGGTCGCACCTGGTCAAGCGCGCATGTTCAGCATTGACAACATCATCAGCCAACAACCT
Organism: Odontamblyopus rebecca; assembly: GCA_030686955.1. Lineage (NCBI taxonomy): Eukaryota > Metazoa > Chordata > Actinopteri > Gobiiformes > Gobiidae > Odontamblyopus > Odontamblyopus rebecca. Next base: position 20,906,820 of record CM060660.1, on the reverse strand, counting down.
GGGCAAGGCGCGGATTTGAACTCCCAATTGGCTCTAGGAGGAGGCGATCTTGGCGCTATGAACCCTGGTTGCTCTGTGACTCCCACGGACCCATCAGCATGTTTTCAGACTCAAAATACCAACATATTAAGCAGGAATAGTACTAACATCTCGTACCCATATTCCACTACAGGATCGCCTCCTAACCTTCCCACTATGACGCAGTCCGGATTCTCGCCAGGAAGCTCACAGGTGTACTGTTCTGCCAACAGGGTTACACTGCCCCCAATACGCACCAGCTCATGCGCCGAACACACGGAACAGCTGCTGGGATTGACCAACATAAATTCATACAATAATTCGTATATGAGGCAAGCCAACTTTGCCTCGGGTCTTGAAAGATACATGTGAAAAGAACTGTAAATAACTAATCTATTTTGGTCACTGCATATTTTGTGGGTGTAAAGCAGCTCTTTGTATTTTGTTACCTATTTATAGTTAGCTATAACTAAACTAAATTTGTCTAGTCAAAATAAAAGATATTTGCAAATTCTTTGAATTACTTGTTGATTAATGCTACTTAGCTCGGTTCATTCTGCGAGAAATTTAAATAAGGTGGATAGGAAGATCATTTCATAGGTATTTCTACAAGCTGTTGACTTATAAATGGTGTTTCGTAAAAAAGATATTATGATTTTTAAGATTCTAAGACACAATTGGAAAGGATAAGGGAAGGCAATAGAAAAAACGTTTATTATTGCATGACTTTGCCACTAGAGGGCAGAGATCTCTGCCACTAGAGGGCAGAAATTATGGCCTAAAACATTATGGCATATGGTATGGCCTACAGTGCTGTCGAAACGAACTAGTGAAAAATCGAGTAAAGGTTAAAAGTCCACTGTATTGTCTTTAAACGTCACCCATAACTGGAGTGGAGTTGTGTTGGTGCGTTGCAGAATGGAAATATAGCCAGGCAGAAACTCAGTCAGAGAGAGGTTTGAGTGAATGTGAAACGCTTTGAGAGGCATTTAGTCTGACAAAAGTTGGCAGTTTTTAGAAAGCCTCAGTTGACATAAATGTGTAGTCCAGTAGTTAAAGATATACGAATTTGTACCTAAATGGTTTCGCTTAGTCCAAAATTTTAAAACTCTCTCTGTGGCCGTGAAGCGGCAGGCCATGTAACAGGCTAAATCTGTGGAGAGGAGACCCCGAATTTACAGGCAATAAAACACCCGAAAGACCACCTGAAAGTTATAAAGACGAGTGCACCTTTAAATAAGCAAAATAATAATAATAATAATAATAATAATAATAATAATAATAATAATAATAATAATAATAATAATAAAATCACAAATGCTTAATTAGGGCTACAGGCTATATTAACTAAATAGGTCTATAGGCAAGATTCAAAGGAAGAAAAACATGTGTGGTTTTGGTCTAAATTAAACTGGAAACATTTATATTTTATATTTTATGGTTAAATTTAAACAGCCTTGAAATAATTTACAGCTCTGCTTCTGCTTTACAAAACGCATCCATTGGGAGGCGCTTTAGGACTAAAAACAATCCAAGGGATAAAAAGCGTCTAATCTATTGTGCCACTAACAGAAAGACCTTGGATCAAATTTGTCACATTATTTTATTATTATATTGTCCTAATAATGTAGTACTGCCAAATAAATGTCATCAACAAAGTATAGTTTATATAAATGATTATATAAGCCCGAGCCTTTTATTGTTTCAAGACAGACTGAAACAACCTGATACGGATTAGTGGCTGGGGAAAAAATTAAATAATGAAAAACAAACAACAAAAATAATTGGTGCATTTCTGGACTGTCTCTAAAAGGCCTATGTTAATTATTATAGCAGGATTGTGTTGCTGTGCCACTACGCTGTGTCTAAAGCTCCGTACCATTTGGCCTGGACTCGAGGGTAAGGTCAGGTAAGGATTTAATAGAATAGTATTTTAAATACCCACATATACCTTTACCTATGAACATCTCAAATAAAATTCTGTATTGGATTAAACTAGGCTATTTTATCTTAGGTCTACAACGTTATCAATAGGCCGCAGATCTTACCTGTTAAATGTTAAGCTTCTTACTTAAATGGTTTAAAGCCTATGATAAGCTTGTTCTATTCTTTATTATGGTCTGCTTAGTTGATGGAAAAAACAGGCGAATTGCCTGTATTACTGCTACTCATAAATTTTTTAACATCAGTCTAGGCTATTATATTATTAGACTGTATTTATTGTTTGAATGCTTTTTATATAAAAGATTAATTAATGTCACACAGAAAAATATATACATAATTTTAAAATAAAGTTTTATAATTTTACTGGAGATGGAATTGTTTCTGGTGAAAGGAACTCTGGGACCACGTGACCTATTTGCTCCTATAAATACCTTTGATGAGCTAAAGTGGACAGTGTGACAGTGCGACTGGATACTCGCCCAATCACGTGCGTTAGAAGACCCCAGGACAGAGACTGATACAGGAGGAAGCATCTTGCTGAGCACAGTGGAGCACAGTGGTTCACTCTGCACAAAAAATCCAGACCCACAACTGCTAAGAATTTTACAGTTCAGAGTTTCAGTCGAAACGCAAGTAAGGTAGAGCCATTTTCATTCATTCCGCCTGTGCCATGTGTGAGTCCAGCTGAAGGTGGTCTAAAGACGCAAAGGGGGAGGTCCAGTCTCAGTTGCAGCTCGCCCCTGAGCAGAGCAGGAGGAAGTCTGGGCCAGAGGATCGCAGCAAAGGATGACTTTAGGAACGGATATGTCCGACAGCTCTGCTTTGTCCGAGGATGTGGACATCGATGTGGTTGGGGGTGATTTATCCGGGAAGGAAGGGAAATACCTCCATCACGACTTCAACTTGGACAATGACTCGGACGATAACTACTCACACAACGCGGCGGATGGCGTTCCCTCCCCTGGACATAGCGGCTCGGAGTGTCCCCCGGACCAGATGGGCTCCAGTTCGGGTGCAGGCTCTGGAGTAGGCGACAACAAACTCAGAAAAAACGCGTTAGTAAAGCCGCCGTACTCCTACATAGCGCTCATCACTATGGCCATCCTGCAAAGTCCCAAAAAGAGGCTAACTCTGAGCGAAATCTGCGAGTTCATAAGCAACAGGTTCCCATACTACAGGGAGAAGTTCCCTGCGTGGCAGAACTCCATCCGTCACAACCTCTCCCTGAACGACTGTTTCGTAAAGATCCCGCGGGAACCTGGAAACCCAGGAAAAGGCAACTACTGGACCCTTGACCCAGACTCGGCTGACATGTTCGACAACGGGAGCTTCTTGCGCAGAAGAAAACGTTTCAAGAGGCACCAAAGCAATGAGATCCTCAGAGACGCGGGTGGGTATCTGCCTGGTTTTGGATACGGCCCCTATGGATACAACTACGGACTCCAGCTACAAAACTTCCACCACAATCCTTACCACTCGCATCACACAAGCGCTTCGTTCCCTTTCCCGGGCACCTCACCATGCACCTTGCCTTCAGCGTCCCTATTCCCAGCACCGCATCCTCTGCCGTCTCTTTTAAGTGCCAAACCATTCTATCCCCAGTTAAGCCCATCTTTGCCCCATCTTAAGACGGACAGCAGCCCACCGAGCCGGCCTTCCTTCACAATAGACAATATCATCGGCGCGACTAATTCCAGCGGCTCCGCGTATAGCGCACAGCCAGGCGGACAGGCGCACATCTTGGCCATGTTGACACCAAGTCTGGCGTCAGCCTCTGGACATTTGAATCTAACGCAGGACAGTGTTTCACCAGGAACACAAACTCAGACATTTACTAGCAAAAGCCCCAACGTCAACACTTGCCCTTTTTAAAAAAGCAAAAACTTTTAATAGCCGTGAGCAAGTTGCATCGCGTGAAGGTAGGACAAGCACTCTGAAGACTTTTTTCTTCTCCTATAGTTTCAGTATTTGGAGAGGAGATTATTTATAATTGTAAATTTGTGTATAATAGAAACAAGAAAGAAGAGGACGATAATGTCTTCTTGTTTTTGGTCTTTGGCATTTGTCTTATTGGATATTAATATCCTATTATTTAAAGCTGACATCCTAAAAGGGGTGCTTTATAACACACACGAGAATAATATGTGATGATTTATATTGTTTCCTTCATGTGCGTTTTGAGAAAATGGCACTGCTATTGTTGACATAAAGAGACGGTAAACTCAGGTTTATTATTGAAAAGCACATAAGGAAATCAAAGGGATTCCGCGCACCAGAATATCCCACTGCCTGTTTCCAAATAGATTCGTGACATCATGCCATGTCATTATGGACAGGTATTTGCGTGCTTAAGTTTGTTTTGTTGAAAGACGTCGTACCTCTCTTTTTCTCAACTTTTGAATTGTTGTTTGTTTCTATTCACGAGTTAATCTGTGAAAGTCATGTGCTGCCATAGACAGAGACATCTAAATGTTTAGAGGTCCTTTTGTTGTAATGACAAAGTAATAAATGTTTGTTGAACCAAAACACGCTCATAAATTATTTGCAACGAAATGTTTATTTTTGGAACTCTATTTTCTAAATGACAAATTGATACGAACCTTGTTAAATAAAAACTCAGACTGGGGTGTGCGTAAAACAGCTATGAATATCACGCAACAGTGGGCAAGTTTTCCCTCTTGTATGGCTCTTGTAAAGAACCGTTTTCTAGTAAGTTACAAAGGGCTCAGATGAATGGGGTACAAGCGAGGCCTCGGAGGTCCGTAATTGAAAGTGCATAAGGATCTAGCCGCGGTCTTTTGGGGGCTTTCGTTGCTAATTTGTAGCAGCATTTTTCATCGAGCTTCTAATCCGCCATAATGCGGCTTTCTGCTCGTTTGTTGATGTTGTCAGTTCGGACCCCTGGTCCACTGCAGTGAATGTGGACGCAGTAAGCGGTCTGTGTGAGCTCTGCCACACACATTTAAAAGTCTGAAAAGCAATTTTATCAAAAGGCCCGTGTTTTGGGGCTCTGCTTTCATGTCATCTGTGCTGTCTCAGAAAGAGAAGCAGCGGGACTCGCCCGGCTACAGAAAACAGGGCCCATTGGTCTTTTTCAGAGTTGTTGGACCACATGTTACTTAACAGAAGGCCGCGTAAAAGCTTCTTTTATTTACCAGATCTCTGCGCAAACGGTTCAACTTGTTTGTGGGTGTTTTGACAGATGATTATTAAGGATGAAGTGTGGGAGGGTTTAGGCGCACTCTTTGAAACCAAAACCAGCAGCTCCATTGTCTAAACGCATTTCTCCTCGTGCCGTTGATAAATATAATAAGAATAATTTTCTTCTCAGCAGTGTTAATTGATATCCCACAAACTGTGTAATTTGCGGGGAGAACGAGGCTAAAAAACGTTAACAGACTATTGAAGTTTATTCGGCACTGGGAGTTATTACGCACAGCATCACTCCATTAAAATCCACATGGAGCGTTTGCAGAGGTGGTTAGACACCCATTTAAGCGACTACAGGAACGTAAACTAATAAAAGGCATTATAATTGTACGCATGCTCTGCTTCAGCGCACGCTGGGAATTTGGCACGGTTTTACGCACCGCCATGGCTTTAAAATTACAAACTGAAGGGAATAGACATCTCGTCTTTAAACCACAAACGGTGCGCACTGACACACACACGCGCGCAAGCACACGTACAAACACACGCACACGCACGCACGCACGCACGCACGCACGCACACACAGACACACAGACACACAAACACACACACACACACACACACACACACACACACACACACACACACACACACACACACACACACACACACACACACACACACACTCACGCACGCACACACAGCCTAATCCTTTAATTTGATATCCAAATAGCTGATGCTGATTACACTGACACGTTATAGACCGTGCTCTACGCACTGCTGTCACTTGAAGACCACCCACAACTTTGAGCGCAAAAGAAGTGTTCTTATTTAAGAACAGGAACACTGACATTGTGCTTCAGGACAGCGCATCGACTTGAAGAGGAACAAGTGTGCGGGCGATGAGAAGTGACAGGCAAATGACCCAACAGACCCAAAAGCACATTTATATTTTTAAAGGCAGCTCTTTTTTTTCAAAGCGCTTCCATATGTTACGCGCTTTAACATTGAGTCCATGCCACATGACACTATACTTTCAGAAACAATAGGCCATGTCAGTGCAGAGTTGAAATTAATTCAAATAACCTATTACTATTTTATTTATTTAGTCTATATATAGCCAATATATCGGCTATATATATATTATTTTACCTAAATGCATTTTCCTGTAGCCTATATGTTTATTATAGTTTATTAGTATTACTTATATTGTTGTTACAAATCCTGAAAAGTACAAAGCATCAATTGAAAATATCGGGTAGGCCTAAATCACACAACCTGAATCTCTAGTTGTAGTTCTGGTTGAGTAAACTCCAAATGGACACCAAGATGAAAGATGACTGTTTGAATCTTGATACAATTCATAAACGATAGTCATATGTTATTTACATTTAGGCTACGTGTATATGCAATATTTTGAATAATAATAATAATAATAATAGGCTTATAATAATTATTTATTTATTCTAAATTACCACGGTGTTAGGCTATTTATCTATTTGCAACAATTTTGTTTTGATTTTAAGATTTCCAACAAGCTTGTGTCATTTTATTTAAAAAAAAAAAAAAAACCTGTGACTTTCTATTAGCCTTCGCTCTCGGTGTGTTTTTGTTCGTCACAAGAATTCCTTACTTAATTAATTTAGTATGTGTAAATAAAACCAAGACAGTGAACTCCCCATCTTTTCTCAAAGCACAATATTAACTTTGGAAGAAGTGCGGCCCACCGTGAGGCGCGCACTCCTTTGAGCCACCTGCTACAGCGCACAGCCTGCTGGCTTGGCTATAAACTTTGAAAACAGACACAAGGGGGAAATGATAGGCCTGGTGTGGTGTCTAGTGCTTTCATGTTATGGCCTAAATAGCCTACAACATGAGACTTCGTTTTTAATTGGCAAAGTCTAACAGCCAAATAGGACAGACTTTCACCGCAGTCACTGGTGTTTAGCAAGACTAACACATCAACATTTACAATATTTTATGAAACATGTCGGCTAGAGAAAAACATCCAGGTGCACTGAGTTTATCAAGAGCAAACCCAAATGCGCATGATCGGTTGTCGTTTGTCTTTATTACAGAATTATTATCAATTAAAACCAATTTGTGCCGTTAATTCATATTGGCGGAAATCTAAAGATGATGACTTGCCTCCAGGTAAAAAAAAATAAAAAATCGTGTGTAGCACTTTCCCTGCGCTAAAGGACGTTAACACCACTTTCCCCAGTCACACGGGCAAGATGCTGTATTACGCGCCTTTATTCTGACATAAAAATGTTTAAGTTTTATTGTATTGAGAACCATGGACCTTTAACTGATAAATGGAAAGTCTGGGCCGCTTTCCAGTTCAGTCCTTGTGCAGCATCGCTATGGTCACTTGGTTGTTTAGGCCATGCATGAGTCAAATTAACTCACGAGTGAAACGCAGCTCCGATAGTCATGATATCGCCTAGGCCTTTGCCACAGCACCGTATGTAAACAATATCAACGTCTAATATAGGCCTTTATTTTCAGCAGTAGGGCATACTGTGTATTTTCAAAATGCACGGACCCCCTTACGATAAAAGTGAAGTTTACTATCCATACTGAAATGTGATCTCGCTGAGGTCGAGGGGCAAACTTTTTAAGACTAATGTTTATTTAGAGACGCGAGCGCTTTCTATGGGACTCCCCCGATCCAACAAAATTCTGGCTAATGTGTTTAACAGGCCTAACTGGACCACCAACAACATATCTGTAAAGCCATGTGTGCAATGGGCCAGACACGCCAACATTACCGAGTCAACATTTTGTGTTTGATAAAATGGGTGTCTAAACATCAAACATAAAAAGTCCATACAAATGTAGCATCACATTATAGGTATGCGCAAAAATCGTAGGATGAGTTTTTTTGCAGTGCAAGTCCCCAGGGCCGATGGAGCAGCAGCGTGTTTTCTTACAGTTTGTAAAATTGAATTAGATACGGTGGGGAATCTGACCTCTAGCCAGAGCCGCATATTTTTCACCCCTCAAGTTTTAGTGTTCCTTGGGTATTTTTATTTTTTCAGCTGGATCTGCCATTAGACATTGAGTCCACGCCGTCCAGTTCTATCTTTACCATCTTCCCTTCTCTGCTTCAACAGCCCCCTCCCTCCTCAAGATCCTTCAGCACGTAACTCTCTCCTCTGGCTCCACCACCAACGGCGACGCTCAGGGACAGTGGCAGCGCTGCGGTGCTTCGACATGCGCATTGGGGTGTAGACCTATAGCAGGAAGAAATAGGCCGTGCGTATCTGAGAAAAAGTCTAATCAAGCTATTGTTGTTAGGATGTTTTGAGAGTATAAAAGACTATCCTACTAATTTATATTTTCAGAGTCGCACCACAACTATATATAATATAATATATTCTACGATATATAATATATTCAGCTAGTTCCTGGGTCTCACAAACAAATCACTGGTATTCACATGCAAAAAATACTTGGCTAGTACCACAGGTTTAGAACCGTTTTTTGTTTTTGTTTTGTTTTTCAGAGAGAAAAGTGAAAGAAGGTGGATCACCCTTTTACAGATTTCACTCTAAATCAGTACATGGTGACTTAAATGGTTGATGGTTCAAGTTGGCAATAAATAAAATGTTTTATAATTAGATGAAGACAACTTGTCCATCTGATTTTTACTACAAAATACACTTTCTGGAGGAAAAAATAATTTACTCATTGATGAGAAAAAAGTTGCATACTTTAGCTTTGAAGAAGCACTTCTTTCTTTCTTCTGAAAAGTGTTGCATTTAGGTGAGGCTAGTATCAAGTTGCATGACAAGATACCTGTAATTGAAGAGAGAAAAACGTAGGTTCAGTAGAGTCCTGTCCTCCTGGTGCAAAACCTCACCTGCCCCACCTGCCTCACTTGCCTCAGAACAGGAACATATGCAAGTTGTGTGCTGTCTCTAGAAATAAATCGACTCACCCTAATTTGTCCAAGAGCTTGATGAAGTTCTGATGTGGGTGAAGGTACCCTTACTAGGAGTATGCTTCACCATAAAAATCTAACCTAATAGTACACGAGGGGCACACAAATACGGAAGACCACAATGAGTTGCTGTATAAAATTTTCATCAAAAAGCAGCATGCCATGTTTTTACAATGACTCCAAATTGATAGTTTTATAGTCTTAATTTTGATCAAAAAGCATGCAGTGTGAAGTCAAGTAAATTGCTCCAAATTACCATACAAGAAATAATGTTAATCTTATCCTGCAGCTATACAGCAACACTGCAATGTCTTACTTTAATGACAGCCCTTAGGTCACAATACTGAGCTACCATTCAGGACGTTTTTCATAAGTTTATCGATCAGTTTATAACTGGGATTTTGAGCCACATGATCATTGTCCTTCTGGAGAATTACTTTTTTTTTTTTTTTTTTTAATTTGTCACCAATGTGCAGCCTGTGTAGGTTAGGTTACATTACATGGCTGAAGAATGCAATAATCATGATAATAAATGGAACCAGTGCCTTATCCATAGTAAATTAAAATATTGCATGAGATCTTAAAATATACAAAACATTGAAAATGACAAACAATCTGTAGACTATATGTATTGATTTGAATAAATCTCATTTTGTCTTGTTCTCCTGGACCCAATGTTGTGTTTGTCTTGTATGCAAAATGATTAGACCAAAGATCAAAAGCCTCTAAATAAAGTCATCTCATTAAAAAAGAAGAAAAAAAGCTGTTCCTCTCCAAAACATAACACAGACAGGCAAAACACAAGGATACAAAGATGGATGAAGCTACCCAAGACTGCACCCTCCATAGTGGTCTAGAGTATGTGTGTGTGTGTGTGTGTGTGCGCACGCGCGAGTGTGTGTGCATTTGGAAGGGGTAAGGTTAATGTTGTTCATAAGTAGTTGAGTCATTTGGCTAAGGCTGGATTGAAGGACCAGGCAGATGGCTAAGTAGGGAAAGTGAGGTTAAGTGGCAGTTGGATATTGCACATGTAAGTAGATCAAGAGAGGAGTGTGCGCTACAGAGCCAACGCACAGTTTGACACACTGGTAAGCACATGCCATTTTACAAAGTGCCACCCAGACATAATTGTACACATCTCACAATTTATTCCAACATATTTGACATCGAATTCAGGCATGGGGCAAGTATGGAACTCTTCACAGGTTCTGGATAAAATCAAAAAATTATTCCACATAGAGGAAAAAAAGTTATTTGTTTCTGCCAGCACCAGTTTTCATCATGTTGGCAATTGAAAACATATAATTAGGATAAACAGTGGAGTCTGCTGATAAAGTCGGATTTCAGATTGGTTTATTATGGTGTTGTGTTTTCAACTGAAAAGATTATTGAGCTAATAATTGAACTATAAGGCTACTTCTAAACAGCAGAAATGTATGGAAATTATATTGTCCTATGTAAATCATTCACAGAAACACTTAAACAACTTCAAAAACATCTTCTGAAATGAAACATATTCAGTACTACTTTCAGGCACTGAGTTGCAATAAATGTGAAAACTTTGCCTTTACACCTAATAAAATGTTGTGTTCTTTGCCATAGGTACGCTAACTGTTATGACAACAGTCCAAACATACACCCTTATGAATATCCTTTGTTTATTTATTTTTATCAAACAAAGACAAAAATAATATCAGCATTGGACTAAAGTATGAAATGAATCTTTTGAGGTAACTCTTAGGTAACAATGATGCCAAGTAGATAACAATTTACTGTTTTTATAGTTTTTGTCATTTGCTATTTAATTACTCTATAAAAGTAAGTGGAAGATCATTTTTGTGATTTCTTGTCCTGTTTGTATTTTACTAAATATGAATAAAAAATGAAAGCTCACCCTAAAACTGTCACCAACTGTCACATGAAAGAAAATATAAATGATAAATGATAATATTGAAACTACTTTATGCTACTGACACAATGACAATAAAGCAGGATAATCTCAGTGAACCATTTTTAAGTAATAAATAACAGCTTTAACTAATAATTAACCATAAAAGTGATTTCTTTAACCCTCTACAACTCAAATCTTATTGTATTGCAACTATAATTACAAAAATCTTTGCATTATTCCAAAGAAACTGTACACACAATAATTACTGATCCTAAAAATATAGTTTCAGCTTTCATATATTGAATCGATATAAAGAGTTCAATAGCAAAAAGAGACACTCTCCATTATGAAAACTTCTTTTTTCTTTTTGTTACTACCTTCTAGAGATATTATCAATGGCAATACTGTATAGTGTATTTTGACATGAAGGAATAGAATAATCTTCTGATAGCTGATAACTACAAGCCTGCGATGACTTTTTCAAATGGCACTTATCTGTTTTTGCAATTTAACTCTTCATATATTAATTATCATGACAGGCCTGAATGCATCACAATCATAATATGCATGTTATACCAGAGTGAGAAATGGTGTTGTTGATGAAGTTTGATGTGCAGGTTGAATGGGTCCTCTGTCAGAGAAAGATGCTGGGTGTGGAGTGAATGGGCCACACAGTCTGACGGCGCCGACAGTTTAGTCCCAGTGTATTTTCTGTGTGTTTGTCTTCTCTTATTGTACAGACCCGCTGGCCGTCCGGGGGGCAGACCTGTCATGAGGCTGTCGGTGAGCTGTCAAGAACCATTGTGGCAGAATGCGATTGATGGGGACCAGCCACAGGAAGAGCATTGGCTGCTGAGAATCAGGAAATAGATGGCTTCAAATGTGAGGGAGAGGAAAAGTTAATAAAGGTGTGTTAAGATAAAGATAATCACAGAGGGCAACTTTTAAAACAACAAATTTATACTTTGTCCTAATTCACCTTTTATCCCAATCTTAATAGCTATTTTGCACACAGTCAGTGTTTAATTTACAAATATAATTACATTTTAAGAGAGGACTATAGTAGTTTACATACATTTCCTCTTGCATTGTCTGCAAATGTGAAAATACTATTGTGTTTTTTGTTTTTTTTTCTTGTTGCTATAAATTAATATTTGACACATTATTTTTTGTATTATTTTGTTTGAACCAAGAGTTGATATTTAGGTTTACTAAAACAAGTTTACCTTTGCTTGTTTATCAGGTGATACAGTCATAGCGTTTATATACTCAACCTCATTGTAATATAACACAGCTAAATTAAAAATAAGGTACATTCTTTGCTATTGGAAATGTATTTTTGCGATAGGCTATAGTAAAACCTATTTAGCAGAATGGTCACTTCCACTTGCCCACAGGTTGGTGGTGTGGTTCCAGCTCCCCCATATATCCCTGTGTCCTTGGGGAAGACGCTTAACCCACCTCACCCTCAGTGTGTGTACACTGGTGTGTGAGTGTGTGAATGGGTGAGTGGTTCCTTGATGTAAAGCGCTTTGAGAAAAAAAATACTATATAAATGTAACCACTGAAATGTGACCATTTATATTTATTTATTTATTTGACAGGAAAATTGCACAATAAATGTAGTACACAGACCTGATATAGCCACAAGCTAATCATCATCTTCATCTGTAGTTTCATCTTGTGATGTAATTGCACCTAACAAATAATTGGAATTGATAATTTGCTCAGCAATTTTAAAGAAAAAAAGTGTCATATTTCTTTTACTTTTTGACATGGTCTTTTTTGAAACAAGAGGTTTGCTTCTGACCTGTGCAGATTAAAGATCTATACACTTCTGGCTCTTATTCATTTCCTTTTAGTTGATATGAATTTTCTCCCAACATTGAGGAGATGAACTCATCGGATATTTAGGAAATTCTATTGTCACTAGTCCATAAACTCCATAAACAAGAAAGGCTATAACAAATAGTTTTTGTAAATATCATTCTAGTCTTAACGTCTCTTTATGCTAAATGTGCTGTGGTTTCCTCTGCAGTACTTACAGGGATGTAACGGTTGATATGCAGTAAGTAATGGTCCACCTCCTCCCCCTCTCACCCCTGCCTGCCCTGCCTCATAGTCGGTTGGTGGCTCTCACAGTCCTAATTCAATTCTACATGCTTTTCTTGGCTTGTTTTCACATAGTATTTTTTTCTCTTCTTCACTCTAGCCTAAATCTTTCTGCTCTGTATTTTCAGTGTTGTTTTTATCTCTTTATATTCTCCCATCATTCCAGTCATGATGTGTTTGATTTGCAGCTTGTGGATGCTGGTTCTCCCCTTGCACCAGTCGTCTGCCTGCCTCTTGGGGAGCAGCTCACTGGGGCTGGGAGGTCAGACCTGGGTGAGTTGTATCACTTCTCTGTGTAGTATTTAATTCTATCCTCTCCTCACGTATTACTGCACACCACCCTCTCTTTTACTGTAGCGCTGCATGGCTTTCCATTTCAGAATCCAACCCTGTATATGGAGCCAAAACCTCACTCACAGTTTATCTTTAAAATGTCACTGCACAATGAGAGGTATTTGGAAATAAAATCTTATTTATGAGTTTATTCCATAATGAATACTTTATATAAACAAGGACACAAGTTATGATTTATTTCGGTAAGACCCAATAGCTCTGTGGGAACATAAATCAGTGCTGTAGCAGAAAAGTGGCTCATGTGTACTTCATATTACTTCTTTCAGCTTTATCAGGGCCCAAGAGGACAAACAACACTTTACTCTTTGTAGAGGTTTGATACACTTATAATGGCTTTGTCAGGAATGATATTTGATATTAAAAAAATTAATCATTATTGCACAACACTCTGAACCTACACAGAGGTTTTGATGTGGCTAGTTGTTGCAGAAATGCATGCTATTTCTATTGTGTTAATAGTTTACCTAACTATTCCTGAGTGTATTTGAAGTGAATTTTTGAAGACTTTTGCCTTTTCAAAACATAAAAAATAGTGTTTTCAACTATTAATTTCTATAGCATCAGAGCTACTTTTTTTTTTAATTAATTCTACATACATGTACATGGATAAACACCATAGTGCTCTGAAATCAATTACTCTGCAAAAACTGTATGTGAAAATTTCAATTTCATTGATACTACAAATATTAAATGGTCACCTAATTGTACTAGGTAAAATCAATACATTTCCTTTTTTTAAATTAAATTTCTAATGATTAAACATTATACAAAATATAGGCCTATACAAAGTGTGATTTCTGGATAAAGAGTGGTCAGTGTGTGTATCTAATAGGATCATCTTCCCCTCCCTCAGCCCCTCTCTGGCCTCAGCTCAGAGTCTCAGAGGGTCCCTGGGTCCTAAGGAAAAACACAACGTCCCCTGAACATCCCTGAACCAGCGCAGGCCTGTTTACTTTGGCCTGAGTGCGACAGCTTTACTGATGTTACATACAGCCACACAGGGACCCCAGGAGGAGGAAGGACCAGGAGCTGCACACGCTGGAATAATAGCGGTGGGACAAGTACTTGTAAACTGTACTTAAGTAAAACACTAGTACATATTACAGAAGGCTGTCTGGGTAACCAGAGGAAGGTATTTGTACTGGGATGGACGTGTAAAGACGTGCACACACTTTTCATGGTTGGTCTCAGAGAATGAGTGGTAAATTAAGCTATTGTATGATATGAAAATATCTGCCTATCTCCCAGATTTAGGGAGATTTGTGTCCTTGTATCCATCCATCTGTGCTTCATTATATCTTTCCAGTGCTAGCAGTTTGCCCACATGTAGGCGTGTGTTTGTGCAGGTTAGCTCAGAGTAGGGCCCGGCCGGGACACAGGGTTAGATCCTAGGGTGGGGGGTCCATGTTGGGCCTCAGAGCTCTAAGCCTTGTTTGTCTGTCCGGAGCAGCTGGACAAGCTGTAATAATACAAACAGCCCTTTGAACAGGCTGCAGTGTTGTGCCGCTGCATCTTGGGTTACATCCCACACACATGCACAGGGCACAACGATAACAATATCACATCAGAGGCACACGTGTGAACAATGTGGAGTGGCATGATGGAATGCACACTAGGATTTACACATGTATAACTCAAGGCTTTCATTCAGACTAGAGAATGTGGGCCTTGTGGTAATGACTACATAAGCCCTCAGTGATTCTCAAATCGATCACTGAAATGCTATGACGCACCTGTTTGTCTGGCCCTTCTGCTTGTTTGTTAGTTTGTTTGTGTAGACAGAAGAGTGGCTTGCTTGTTGTTTATTCAGGGGGGATCATTAGTCCCAATAAATCATCAGGGAGGGACACACAGATCCCTTGTACTGATTGCGGCTTGCACAAACATGTCACACTTACAACGCTGTCACTGGGATGTCCCACAAGCAGCAACAGCACCTCAGAGAAAAGAGACTATCTCTGCCAACTTACTCAGTGCAGTGACGGATGACTTTCTCTGTGTTATGTAATGTGCTGAGGGCTTCACCTGCCCGCTTTGTACACTGGGGTATGAGAGCCTATTTGGTCACTGCTCCAGGAAGATGTACAGAGTTCTGACAATAAAGTGCATTTGCACTGATAAATTATGGGGTTTAACTGTCAATGTTTGAAATGTAAAAATTGTGCCTTCACTATATTCTGTGAATACACTGTATGTGAGCCATGACCCTGACCACAGTTGTGGAGAAAAAAACAAAAAAAAGTTACAATAATATTCCTTGTGCCAATCCCAGCCCAAATTGATTAGATTTTTGGTAATTGGCAAAATGAGATCAAGAGAAAGTTGGCCAGGAGTTGTAAATGAAGCCATTAAAAGTAATAACTGTGACTAACCAAAAATAAAAGACAGTTTCTTACAGTATAAAGAAGATATCATTTTGTGTCTTTGAGAATCTATGCTTTAGTTTTGTAAGGAAGATCTGTGTGCATTACCTGACCATGGGTTACACGGAGGTGAACATCTGGTCACTAAGACAGTGGAGATAGAGTTACTTGTCCCTGTCAGCAGGATGGGAGAAAAAGACTGTGACAGACACAGAAAAAACATTCATTTGTTTTTTGAATGAAAGGGTAAGTACACAGACTCTCAGGCACTACTACTGCTCATCATTGCCATTAAAGTTTGCCACATTGGCTATATTTTTTATTATTAAACCAGTTTAGTTTACATTTTTACATTTGAAATTGATCATGAAACCAAAACCAAGTTGTAAAAAATGTCTCCTTCCATAGATGTCCAGGCCTTTGACCCCGACCCCAGTGAGTTTGTAAACTGTTTCTAAATAACTTCAACATCTGACCTCCCTGTTTGTAAGATACAATAAAACTCTGTTGCATTCAGTGCACGCCAATGTAAGGAGTGGCATAGTTTAACACACCATTAGAACTATATCTTCAACTTTTACAAAGGTAACACAAACACATATCTGCTCCATCTATCAGCCTCATATTTACTTTCCTCAGACTATTGTGGGAGTGCACAGGACGTGGGTCAGTGCGTTTTCTCTCTCCCTCTTCTTGTTTTCCCAGGGCATGCTGGGATTTGTTGTTGTGTTTTTTCAGTGACTCCTTGGTCACAGCATTCATTAGTTAATGAAGGGCGTAAAGTATTTGTGGTGGGAAGGTGAAGGTCACATGCTGTTTGGATACTCGTGCATGTATACTGGCTGGACAGTCTTCTGAGTCAGCACAGATTGTGCAAGCAAACATGCACAAAGAATTCAATATATGATGGTTTTTGACACAAAATTAAGGATTAAGGACATACTAGATAGCTTACATAAAAGTACGTACATTTAAATATAGTTAATTACATTCAGACTAAAAGATAGAAAATATCAGATGAATGAATGAATAAAAACTATGCAGAATTTATACTTTGGGCAGTGTCTAAGAAGATTAAAAATAAAATTATACTTGAATTTCAATGAATAAGAAACTAATGATAACTTAATTGTTATGGACTATTATTACTTATGATGATTTTGTGATCTTACAGAGCTCGTTATTAGGAATTACAGATTTAGAGGCTAGGAATTTGGGGGAAGAACACATGAAAAGAGCTGTAAAGATAAAAGAAATGGGACTAAATGCCTGAACAGAGAAGGGTAGTAGCCAGGGCAGGAGGGCATATAAAGGATACAGGAGCATTTGTGTCCCTTTGCTTACAGCAGTGAGCAGTGTGTGAGATGGATGAGACGCCTTGGAGGGGCTATCAGGAGCAGCACATCTGCAGAAACCATTAGAGGTTGTGTATACAGCGTGACGGTGTGTTTTCTCTGCCCGACCAAGGCTTGGGCCTGTGCCGCTAAACCTGGGTCAGGTTTCAGCAGTGTTCAGTGGGGGGCCGTCTCCAGTTGACACGTGATGATTTAGTCAGGTGTGAGCGTGCACTTTCCAATTTAGAGGGAAATAAATTAGAAGTGATTTTTTATGAGGCTTCCATCCCAGGCTGTCTCTGGGCTGTACCTCCCTCCTGCTGTGCACTGTCAGCCCAACTGATGTGTTTATATAGAGGGCTGCCATGAGACATCCCAGATCAACACACATGTTCAGAAACATATGTGCTCATCCAAACTCAGGAATGAAAACAAGTGACAACAAATGCACACCATACTTTAATTTTGTTCAGCAATTTCCAAGTTGGCCAAATAAACAGATGCAACAGAGTAAAAAGGTGATGTTTAAGTGACGCAGGAAAACACAGGTGTGTTAGTGGAAGAGGAGTCGGAGCAGAACTCCTCCAGATGAGGATCGAGAGGTGAGGAAGACGTGTTTGAGCTCTGCCGGGGTCTAAAGACAGGAAATCCAAATCCCAGATGACCTCTGACCTCTGTTGGCTTCCCCCTGCTACTGCTCCCACATATGGCTCAGCAGTCGGTACTAAATGACAGATTTGGGTTGTCTGCCTCATTTTCCTTGACTGCCTGACTCCCTTTTGAATACAGCACTCTGAGCAAATGTGAAACAGTAACAGTGTGGTGTCCTTCAAACTGCTCTCAAATTCTTGCATAATTCCACTAAACATAATTTTGCAAAACAGTAGGGGTATCTATCAGTCCTGAAAGTCACTGGCCTCTTCAAGGCACGTGACTGCAGATAGCTTTTTGGGTTTGACACACAAGGCTAGAAAAAGTAGACAACAACCGGGGGTGAAAAGGCAATATTTTAGTTATAACATCTTTTAATTCAAATGCAAAATACACACTTATTTTAATGGCTAATCTTTTCAAAATAAAAGTCAGTTGCTTCCACCTCACCCTTTCTATAACACGTCAGTTTTATGGCATCAACACACATCAGTGACTCAATCAGATTGGGAACTTTTTACTGAAGAGGTCAAAGTCTCTTCCTTTATGAGTTGTTGCGACATGAATGGGAGCAGTGAGGGAGGAAGGGAGGAAACGAGGAGCTAAACGAAGGGCGCAGGAGAGCGGAAGTGCGGGTGTAGTTTTTCTCAGCTCTCGCCCTGTAGTGAGGTGAAGGGTGGGGGCCCAAGGGCACAGTCTGGGTGGTCAGTGATTGTCGACCTATGTGTGTTTATGTGTGCGTTAATGGGCATGTATGCCCCACAGTACCGAGGAGAAAGCCCTTTTGTGGGCTAAATATTCTGTCACAAAGCATACTTTTAAAAAAGCATTTCATGTTGATCCATAACACAAATACATAACACAAACACATGCAAATTCAAATGTGATGGCTATACAGAAAAAAATATGCAGTTTTCCTATATTAAAGGTCTTTGTAAAAAACAATGATAGAGGCAGACTTACCTATAACCCTAACTAAAAGTTGTTGAGGGATTGTTCAATGCATAAGGGAATATAAGGAAGATAATCTCATAGTGTCCTGTGTAAGGGAATGAAATAAAGCCTACCCAGCACAGAAATTGCCATAGCCAATGAAATTATTTTGTAGAGCTCAACAATTATAAAAGAAAGAGCTGGTGTGCTGACACTTCCAAAAGGAGCCATAGCTCTTAAGAGATGCTAAACATTTTTAGACACCAAATCCTCCTATCTATTTGATTCCACATTCACTAAAGAAGTGCACATGTCTATGCCTTTTGATAGTCCTAAAATCTTTCATATCTTTGCACTGGCTTCTCACTGTCCACATGCCACTTTGATGTACTGATCTGTTTTTTTTTTTTTTTACAGCGAATATATCTCCAGTGTAGGCCTGTATAAGTCCAAAGCACTGTGAAATTAAACAGCTTTGATCCATAGCTACATGGATGACAAAATGTGTTTGAGGAGGGGAAATTCAAACCTGGCAGGAGTGAAAAGGGATGGATCAACAAGGTCAAGCAACATGAGGGCGAGAACATTCATTTCAGATGGCTTGGGCCGTGACCGAATTGGTCCTACATGCTATTTTTCCATATGTTGGTGTCATGTTCAGTTAAAGCTTTATGTGTTGTAAAGTTGGCAAAGGCAGTGACTCCTGTGCACAAGGGTGATCTATCCAGCACCCATCGTGCACTGGGGCACAGCATGCTGCTCATCTGACAGACAGGCAAAAGCGAATGACAGCAAGGAGGTAGAGACTACTAGTAGACCCAGACATGGAAGACTCTGCCTTCACAAACATTGTCACTTTGAAGGTGTAACCTTTGATGTACTTTGTGTAGTATGATTCTTTTTATTAGTGGGACAAAATAAATTGACCAAAGTTGTTTCCAAGAGGTAAAAATCTTGCATTCTGGAAGCCCTACAACTGAAAAAACAAGATTTACAAACAAATGCAAATTATTGTATTTTATGTATAGCAAAAGACACATAAACCAAGCCACTAAATGTTGGCTAAAAGATGGAAAACGAATTGTAACTGCATGTAAGCAATTCCTAGCAACATTTGAACCACATACAAGTCAATTATGAGGACAAGACTAAGCCTCAAATATTTCCACCTACTGGCTGCAGTGGGCGCTGTTCTGCCATTACTTGTTACACCTGCACAACTGTGTAACCAAATAATAATAATGAGAAGCTCCTGTTCACAGAGAAGTATTGGGATTTACTGACACTGTAAACAGCTGATAAGAGCCAGCTGGACTGGCATTACTTTTCACAGTAGCGCCTGACTGCTGTTTCAAACTCTGATAAGCTCTGACATATTTTACAGCATTCATAATCTGAACCAAAAGACAACAACATGTTACTTAAACTTGCTAAGTAAATATTTTAACTATGTAAGAGAGAGAGAAAAGAGAAAAAGCTGTGATCAAGCATTGGGTTCTGTTTTTTCCAGTCATGTTTCAATTAATAAAATCTATAAAATAAAATCCAGTACAACATTTGAGCACCATTATGCATCTGCACTTTAAAGCTTTCACTTCGGGTGAATGTATTTCATCACACTATAGTGTGATGAAATGTGTCAAAACACATCGAATGAATTATAAGAAATCTTCTTAATGAACACTAAATTGGTTAAAATAATATAGAACAAAAATATGATGTTTTCACTTGCACTGACAAGCAGGAAGTGAACAACAGCAGCATACAGTGGAAGTAGTTTGGCAACGAGAAGAACAGGATTTTATTGCTAAGACTAAAATAAAACATGAGGACTTTGTGGTTCACAGTGCAGTTGGAAAGACAAATATTTTTTTTACGAGCAAGAGAAGTCCAGGGACAGCAGGCTATATAAAAGACTGTAATGATTAAATGGCTGAAGTATTAAAGCTTGTTAAGTTGTGGGCTGTGGGTTCCTGACCTGGAGAGGAGACTGTCAGAGCAGTGTGATGAGCCACGGCAGTACAAACACATATACAGAAGGCAAATACAGGGCGCAGCCCTTTTCTTTAATAACCTTGGCACAGCACTAGCTTCAGTAAATCTTTGTGCTAGAGAAGATTTTGTAGTTAAATAATTACTTCTCAAGAAAAACTCTTCAAGCTCATAAACTGTTTTTAAAAAACATTACTGTATTTGACCTTGCCTGTTTGAACTTCAGAAGTTATATATTTATGCACAAAATTCATAAAGGAGAATCAATAAACAGTTAGTTTAAAAAAAATATTATAGCTTAATGATATTTTGTGTGGTGGTAAGAATGAGCCAGACTCCCATGTTGAATGGCTAATGTATTTCAACTATTTCACATTAGGCTCATTCAGGAGCTCTAATCTGCACATTAGACTACATAAGCAATAATTCAAGACAGTAGTTTGATTCCAGCTGTGGTTTCCCGTATGCTGGGACAAGAGAGGTTCAGATTCAGACAAACTAAAATCTGTGGTATTCTAAAACCTCAGAATACAGTATATGAATGACCTGAATAAATCTCACTTGTCTAACTATCCCAGCTGGAGGAGGGGCTGACAGCTACAGACATTCAGGTCATACATTTTAATTAATTCAATAACAACAAGTGTGTATGACACTTCCTGAAAAGCAGAATGTGTTTAATTATTTCAGTGGAGAAGTTTTGAAATGCGCGGCCTGCAAGTCTCTCTCTGTCAGTGCGCAACTGCAGCTCTCCTGCTGCGTTGTCCTCCTGGATGCCATTATGCTTGTGTCTGGGTGGTCCAGTTCCTTCTTGCTCTTTCTAATAGTTTTATACTGTTGTGTGTCCTGGCA
This sequence comes from Odontamblyopus rebecca, assembly GCA_030686955.1. NCBI lineage: Eukaryota > Metazoa > Chordata > Actinopteri > Gobiiformes > Gobiidae > Odontamblyopus > Odontamblyopus rebecca. The sequence goes on along the minus strand of CM060660.1, from coordinate 20,885,276 downwards.
GTGCCCGGGGCAGTGGATGCTTGGAGGACTGGAGTGGGTGTGCAGAGCAGCAGGGAGGTGTTACAGCCCCCATCTAGAGGAGCAGACGACAGCTCTAATAAAGCTTCACTGGATCTAGGCCCATTGCTCTCAGCACTTCCTCCCCACTGCCCTCTTTGGTCCTGGCTGCCCCCTCGGCCAGTTGCCCCCCTGGCAGGCACATGTGGTCCCATCCTAATAGGACCCAGCTGGACTTCCACCTATCCCTCTGTTACTGACTCAGCCCCTGTTCTCATTCTATTCTCTTCCTTTTCCTCTTTCAAGCCCAGATGCTCTCCTTTGATTAAGACTCATTTTTAGGTTTTTAATGTTTGGTAGAGCAGCTAAGCTTTAATTCTCCTCAAGCCTCAATAAGACTTGGGTAGGTTATTTTGGTTAGATGCCACTAACAGAAAATAGGTGTTGTAAAATAAAAAAAAATACTGTTACACACACACTATTTTCCATATTATAAAATCTAAATACTAACCACATAGCATAATATGAAAACTTTATAATAAACTGACTGACTTGTTTACTTTCTAGAAAAGAATGGTGAAAGTCATATCAAAGAGACCTTATTCAGCTTGGGCTAACATCGCTTACTTCAGTCCAACCGCAGCCCCACATTCACACGTCAGCCTGCCTCAGTCCATGCCCCTGTGCACTGAGGTTTGTGCCCAGGCCTCCCTCCTCCTTTTCCAGGCAGACACAGCACCAGCATGGGTGGTGCCAGTTGAGACAGAGAAAACAAACAAACTGGAGAATTTTACATTATCTATAGCACCATTGAAAAATATAATCTCATTTGCAATTCAAAAATACATGATGGTACTTCTAAGTACACATTCATTCACTCATACATAGCTATTGTGAGTTTGTTGTCATGCAGCTCTTTTAGCCATATTTTTGAGGTAGGATTTAAACACTGCCAATAAATTTCTCGAATTGGAACATGATGATATCTTTTATTGTCGTCACATGAGCGAAAACAGCCTTTAGTGCACTGTTTACCAACCCATCTTCTCATTACCAGCCCATAAGCATATGTTCAGTCTGATGAATGGTGAGTTCTGACTGTGTGGTCCTTGTGCATGATGTTTCTGTGGTTCTCTTCGTGTCTCACAGGAGAGAGATGGGTGCGGCAAGTCTCTGTTTGTGATCTTGAATTCATTATATCTCACCAAATCTGTCCTTATAATTGTGGACCTGGCTTCTTTGATATATAAATGATGGTCTCACACTGCAACTGCTGGAATGTAGTTTGTTATTCCATCCTATTTGTAGATATTTTAACATGTATTACATGTAATGATAATTAATTTTACATTTGGTTGATTGTAAACAGAAACATAAATTTTAAACATCCTAACAATTATAGAAACAGGTCCACTGACTTCCTGTTCAGAACTGAAGAACTGAGAAGCTCCACCTCTCTACAGGTTTGTTTTTACGTATGACTCAAAGTCAAAATTATTTAACACACACACACACACACACACACACACACACACACACACACACGGGTACGGGTCAGGGGGCAGAGACAGTTGGAGATAATACTAATTTAATTAAGTAAATGATGAGGGAACATGGTTAAAAACTCATAAAAGACTAAACTGAAATAAATTCTCTCACATCATCACAAGTGTTTTCAGCAACGGCATCAATGTAAGAAGTGAAAACATGCTTAAGAAGATCCATCAAGGGATGTATAAAGCACTGTGTATTTTGGCAAGCATCAGCAAATGTGAACAAGGTATAAAACCATCTGTGTAGACACTAGATGGTATTTTAGTGCTATAATTGTTTGTTGATGTTTTCTAAAGAGCATCTCTGTACAATGATGCCTGTCTTGCTCATTTGGTTTGTGTATATCAAATTTATTAAAGGACTGCTTTGCCTCCGTCCTCTCTCCGTATGACATGTCTCAAAGCTTAGGAGCCCCCAACATGTTTATGTGTGGCAGACGTCCAGGCTAAACAGGAAAGGACAGGGGACAGTCACCTGGGAAAACAAAAGTTAACTAAAATAACTAAAAACTAGATGTGCATTGACACGGGGGCATGGAGGATAGGCCTATACTCTCCATGCAGAACTCCACGTTAGGTGCTCAGACAGAAAAAAATAAATAGCTTGAGAGTAGAAGAGGAGAGAACTGCCAGTTTGTTTGAAGTCAGGGACCTGTGGACTGGGGCACAGACAGATGAATCATCCTGTTAGGAATCTCAGCCTAGTTACAGAGCCGCAATATGGCTTTTGTGTGGCCACAGTAACACAGGTCCAACCCTGGCTCTGCCAGCATAACCCAACACACATGCTGATGATGTCAGATTAGCATTAAGCGTTTGCTTGCCTGTGTTTATACTTCTGCAAATGTGTGTGTACTCCATGTGGTGAACGAGATGTCTAGTATTGTTTTTTGGGCAGAAGGAGAAATGTAAACAGCGGAAGGCAGTGAGGCTGAGTGCAGAGATTGTGTGTTTGTGTGGGGCTGGTGTGGAGATGATGACATCAGTGACTGGGCAGGGTCTGAGCTTGAGAGGAGCTCTGGTCAGTGTGAAGCTGAACCTGTCAGACAGATGCCGAGGCACAGCACGCTACGCTAACAACAGAGCACTCAGCCAATGGCAAGACCCGAGCAGTGGCTGACGGGGGTCTGCCAAGAACTGTCAACTCTGTGGCAGCTTAAACGATTCAGTGCCACAGACTGCAATAAGAAAAGGAACAGCCCTACTCAAGGGTGGCATTGCATTTCAACACTGAAATGTTTCCTCTAGACTTTTTGACTAAAAGTTAAGGTCAATGATATGCAGTCTTCTGTGCTCAATTTATTTCATTTGAAATGTATTTGATATATGTTATTTGCTGTATAAATTTGTGAACTAGTGATAGGTTCCTTAAAGCCTAGATCAGCTGTCTTTGACTTTGATTAACTAGTAATAAAATACAAACCTGAATCATGATCTATATTTAACACTAACAACATAGACAAGGGAACAAAGGTCAAGTTTTGGGGAAAAATCATGAGCTGCTTCTGACAAGAGCTCAGAAAAAAAGCAGTGAACAACAATCAAAACTGGCTTCACTTGATAGGTAGATATAGCTCATAAAAGCTGTTTTTTACTACAATGAATCAGGAGAAAATATACAAAGTGTTCATAAATATGCCAAGCTTATGATAGCGCCCACTGGTGTGGGCTTGTCCTTTGCAAACAGAAATGAAAAAGCAAAAGATGAATCCAAAGTTGCCAGCCATTTTGAATGTTTAAAAAATATTTAAATTAGAATACAGCAGCCCTAGACCCTGCTACTGCGTTGTGGTTGGTTTGGAAGGGATATGTGAAGGTCTTTTATGGAGCAGCACCAGACTTTCTCTTTATAAAATACCATGTTGTTTGTAAATGTTGTTTGCTGTTGCAACTGTAAAAAATATAAATAATAAAATATTCATGAATGATCAATATGAGAAATCTACAACACTGCACAGCCCTATGGAAACCTCAACCTTGATAGTTTCATTTGTGTTGATAATTTTCATAGCTTTCTAGCATGTGGTTGGTAGAGCTCATATATACTATGCCAATGTTGTTCTGCACTGGCCTTGGCTGAGTTGAAACAGATTAAGTAAAGTATTGCTCTGCAGCTGAACCTACACACTGACCTCTCAGGGTGAGCGCATGTGTAAAGAATCCTCCCAACAGGGATTGATAGAGTATCACATTTACAGTAGTGTTTTAATAAGTATTTGGTTAAAGACCACCACCACTGGCTAGCCTCCACATACAGATTGAGGAATGATAAGACTCATTGGTTCTCTTTCGGGCTCCATCAGAGATGGTGGTCTGTGTTTGTCCTGCAGCTTGTCTTTGATCCCTCTCCTCTTTTTTTGGGACGATTCATCTTCAGGGTTCTTACAAAGCGCCTTTCCCCACAAACAGAGCGGTGCCTTTCAGGGCCAAGCGTCAGGCTGTTGAGCAGAGGACACAACAGCAGAGGAGCAGGAGAGGAAGAGGATGAGAGAGGCGCATGTGGTTTCACCCACTCCGGAGGTCCCAGAGCAGCCCCTGGCTCTCAGTGGCCTACCTCCAGAAGGCCTTATTCAGAGACCCACCTAATGAACACTCCTGGCCTCATTCACCTCCACAATGGAATCCTTCACTGCCATTGAGCCAGCTCACAATAGACAACATCGGTCCAATTAAAGAGCGGAGACAATAGGACGGGAAGGTGAGGGGTGAAGGAGGTGTGTGTGGAATATGTGTGCCTATGAAGGGTCAAGCTGGGGGGTCAGTGAGGTATAGGCCTGCACCAGGGCAACTCTTAGGAGCTTCACTCAAGTGCTGCTGCTTCTGATGTGCTATTTGGATCAGTAAGAAGCAATTAGGTGCCCCTTCCCGGCACATCCCAACCTTTATCCTCCCCCAAGCATTTTCACTGTGTTTGAATTACACAAAAAAGGAAAAGCAAAGGCAATAACCGGGTGTAGCCATGAGCCAGGCTGCCCACTCGAGGGGCCAGTGATATCAGAGGCAGAACTACAGACTCTGAATGCTGGTTATTAGTAATACATAAATGCACTGTGGAGCTTATCATTGATGTTTTCAGATCATCCCTGACACAAAGCACAAGGAATTTCATCATGTTGAATGTGTTATTGACACACAGGTTCTGAACAGAGTCAGCCGAGACGTGACATTTGATGGAAATGAGGACAGCCACAAAAGCAAACAGGCAGAAACAAAGGCGGGATTTTGGGCCATGGAAATGCTGCTCACTCATGAATGTGGCATCTGTGGCTTTAAAGAGGCATGCACATCTGTCGGCACAGGTTCAGTTAAACTCCTGCATAGATGTCTTTATTGACACTGGGACCTGTGTTAAGGCATGTGGCACTACTCACTCCCTGTGGGTCTGACAGGTCAATCAAGTGGTGCATCAGGAGAGCAGAACACAGACTGCCATAAGCCATCAATGCTCTTCACCCCAGGGACTGTTTCTTAGCTGGCCCAAAAGGGTGTTCAGAGCTCCACAAATCTGATCCACAAATCTGCCTAAATCCCTCAATCTGCCCTCACACGACAGCAGGGTGGATGTCTAGATGACCTTTATACTGATACATCAGGCATTTAGTAAGTTAAGGTTTCACTGATTGGCCTAATTATCTTGGAATTGTTATGTATTAAATGACAACAAAAACCTTATCTGAGCAAATCTGTCTTCAGAATGGTAATTGCTGGACAAATGACATGCACCCAGCTAATTTCAAATGTGGAGGGAATCTAATCTAATAATCCTACCATGAAAATATGGAAGGAGAGGATGACAGATAGACTGTATGTGAGAGAATTTTGGGGAGTGTGAATTAAGAGATGAATCAGAGACTGAGCCGTGGAACCATGTTTGTTAGTACACATCTACAGTTGTTTACATGTCTAAATGTGTAACTGTTTTTTGTTATTTGTTATTTTGTTCTGGTTACATTTTAAAAATAAATAAATAATATATATATAATAATATAATAATATAATAATATAATAATATAATAATAATGATAATTATATATATATATATAAAAAAAACGCATTTCTCACCTTCCACGGTGGTTGGTCTCTCTCACCCTCATCAGCTCGGGTCCTCTACCAGAGGCCTGGGAGCTTGAGAGTTCTGCGCAGTATCTTTGCTGTTCCCAGTACTGCGCTTTTCTGGACTGAGATGTCTGTTGTCCTTCCTGGGATCTGCTGCAACCACTCCTCTAGTTTGGGGGTCACGGCCCCGAGTGCTCCGATCACCACAGGCACCACCGATGCTTTCACCTTCCAGGCTCTCTCCAGCTCTTCTTTGAGCCCCTGGTATTTCTGTAGTTTCTTGTGTTCCTTTTTCCTGACATTGCCATCGCTCGGTATTGCAATGTCCACCACCACGGCTTGGTTCTCCCGCTTATCCAGAACCACGATGTCTGGTTGGTTCGCCATCACCATTCTGTCAGTCTGTATTTGGAAGTCCCACAGGATCTTGGCCCGCTCATTCTCCACAACCTTTGGAGGCGTTTCCCACCTTGATCCTGGGGTTTCCAGCCCGTACTCTGCACAGATGTTTCTGTACACTATGCCCGCTACTTGGTTATGTCGCTCCATGTACGCTTTCCCTGCCAGCATCTTACACCCTGCAGTTATGTGCTGGACTGTCTCAGGCACTTCTTTGCACAACCTACACCTTGGGTCTTGTCTGGTGTGGTAGATCTGGGCCTCTATTGCTCGGGTGCTCAAGGCCTGCTCCTGTGCAGCCAGGATGAGTGCCTCTGTGCTGTCCTTTAGACCAGCCCTCTCCAGCCATTGTTAGGATTTCTTGATATCAGCCACTTCAGTTATGTTTCGATGGTACGCCCCATGTAGGGGTTTGTCCTGCCATGATGGTCCCTCCAGCACCTCTTCCTCTGCGCCCCACTGTCTGAGACCTTCTCTGAGCACGTCATCAGTCTGGGCCTTGTCACTGATGTACTTGTGGAGCTTGGATGTTTCATCCTGGACAGTGGTTCCCACACTCACTAGTCCTCGGCCTCCTTCCTTCCGGCTCGTGTACAGTCTCAGGGTGCTGGACTTGGGATGGAACCCTAAATGCAGGTCAGGAGCTTTCGTGTCTTAACATCTGTGGTCTGTATCTCCTCCTTTGGCCAACTTATGATTCCTGCTGGGTATCTGATCACTGGCAGGGCGTAGCTGTTTATTGCCTGCGCCTTGTTCTTGCCATTGAGCTGGCTTCTTTGGCTTCTTAGGACCTGCCGTACTCTTTGCAGGTATTTGGCTGTCGCCGCTTTCCTTGTTGCCTCGTCAAGGTTGCCATTTGCCTGTGGGATACCAAGGTACTTGTAGCTGTCCTCAATGTCTGTTATTGTTCCCTCTGGGAGTGAGACCCCCTCTGTGTGGACTAGCTTCCCTCTCTTTGTCACCATCCTACTACACTTTTCGAGCCCGAATGACATTCCAATGTCTGTGCTGTAGATCCTGGTGGTGTGGATCAGTGAGTCGATGTCTCGCTCGCTCTTAGCGTACAGCTTAATGTCATCCATGTAGAGGAGGTGACTGATGGTGGCCCCGTTTCTGAGCCATAGCCAGTGTGGTCGATTATTTGGCTGAGTTTGCAATGAACGCCCTTAGAGTCCTGTTGATATTGTACAGCTCCAGGCACTCCTGGATCCATGTGTGTGGCATTGAGTCATAGGCTTTCTTGTAATCAATCCAGGCAGTGCACAGGTTGGTCTGACAGGTTCTGCAGTCACAAGCGACTGTTCGGTCAACCAGGAGTTGGTGTTTGGCTCCCCTGGTGTTTTTGCCGATGCCCTTCTGTGCTGCGCTCATGTATTGATCCATATGCCCGCTTATCTTATATATATATATATATATATATATATATATATATATATATATATATATATATATATATATATATATATATATATATATATATATATATATATATATATATATATATATATATATATATATATATATATATATATATATATATATATATATATACACACACATTTTTAGAATTTCTCTTCTGCTACTCTCCATCTCAAGATGTAAATTGTTTTGTGCCACCAAAGGTTGGTTTTGTACTGCAATGAATTTAATAAATGCCATTTCAGCTTCAATAAACTTGCCTACTTTTTGCTCATGCAAAACTATTGCATGCAACTTGCATCAGTTAGCACATGCTACTTGTTGCTTGGAGAGTTTCAACAATTATTTTATTTACACCACCAAAACTTTCAGAACCAGGAAATCTGAAATTTATTCAACATATCAACATTGATCTGATAATAGTAATGTGCCTTTTTGAGTGTCTTTCTGATAATCTGTCCTACCTTCTTTTTTTGATGGGTGTTTTCTTGGCTTAGCTATAGCCATGTTTTGTTTGAGATCTCATCTGCCCCCAATTTACTCTTGCTGTGACCTCCCAACCCTGACCTGTCACTGCAGCGTTCCTTTCTTTATAGCTGAAAGCCATATTGTTTTCAAATGAAAAAGGGCATAAATACTCGCTAATATTCTAGAGTCTCACTCAAGGGGAACTGAGAGGAGCAGTAAATCAGTATCCGAAGAGGGGAGTCTTACCACTGTGAGCGATGCAGTGTGTTAGCATGACTTTGTGCTTTTGGAGAGTGGTTTTGTTTGAATGAGTGTGTCTCTTAAACATGAGAAGTACTTTTTGTTTTGTTTTTTGAGTTTTATTGTAGATTCTGTCATCTTGGCTTGCGTGGCCACAGACCTCCTTTGCTCTTCCACTGCAGTTCCTGTGGCCTCCCTGGGCTTCCTCAGGACTGCTCTGGGACCAGCCTGCTGCTGAGGAGGAGGTGGTATCATGTTCTCCCTCTCTCTCCTACTACAGATTTATGGGGACTCGGTCCTTCTCTAAATATTTGCCTTTCCCCCTGTACGGAGGGAGATTGATGGCCTTTGATGTGGGGGGTGATGGAGAGTGGAGGTGCAGGGTGTTGCGATGGAGCAGGGGAGACTTGTTTGGAAAGGTAAAGACTATTTAAGGGGCCCATTTAGAGCTGTCATAACTTATAATAACGTAAATGCTTCTGAAAGTGTAGAACAAAACATTTTTTATATTATCTCATATAAGATATTCCAAAAATTATCATTCTTTGTGAAGATTTAAAGGATTAATCTTCAGATCATGTTTTCTATAAAATTATGTTATGTTATTTCTGTTTTAGTAGTATGAGCAATGAGCATATTTATATCATTTCAGGGGTTGTCCAACAGCATCCAAAAGAAAACAATTACTCATTATGAAAATATATATATATATATAAACTAACTAACTAATACTGCAAAACAGAAAAACTGTCTATATTTACTGAGGTGCCTGTAACACAAAATGGCACATATATACAAGATACGGTTCGTGTAAAGTTGTGAACATGGGCCGTTTGGTAGACTTCCCAATGGGGACAAGTAAGTGTTCCTTACCCTTAGCAAATATCATATTTTATATTCAAATTACCATTGAACAGATAATGTAAACTGTATTACCTAGTGACTTCAACAAGAAACCATGGAGACTGACACAAAAGCTGTGCACTAACCTTTGACTCAAATAAAACACTCTCTACAGTCAATCATAAGTTAACAGAACATCTGTTGTACAGCTTACCTTGAATCTTACAATCTCTTTTGTAAATAATTGGTTTCAGCTTCCAGAACCTATTTCCAGATCCAGTTTGTGTTGCATAATGCGGACTTATATCCATCTGTTTGTTCTGTGAGTACAGCTCTCTGCTTCTCTCCCTGTGCAGCTAATTGCACGCAGCCCGCAGCAACTTCATCCCAGACAATGATGTTTACATTTATGTAATTGTTGCAACTGCTCAGTGTAGCAGGCCTTCCTCAACCTGACTCCATTTTAATCAGATCAAATATGTACAAAACAGAATCAAATAGAAAGTAGTTTGTCAAAGCATGCACTGTGTCAACTTATAACTGGACCATGCACAATAAACACGTATTTGACCCTGTAATTATAGCCCTGACAGTAAACATATATTTCTTTATTTCTGCAGTTGGGTCCAGCTCTACTTAATCCTTAGTTGTAGCTTGTCTTACGATATTAACTCTCTGTCAGGGTGGAAGTAATGGGGCCCTACCTCTGCACCCCGCTAAGCGCCAAGCTGCCGAGCCTTCACACACAAGAATGCACATGACGGAGATACATTTCTCCCACACTCTCCTCGCTTCACCTCTATTCCCATCCCTTTCCTATTCCCCATAACCTCCCCGCTGCTCTAGCACACAGTAAAAGTGACACAGGAGGCAGAAGGGAGGCACTCAGCGGTCATTTGGATGACAAATAGTAGGATTCATAGGAAACTTTGGGAACATTCTTCCTCAAATTATGCTATTAGCTTTTAAGGGAGTGAGGGACGGAGGGAGAAGGAACTAGGTTACAGTGTAAATGTTGGTGCACATAATATGCACATAATTTTATTGAGGTGAACATTCTACTTTAACATTGCAAAATTATCTGGTATTAGAAATGTGTTGTAAATTACATCATTACTTCATTACTTTTTCACTTTACATTTAACCATTTATTTTTCTTACAATCAGCATTTTTTTCTATTTAATACAGCTAATTCATCAGAGAAATTCATCAGTTCCTAGTCAATATTTGGGGAGGGTGGGAACAAGGAAAGAGGAAGCCATCAGAAAGAGAAAGGATCTTGTAGCCATTAGCCCCCTGTTCTTAAGCGGAATGTGGTGCACGGGCATTTAAATGTTTGCAATGATTTATCTGTTCTGGTGTCCCCCCTCTGTCCCGATAAATACTGGACTCTCACAGCCAGGAAAAGGCCCTAAGCCTGAGGAGACAGAGGGCCCAAGCTCCCCCTGCACCTGTTCATGCAGCGGGGAAACCCAAGCCTGTAATTATGTGTGAAAGGGCCTCTGCCGGATTGCCAGTGTGATAGTGTCAAGCCGCTAATGTTTAGAATGGCAGCACCAGTGATCCTATGAGCGCAGGGGTGAGCTGTCACAGACTCTGTCTACATGTGGTGTCACACAGCAGGCACACAGTCTGCGCCTCACAATACCATAAGTATGAATCCCAGTGTGGAATGTCATTGTATTGTTGCACTGAAATTTGTATCTGATGATAATGTAACCTATTTTTAAATAATTTTACTTTTTGGTGACACTTTAATTTAGGGACCACATATTAATCGCTAGCTAAGTGATCATTGGTATGGTACTTTACTAGCTGTTTTTAGCTATTAGTTGGTATTTATCAAACACAAATTAATGCTTATGAAGATTGTGTATGTAAGAAGAAATAAGAAAATAGTTAATGACATAGTACTTGCAAAATACCATCTTAGTTAAAAATGGACTGAAAATATAAATACTTTAAAGATGTAATTAAGTACTCATTATGCAATTTACTACTGGCTTGTTATTAATATGTGGTCCCTAAACTAGTGTCACCAACAATTTCTGAAATCAATGTAGAATAAACACTGATCTATTTGTTTGATTTGTGATACAAATAAACATGTATATGTAACATTCATATATTGTCCAACAAGAACTTAATAATTCAAATATGACCACAAACAGCACCACTAAAGGCAAAACACATCCTATACATGACTCAGGAAGCGAAATAATAAGAGAAATAGTGGAGTATAGAAGTGCACCTTTCCCATGTGACAGCAGGGAAAAACTACAAATGTCTGTGTTGACTCAGCCTATACAGGAAACCACCAAAAGCTAACATTTATCTCCACAAAATGATGGCTAGCTTTATCTCCACCTGCCAAGTAGCAAGAGAACGGTGGAGCACAGTGGTCTGACCAAATAACCATGATTTCTACAGCTGTGTGTGTGTGTGTGTGTGTGTGTGTGTGTGTGTGTGTGTGTGTGTGTGTGTGTGTGTGTGTGTGTGTGAGAGAGAGAGAGAGAGAGAGAGAGAGGCAGTGTGAGTCATGACCAGGCTGCAGGTGATTGGTCAGGAAGTAGTCATGTTATTATCTCTAATTGAGGGGTAATTGTGGAGCCCAGAGTACTGTACATGTTAGCATCAATGTGTAAGTGTATCTTTCGATGTGTCTGTGTTTGTGTTTAGGTGTATGCAGAGTGGAAAATTACATCTACCGTTTAGGCTTGCTGTGATTAAAAACAAAACTGAGTAAACAGAGGGCTTTGGTGGGCAGCACTGGGGCCACTCACATGCTAGTCCTATATAGTATATTTAAATACTTCCAACAAAGGCAGCAAAAAAGTGGTCAGCTTTCTCTCCAACCTTTATGTAATAGAAAGGTTTTACTTAATTTTCATAAAGTCATAAATGCTTCAAGGAAATTAATTGGATATGAAATTTTACTTTTTCCAATCTAGTATTGAAACAATATATTTTTCACTTCCTCTTCGTAATCTGGCAGCTGATACTTTGACTTTCCTCTATTTGCTATGTGCCCCCCTACTCCCCTGTTCTCACCTACTGAGCAGGATCTAATTGAGGGCAAGCATCCAGATAAAAAGCAGCCCACAATGACACTCTGTGTACATGCTTCAGCAGATATAGTGTGTACTGCAGGGCATGATGGGGGTGGACTACTTCTACCCTTATCCAACCCACAACCACCTCCTCTTCCTCTCTCAATCTCTCCAGCGCCATTAAAATGCCATGCTGCTCTCTCGACCCGTCTACCCGGCACAAGCCTTTGTGTGGCACTGTTAAGAGCTGTGAGTGAGACAGGCTGAGTGAAGGGGGAGCCAAAAAGTATCACGCAGATGAAACAGAGGCGCACCAGCTCCTGTTGTTGACTGGTACCATTGTCTCAGACCTCTGCAAGCACCTCTTAACATCAGCCGATCAGGGGTGCTTCCAAAAGCGCTCCACTTTTCACTCTTTTCTTGCCTCCTTTTAGCCCCAGCACCATGCCCCAGCACCTGACCCCACCCTGGGCCCAGCTGTCATTAGTGAATAGGAGGCACTCATTCCATTGAGGCGATATGCGTGCAAGAATGTAAAACTACAAATTTATGTAATTTACATTAAAATTTTACAATTCAAAATTATTTGCATTCAGCAAATCTTCAAAGTGGTCTTTTTCCATGAAACCTGTAAATTGAGTTATTTTGTGCTATACTGAGATCCAAAACTGTCCACAAAACTCTTCTGATTATTCTGAGTTTTGAGAAACTTATACGAACAACTACTGGATTTAAACTATTCACCCAGCCTAAATTACTCAAGATCACAACTCACAAGTGCCTGTTGTCCACAGGCTGAATTTGTCCCCTGAGAGCCAGCGATGGTGTCATTGTGATGGGACTGGTGGTGATCCCTCAAGGTGTTGTGGATGGGCCCAGGAGAGGGGGCAGAGGGGAAAGCATTTCTCAGTGGAATTGTTTCTAACTGCACACATGCTGCCACAATGACCAAACAATCAGAAGAAACGATCAAACAAAAGACAAAATTCACTGCATTTCTTGGTCAACTAAAGACATGCTCCTTATAATCTTATCCATCCATCTTCTCCCGCTTAATCCGGCTGGGTCGCGGGGGCAGCGTGCTGCCCAATACTCATAGCACCTGACCCCCCCTATGAACCTCTCTGCAGGTGGTGAGCCCACAGGAGGGTGGATAACATGGTCCTTGATGTTAGTTCAAAGGGGTGCGGGCATGTTTTAGGTTGATGGGGAAACCGGAGTACCCGGAGGAAACCCATCCAGACACCGGGAGGAACATGCAAACTCCACACAGAAAGGCCCGGGCGACCGGGATCGAACCCGCAACCTTCTTGCTGTGAGGCCTGAGTGTTGCCACTCAGCCACCGTGCCGCTTCCTTATAATCTTAATAACCTTATAATCTTAATAAAATTATAAGTTGACTAGAACATATAATGTGTGTTCTAAACTCTACTTTAAACAAGAATACTACACTGCACCAGCTGATTAAAACTGGTAAGTTTAACACATCTTTTCTTGCTATTGCTTTTACATATGTTCATTCCCGCACCTCACATTCATTGACTTCCTGCCAATGTTTAGTGTCTCTCCAAGGCATTGTGGTATTCACCAGACATCTCCATTCATGGCTTTTTAGACTTACAATATGGCTAAGGGTTCATAGTTCATGTTTTGACCCTGATCTTCAAACTTCTTACTCTTCCTAGGCTCCATGCAATCTCATTTTTAAACACTGTGAAGTTACTCTCCAGTGACTTGTGTGCATAGCTACAGTTATGTGGATATTAAAATGATTGACAGAAAAAAAACAGCAATACAATCTGAAGGGCAACTGAGTGAGCTTTGCTTTGTGGCTTCAAATGGCTAAACTAGGACCAATCTAAGAATGAGAATTCTTCTATTTCACTAATGTACTTAGGAGCTCTGGCTCCTAAATACACTATGTGGTCTGCTACTGTGCCTAACTCCTGTGGTCATACAAATGCAGTACAAAAAGACTTCACTTCCTGATATCACATAACCAGTCCTCTGCCAACCAGTGCTCGGGACAAACATGATTAGGTAAAGCCACAATTGACAACTATCCAGTTCTCACTGTTCTTTAGTTTTTTGCACATTTCCATTTTGGCTTTTTCTCTGTGCCACCTCTCACTTGTTCCCTGTTCCTCTCAATGCTTCTGTCCCTGTCTCTCCAACATGGAAAAGCCTGATAACAATGAAGCAGCTACAAATCACACTGATTGTTAGAGGTGGACCTAGTGGATGGGAGAGGGCTAATGTAATTGTCCAGGCCCTTGTCACTGTTGATACAGGCTCTTCAGAAGGTGTGGTGATTTAGCTAAAAGCTATCTCTGGGCCAAGTAATTAGACTCGCCATTGAGTGTAGCATTAGCACGTGCTGCTGCTGCCAGTGTGTCTGTTTAAAGAGATGGTAAACGACACTCTGGGTGTTATTCAAACCATTAGCAGGGAGCAAGGTGTTCTGCAGTGAACAAATGAGTGTGAATTTGTGGGGCAAATATTGTGTGCTGCTATGTTTGTGTGTACACTTACCTTCAGAGTATATGTTCATGTATAGACTGCCTAAGATTAAGGTGAGGTACTGAAAAACACTTAACTTGCCTAAACCATTGCGGTTCCTGGCTCACACTACAACTTCACACTCTCCCATTAAATCAATTAGACCCATCCAACACTCTGTACAAAACAGACAGGCTAGAGTGTAGCAGGCAATATGCCCCCTGCTCCACATCCACTTCAGAGGTCTCCTGACAGGCAAGAGAATTAGACTAATGTATGTCAGTTGTTTTTTCTAGATAGCTTACTGTCTTCAGTAGATTTTGAATTTTTTGTTTGTTTGTTTCAAACCATGCTGCTTTATTGAAATAATGACATGAGAATGAAAGAGAAGTGCAGTCTGGTCACTCAGGGAAATAACTCTCTCACCATGTGGCTGTTACCTTACATTAATAAAACACAAGCATTCTTGTCCAACCTTTCTTTCCCATCAGCATATAAAGATTAAGAATATAGTTGCAATAAATGTTGTTTGTTTTTGTCACACACCTCTGTAATAATTTCTTAAATTACCTCCAAATGTATTCCACTCGATTCTTAAGGATCTAAGTGCTTTTTGCTCGTTAAAACACCTACTTTAAGGACATTCACATGTTTGGGTGTCTCAGATGTCAACAGACCGTAAACCAATGACAATCACTTTGTAATTCTAACAGCTATAAAAGAAGACAGCATGGTCAGTGGAGTTAGTTCTACCCCATGAGCGCCCGGATGGCCTCAGGGAGCTTGTGTTTAAATAAGAAGAAGTGGAAAGTCCTAAAACTCCGTAAGAAAAATCATTGCCTTCTTGTCTCCCGGCACCTTCTTTTTCCTCCACTGGACCCTGCTCCCCCTCCTCTGCTGCTGTTTTATGGGGACACTGGACTCCCTGACAGTTTGTTTTAAATTTGACCGTGCAGATGTTTCTTTGGGTGAATGACTTTTATAGTTTTGAAAAGATTATATCGCTTTCCCTAAGATTGTGTTACTGTATTTAAAACTGACTGGAGATTGGAGCGAGGGGGTTTAGGGGTGAGCAAGATGGAGAAGTGGAAAAGGGGATTTGTACAGTGTCAAACCCACGGCCGAGGGCTAAACTTTCCTAGTCCTTTGTCATTGTTTGTCCAGTCCCCAAAGTGTAGTCGACGCTGATTCAGAAAGAACAGGTAAACGCCACACAAAAGGGCCCCAAACAGAATAGTCATGATCAAGACTACTTTAAAGGTCAGTGACATAACTGGTATGCCAATATGTACTGAACAAATAATTTTGAAGGTATTTTTGCTCAAATAGAAGGTTTTTTAAAAATATAATATTCAAATAAAAGCTAAGGCTACAATTTTTCTTGGAAACGTACCCTAGGTTATGTGGCAGGGACAACTCCGCCAGTGTAATCTAACAAAAAGTGAAACTTTCATACAGTTGTACAAGTATACACACATTTGCTGTATGCTGCTTGGGAAATGAAATCACAGGTCTCTGAATCCAACTGCAGTACACAGTGGACTGGGTAGAAGGGTGTGATCCAGGGATCGGTGATGGCTGCAAAGACAGAGGAAAAAGAAGGTGAGAGTTCACAGCACTAGGTTGAGCTTATTGCATTAGACACAGATTCTTTGTAATTTCAAAAGATAACACCAAAGTCTGATTTGAGGATATTACTTTTTGATAGGCAGCTGCTGCTAAGCAAACTGTGATGAACACTGGCTGAGCTTTACATTTTTATTGTGTAACCACCTGACTGCAGACCAGATATGTCAGGTTTACTCTTAAGTATTTCAGTGAAAAGCTGAAGCATGAGATAAAACAAGAAAAATACATTTTAATGCACCAAATGTGCATGGTTATTTATGGATAGTTAACACGTAAAAGTCACTGCTACATTATATTTTTCTAATGCACTACACTGACCGTGAGGAATGCCATGAGTGTACCGTGCATGTTGGAAAGAATCAGGATAGGAAGTAATAAATAATTTTACTATATTCATATTATATTTTAATATCTACATTAACCTTGGCCATGAAAAATTTTAAATCAGAGAGCGCACTTATGCTAAAGACAAGAATGAAGAAGAAATTATTACAATAAAGTGGTGTGTACGTAATGTGCAATCATTTTTGATCATAATTGTGACACATTAAAAAGAAACTAGTATTTGTTTTGTAAATCAGAGCACCTCCTCCAACACTCTAATGAGCAAGACCCATCAGTGGTGACTTCTAATGTTTCCTTGTGAAAATATGCACAAAGCAGCAGTTACTGTAATTGAAAGATTAAAGAAATGGAAGGCGGCCATTAAGTCTGGTCCACACTGCAGGTCCAGAGGGTTTTAATGAGGGATGAAAATGGAGACGTGGAGATTTTCTTCACAGGTTTGGTCTGTTTGTTTAACAGAAAGCTCTAGTTACATTCATAAACCACAGGCTGCTGCTCCACACTGATGCTGTAATGCATACATTATCGAACTGTATCAGTAATACTCTCAACTGAATGCTGTGTTTTGTCTGCCTTGTCTCAAACCATTATTCTCTGAAAGTGAAAGATCAAAGACATGCAGACTAAACATATTTTCGGCTAGAGGTTTAAATACATCTAAAGCAGCTATTCAAATGAATTAGACACAATATTGTTGCTATTCCTGGATGGGGTTACTTTTATTTAAGGTTAATCACCCATCATCTTGTTTGGTTATGCTGCATAAAGCAACATCAAAACGGTTTTGTACATGTGCCCTGTATTTAGGTGGCCATGAGAGGAAGTTTGTGATTTTCTTATTGTGGGCCACCGCTGCAGGGGAAATCCACAGGAATAATGAAGGACAAGACAGTGACAGCATCAGCTGTGGTGGGCTGCCTGGCTCCTGACTTTTGACTGATTCCTAATTACTGCTGCTACTTGCCCCTAAAGGTACACTGTGACTAGTGAGTCTGCATAAGCAAAGCTGCAGAAAAACCAAAGAACCAGAAAGATAAATATATACAGTATAAAAATAGCACATGGTTAATAGACATTGTATACATGTTTTTAACAAGAGTAAAAGTATATGGCTTTAACTCTTTATCTATTAACTCTTCAGTTTATATTATTTAATTTTGACACCTTGCATCCATTGCCTGGGATTGATTCATGGATTGATTCATGTAATATTTGCAGAAAGTGGCCCCTAAAGTAAAAAGTGTAATTCAAAAGTAACTTGCCCCGCTCATTTTCACTTCTTCTTGCTTTTTGCCCCCACACTAAAAAGCCAGATAGTTTGCACTGATGTACATGTAGAAGCCAACATGATTGTCTTGGACTAGATGAAAGGGCACCTCCACATTGAACTTTGAGTGGTTTCCATCTTTTTATCATGCCCTATTCTGTTTGGGCCCTCTCAGCTCCTCAGAGCAGTGGAAGATGTGAGGGTAGACAAAGAGCACGCTGCACCTCCACCATCTCCCTTTGCCTTTGTAGCATTTCCCTCCATCACTTTTAGTCACACATGATTATGCCTGACGACGGCCAAACAAGTGTTGCTATTTGCCTGTAATAGTATGACAATCAGGGTCAATCTGTGCCCAGCTCCAAATGTTGTTCTCAGTTCACACCCATCCACTGTGTTTTACATAAGGTTACCATAGACGAGGCCCTTGACTTGCTTCTAGTTTGCTCTGTTTAGACATGTATATTCTTGTGTTGTATAGCTCTACCTATACAATTTGACACAATCAATTTCTTGTATAATGTCCTCTTACAATAATGTAGGCTACATCTAAAGCGTAAACAATTGACTGTGCTGTTGTGAAAATGTCTTGTTTTGAATGGCTTTCTCCATAAACAGCAGAGATGAAAAAGATGAAAGACCCTCGGGGGGATGGTGCGCAGTGAAAGACGTAGAGCTCACACAAGTGTTTCTGTGTCACCTTTAATCTATGGAAATGTATGGAGCAGATGAAGCATAATTACAAGGACTTGAAGCATTTAAATCATTCAAGAGCAGAGACAGACCCCATGGTAATCATAGGCTGATGATAGGGAGGGAATTAATTTACTCTGCAGAAACACAAATTAAGCGTCTCGTGGAGGTGCAGTGTACGCACACAATAGCATATATAAATATTTTATCTTGGGCGTTTTAGGTTAGGAAAGGTTCAGTATCTCCATTTACAAGAGGGTCTGCTGTGTGGAGGGTCACCTCAACTCACCCCTGGGCTCTTCTCCTGATAGCACCCTCACCTTTAGCTCCTTCACATCCCCCTTCTCCTCAGCACCTCTCCATCTTGGCCCAGCCTCTGCTCTCTCATGCGCTAATGTATTTTTCCCCTCCACTTGAACTCCTGTCGTCTACTCCTCGTCAATCCCTCCTCAATCTTCCAGTTGTTGAGGACAAAAATCCAAATATTCCCCCTAAAGACTAACTTGCATAGCTCGAATGTCTTAATACCCTCTGACATAGACGTATCGCCTGTTGACAGACAGAGTCGAATACACCGTGAAAAACAAGATTCAGCTGACGGAGTTGAAAATGTCACAGTGATTTATAAAGCCATGTATAAATCAAGTTTGGAGTTGCACAATATTATAGAAACAGCTCACTTTTACAATTGGAAATTGAGAACTTCTATTTGGACATTTGCAATATCAGTAGCCTACATTTTCAGAGCACATATTATTATTATTTTTAATTTCTATCCGAACTATAAAATTAAAAGTGTTATTGACAACAAACAAAAAAGAATTTGTGAGTAAAATCTCCTTATGCTTTAATCCAGTCGTTCCCAAACTGAGGTCCGGGGCGCTCTGTGGACGCTTAAAGGACGTTTTTCTCACAAGCAAAATATACAAAATATAAAATATATAAACATGCTAACAGGTACATTTGGCAAACATTTGCCAACATATTATTTTATATGGAGTGTAGATAATTTTGGAGGGTTTCGTGGGATATTGCGATTGATAAGGGTCCGCGGCGCTGCCGACAGCAGTGGAAAACGTCTGGGGGACACGTGTTTGGTGCGCGCTATCCTGTTAGAATAATAAAATCCAGTAGCCTATTACAATAGACATACTTGTAATTCAGTAAATTAAACGTTTACATGTACATGAGATTTTTCTGGACAATCGGAAGACCTAACCTGGTCCAATTTCGCACCGCGCAGAGCACAGGCCTTGATTCATCTTCTCCTCCTCCTCCTCCTCCTCCGTGTGAGACTATCGAACCACTGCAGAGGGCATTTCGTGCCGCTGTAAACTACAGGGTTCGTCTCTGGAATGAGCTCAAGAGGGGCCACGCATCTCCGACCACTGCGACTCCGCTGACTGAACCCGGTACGGCGTCTTCGATGTTTGGAACAAGGTTTATAACAGATTACGTTATACAAGCAAAAAAATACATAAATAAATAAATAAATAAATAAATAAATATTTTTTTACTATTGTCATAAATCGAACAAGATTTCAGAGGCCCAAATATTAGGCCTACTGAATGATGATTAATAGAATGATGATTAAAATGTTTTCTTCATTAATTATTATAGTATTATTAATTATAGTAGTATTATTATAGTATTATTAAATATTATTAAACAAAACAGTCTATTAGCCAATAACTGGTTTATTTAATAGGCCATCTTCTAAACTAATTTAGGAAATCACACAAAAATAGTTTATTCCTTCTTTTATTTCATTACTGTCTTCTTAAGACTCTACAAATTGCAAGCTCATGCCATGGGCTCTGAGTTCCTCCTTGATCCAACCTCCTCAGCATAGACCAGCTGTCCCTGTGTCACTGTGTCCTGGCCTTGATAATCAATAGGCCTCGGGCTGCTAATTTATTGTTAATGTTCATTGATTAAGTGTCCCTAAGGAAAGGCCTGTCCCTGGAGACAGGTGATTCCCAATGTAAGTCACATTTCATCAAAACCACAGAACCATTGTTACACATATTAACATATATTATTATGTGGACCTTCTGAAATAATTAAAAAAAAAGTTCATTTATAATACATTAAAAAAGTCTCATTAACTTTCCAGACAGTGTAATTATTAAATATTTAATTATGGAAAATAACTTTTATGTAATGACATCCATTTTTTCTCAATATGCCAATCCACAAGCTTTTATTGCATTCATAGGTCAATTGACCGTTCAGTTTTGCTCACAACCTGCTAAGAATTTTAGGACAAAAGAAACATTTAGTGTCTGCTTGTTTGTTCCTGTCCTGGCCCTGTATTTATTCAGTCCTGTCACTCATCTTTTTTCCTCTCTCCACCTCCCTCTCCCCTGCGGCTTTTTCTCACACACAGGCGGTGTGATGGCGCAGCAGCACACACAGTGATCCGGGTGACCATATGAAACCAATTATGGCAGTTCTACAACCACCCAGAAACTCAGTGACGGATGGGGATGCTGTATTTATAGCGAGGGTAACTGGCAACACTCACACACAACACAAGGAAGTACAAAGACACTTTGGATGCACATGAGTTTGTGTTTACACCCAGCGACAGGCCTCTCACACACGCACAAGCAAAAACACAGCCGAATCCACTATCCACATGAGGTGCACAGTCCTGGTGTGTTCTCCCAACACTGTACGAATCAAAGTCCTTAGTCATGGGAAGACAGATCCGGCTTAGGGATGGCCAAAGAGGCATGTTTGTGTTTGCCATGGTCTAATCAGGGCTGGTGTTTACAGTGCCATACCCCAGTCAGCATGGTTGTACATCTCAGCTATCTCTCAGGCTGTCAGCGCGTCAAACCTGCATGTGAAAACATATACAAAACACATCTGCCACTTGTTAGACACCAGAAATGGCTGCCATGTGGTCTGCTGATAAATAGGCCAGTCTATTTATTGGAGCACAACAAATTGGCTACAAACACCGACAAGGAATTGAAGAACTATAAATATTATGACATGCTGAAATCTTTAAAGTGCGGCAGGTAGTTAACAAGGCTTCCCTCCACCTTGCTTTTATGTAGTCCATGGTATTTCTACTTTTTCCTCTGGTGCAATGGCTTGTTAAAACGATGGGGCACAATGGCACCCACACATTGAGCCTTTTCAGTGCTGAGTGTGCTGTGTGCTCTGCAGCATCAATGTTGAGCAGAACAATGAGGAGAGCACATTTAATTATACCCAAACTCTTGCAGAGACGTAACCAAAAATTCCTGAATGAATCAGCAACAGACAAGCCCTAAAACCCGTGTAATTACATATTTGGAGTTTATCAGGGTTTATGCGAAAATGCACAAGTTTCCCTTCCCTGGTGGTCCCTAAACACATCCATATGTCCAGCATGTTTCCATTTCTGCTCCTCCCTTCTTTCCCTCTCTCTCCCTTACTCTCTCTCCCTCCCCTTTATCCCTTTCACCCTCCCTCACTAACGCACATTTCCTCTCATTTTCCTTTTGTAAGAAATGGTTGCTAGGTGTAGATGGATGATATGACCCATTGGAGTGGTGTTTTCTTATTGTTAAGTTGTTGTTGGCCCGTTGACTCACAGTGTGACAGATCCAGTTTGGTGTTTTGGACAGCACCGGGCCATGAGCCACTGTGGGCTGGGCTCTTGGTGGAGCTGTGTGCAAACAGCAGAAGCCGATACGCAGCACACACACTGAACTGGGGAGGCCTTCTATCGTGTGTGGCCCGCTTTTTTCTGCCTCTCTCTAACTCTCCCTCTCCGGCTTGAGAAAACTGATCTGTTTTAAAACACGTGCTAAATATTACCATATTTACATTTTCCTGTTTCATGAAGGGGACTGAGTCTTGCGGATTCTTCTTTTTTCTCACTGAAAAGGATTCAGTGCAGGGTTAAGCTTTGTTTGAAACCTTAAACCTTTTTCATGCTTATTTGTTTTATGATTCTGCAGGGCACTGTGTTTACACTAAGAGTGCAACATCTGGATTAGATAATTTGTTGGGAATTAACTAAGACTGGATGCTTATCAGCCTCATCTGATTACATCTGTTTGAAGTTGTGCAGTTGGTTCAGCGTTCATTATTTCCCATTTCGCTCACTGGTCTTAAATTCCTGCGTTCACAGTTGTTTGATATGTTTTCAGACAAATGGCAGATTAACATTGTGCAGCGCTAACCCACACTTTAATCACGGGAAGCAGCTGCCGCCCTCGGTTCACTGTTAAATCTCTTAAATAACGATGGTCTTTCCATAATAGCTTATCCCCAATTAAACCACATCAAGACTTTCCAGTGATGCAAGTGTTGATTCAAGTGGCTGAGATAGAAATAATATGGTTGTGTTTGGCATCAAGAGAAGACATTAACATTCACTCAAGGTTAAGTGCATAAATCATTAGCTCATAAATCTATGTTGGACAGCTACAGAAATTCTTCCCTACCTTCTTTTTTATAGAAGGATCTAATTACAGAAATCTAATGCAGAGGTCGACATCACTTAATACATCATTTATTATGGATTACGCAAGAATATTTTCTATTTAGTCTTATAAAAATGTCTAGTGAAAATGAAACATAAATCACTAATCTAGATTTGAACATTGATTTAATATTTATATGTTTTTTAAATATCTATCAAGAATTCTCTGGCTCAGATGAATTGTCCTTTTTTCCCAAATTTACTAAGGTTGCAAGGGGGCTAACAGCCAAGAGTTCTCATCTATCTCTGCTATTGATGTTGGTTACTGGTTGACTCTTATACTTTGTCCTCTGTGAGACTTTATCCTGTGATCTGTTGCAAATCTGACAAAAAGTCCCATGGGTGCTCAGTCCTGTTCCTTAATCGGACTAGACTGCTGTAGCTCCAGAACCCGGGTCAACCACACAGAAAGATGAGTGTAACTCTGCGTACAACAGATGTGTCCACCACTTGATTTGTGTGTGTTTTATTGACTCTGGCCATCTGTTAATACAGTTGCTGGTTCCTCCTCTTGTGTTTGTTGATACACAGACCGGGGAGCTGAGTGCCAGAGGAAACATTCTGCAGTGGAGAGAAAAGAGACAGTGAAAAAATGAAGTTGGAGTTCAGAGGGTAATATTTCATAAAAGGCTGCTGGCTTAACTGTTAACCTGCGACCTGTCGTAATTCTGTATATGGAACATAAGTATTTCTCCTTGTTTTTAGTGTAGCGAGGAGCTCTCCAATGGCATCTGTTGATGAATGGGTCTCAGATGTTCATTGCTTTCACTGAATACTATAAGGGCTTGGATTCCTTCTCATGGAGGAAAGTGAAAGATAGCTGTAGATATCTGAAATTCTTCATGGAACCATTGCTCAGATTCCTGCTCCACACTGAAGGCACATAAGAAACAGTTGCCATCAACATTCCTACAATAGTTCATGTGTGAGTTTGTATGTGTACATCTATGCTTGCACATACTGCTGTACATTGCTAACATTTCTGTGAGTGCAAAGGATAATGGGGCTTAACAGTTGCAGTCACTTGTGTTTGCTTAGACATTCATAAGGCTCCTTGGCAATCCTCCTCACCATCTTCTCTCCCAGGGTGTGTGTTTCTCTCTTCTCCTGTCTCATATAACACTTGTATGAATGCCTTGGACGCCACAGAGCTTATGAAAACTTCTGCCGCACATTAATTATCTCCTGTCTTGTTTAACTGCCCAAAAGGTGAGATAGATTACATCTTAAAGCTTAACCTACTCATTCAGAAAGAATTGCATCATTCAGTTTCCGCAACTCACATAATATTTTCATTCTGATCCATTTCATCTGTCCTCTCCACTTTGGCTGCCTCTGTCTAGATTCCTCCCTCTCGTCTCCGGTGAACCTTTGGTGGTTCAATGGAAAGTTAAGAGCAGTTTGAATTTAGTTCCCTGCTTTACTCAGGTTGCGATTCACTGTGTCACGATGATGTGATTTCTTGACACAGAAGTCACTTGGGCCATTCAAACCTCAGAACTCTATGTGAACCTGCTGAAAGGAGAGTGAGCCTGAGCCTGGATAAACATTGTGTGAGGGGGAGTCAGGGATACAGACTGTTGGTCCTAAATGTGCAGGAAAAACGGCCAATAACTGGGCCTTCAGGGAGTGAGCTGCGCCAAGCCTAACCCTCACAAGCTCCAGGAGCGCACTGTGTGAAGTCAGACACATTTTCAGGGCACTCTTGAGGGAATCTGGTGAAGGTATCTATTGGCTGAACTAATAGCAAAAGTGTTGTGAGGAAGTGATAAGCACATTTGTTTTGTTAAGTTTCAAATTTAGACTTTTTTTGATCACCAGAATAAGTGATCATGTCATGTGTCCATGGTTCATCTTTCCTCAAATGTGAAAGTAAAAGTGAAAAACATCACACTACTAGTATATTGAGTTCAGCATGATTCTTATCATTTTAGGTAAAAATTCATAAAATGTGAACAGAAAAATATCTTTTTTTACAGCAACACCAGGATGCAAACCCTAGTCAAGTCCTTTTTGAAGTTTTTGTTGAGGCCCTTGGCCTTGCTTGTTGCCCCCTTACCTTGGTTGGAGTTAATGCTTTAATTGGCACTTAATGAGTTAATCGAGCCGAGCTGTCAGGAGATGGGGCAGTGTGGTCACACAGGTGAGGGTTGGGGTAGTGAGGGTTACCCTGGGGTGCTTCCTCACCTCACCCGAGTGGGAGCCATCCGCCTCTTTGAAGTGGGACAGAAACACTGGAAACACTTTCATCGGCTCAGTGTGTCATCACAGCCTGGACCCATGTATATGTATGGGACTGTCTGAAAATATACAAAGACCAATTTGCTCTGGACAGGCCAACCTCAGGATAATGAATCACATGTGATGTGTATCTGATATACAGCCTGAGTCATCACCAGATGTTTCAACAGGATTACTTCCAGTTATGGAGAAGAACACAGTGTGTTCAAAGAGAAACCTAAAACAATCCACTCAGAAAAAAGGAAATCAACAAACCATCACTGCCAATATAACATAAGGGTTTATAAAGATGTTGTACTGGAATGCTCCTAGCGCCACTGGAGGCAGACCAAAGTGTTTCTTGTGTCTATAATTGGCGGTGTGCATGCCAAATGTTAGGAGATTTGAGGTCAAGTACAGAAGAGGAAGCAACTTGGGCACCAGGCCTTCAGATAAAAGCTCACAGGTGGGACAAAGTAGAGTCTTACATATATATGCAAGCTGCTCAGGCTGTTTGTCCTGATGTCTGTTTGTAGGTTGAAAATGCTGCTTCCAGCACATAATGTGTTTGCTGAGTCAAAGCATAGTATGTACTCTGGATTATATTGGCTGTCTCTTTCACTTGGCAGAAACAAACAAACCTGTGCGAGTTAGTGAAGCCCTATGACACACAGCCACATCTGCATGCAGCCTATTACAATGCAAGTCCCTTTCTCATGGCAACTTAATGTCTTACTTTAGCACAGGAATGGCTTACTCTCCCACTGATGATATTGTGGGGTTTGGTGGGGGCTCAGAGTGATGGGGGTCTGCTTTTGCACCATGAGTGTGCAGCAGAGAGGGCCTCGCCGCAGGCCCTGTTGTTGTAGGTGAAGACCAACAGCCCCCTGATGGGCGGCTGTGGCAGAGAGGCCAGCTTTGATCAAAGGGCCGGAGAGCAGAGGAAGGAGGAGCAGACTGCCCATACAGACACATTCTCGGAGAACCTTAAATACACCTGCGTCTTTTCACATCAAATCATTTGTAGGTGGTTAATAAATATCATTCCATTTTAATCCTTATTCAGGACTTGATTTGGTGCTTTTTTTAACCTGTCATTTGAATAATGTATTTATTCAATAAGCTTGCGGCAGTATATTGATTGTGGACAGATTAAGTTACTTAGAGAATCTGTGGGAACGGAGACATCTTAACCAAGGGCATGTGTTCTAGAAGCTGTGTGGCCTGACAAATATATGCACGCCAAATCTGTGTCACTGAGGTCATCCTGGCTCCACGTTAGTCTTCAGGGTGGGGCCTTTAATTCAGCTCATCAGGAAACGACACACTGGCAGCAGCATGTTTACCACAGTCACAGTCACAAAAGTCACTGCCTTGAAAATGACCAGACAAAGCAAGAATGAGTTAGGTGTTTGTATTCCAATGTAGAAACC
The DNA here is from genome assembly GCA_030686955.1 of Odontamblyopus rebecca. Lineage (NCBI taxonomy): Eukaryota > Metazoa > Chordata > Actinopteri > Gobiiformes > Gobiidae > Odontamblyopus > Odontamblyopus rebecca. The sequence continues at coordinate 20,858,676 of CM060660.1, read as the reverse complement.
ACATTAATTCAAACTGTAGCGATGGGAAATATATTGTGATAGTATAAACATCTGTGATATTGCAGAATTTCTTTTTATATTAAACTCCCTGATATTTTGGGACAATATTTTTTGTCTGTTTCTATTTGCCCATGTGATATTCCCAGGTTTGCCACCCACGGTCAGTTGTATATATATATATATATAAATAAATAAAAAACATGTTACCAGAAGAACATGTTTCGTTTTTTAGTTATTATTTTTGTTTTAAAAATGGGAAGTGTATTTGTAACTTTACTACAACTTTACTGTAACTATTTCAAACAGTAGGCCCGGCCATAGATTTAAAAATACTGATTTCGACATTATGAAAAAAACTGGAAAATATCAGTAAAACAGCAAAACAAATATGAATAATGTGAGATAATGAGATTTTTCTTTAAATCCATGTATTTAATTTTAATTACTAATAAGGACTTAGATTATAAATTAATAAAAATACTACTACTTAATATTAAAACTAATGACATGAAGGTTTCAACCATAGAGAACAAAACATACCACAATTATACCACAAACTTACATGCATATTTCCCTCACATTGACCTATATTTGATCTTGTTCAGAGATGCTAAAAGTGGACCTTCTAGTGGACTTTGGTTATAATTACTTTGACAGGCTGACGATGAATGGTGGAGCTGGGCAGCCTCCTTCAGTAAAACTTGTGTGATAGGAACAGCACCCAAGTGCGGGCCGTTTGGTGTGGTCCGGGAGCAGGAGAGGTACCCATGCCATATGCAGTGTCTGTCCTGTGTGACGCAAGTGCAACTTGTGGGGCGCACTGAAAAAGAAAAACAACAATTAGACATGAATGTGTGTGTCCAAACAAGCCATTCAAAGGGCTGTTGTGTTTGCGAGGCTGGAGCTGGTGGGGGATCGTGCTGCCCTCGTCTCCTCTGACCCGGCGTTTGAGTCCTGCCGCGTGGGGCTGGGACTCACAGATGGGCCACAGTCCTCCTTTCTTTTCCATCTCCCTCCATTCACCTCAAAAGCTCAATTCAGCTCTTTTGTGTTAACCTACAACACAGCAGTGAATTATCAGTCACTTAAATATAACTGAACAGGACTTTGAAAAGATTTCTCCATTTTCCCTGTAAGATTCCTTCCAACAACAAACAAACAGCAGTGAGCCTCTTCAGTCTAAGTCTGGCCCAGGCCACATACACTGTTGTTATGGTTTTCCTGTAGACACGTGAGGATGTGGTTGCGCCCCATCAAATATAATAACAGGAGCCCACAAGTGACGGGCTTAGGTCATCACGTCTAAAAACAATATGATGAGTGAGGGTTTATCTGAAATGTCTGGAACTTAGAATGAGTATGAAAAGGCAACCACCAGGCATACAACACAAGATTATATCTTGCTGATAAAATCTTTAAAAAGTATACAGTAATTTGTAAAGGGTTGGTGAGTAATTTATCCCACATTTCAAAATACAGATTTTGTGTATTTGTTTGAGAATTTCTCGAAAGGTCAGAAATCATTTATGGGCAAAATTAAGTGTAATGTTTAATATTAGTGTGACTCATAACCACTTAGATGCAGATTTGAAAATATACTGACATATATTTTTCTTATTTTGTTCATATGTATTGTTTTTCACTTTGTCTAAAAAGGCCAGATATTGCATGCCCATTTCAGTACATTTGTAAAAAAAAAAAAAAAAAAAAAAAAGGATACCTTTTCTACTCCGGCCCTCCTCAGTGATTGTTGCCCAACAGAAGCTGCAGAGTCGCGGTACAAAGCCACAGATGAATAGAGCTGGATGGAGAGAGGCAGCCATGGGGCCCTGGGCATGTCCTGCTCTGCGGCGGTGCATGTAAGGGCCCTAGGGGGCTCCCACTGCATTAGGCTGTAATAGGTTTGGGATGACCTAAACGATTTGTTGACTGGGACAATAAATCTGTTGTGTGTTTCTTGGCATGCTGAGGGCTGGATTACAAGTTGTCACACAAAGGAATGCAAATTGCAAGCCAAACTCTCAGAGAGGCCTGTGGAGTAGCCAGCTATTTAGAGCATTTGTGCTGAGCTATGCTTTTCTCTCACTATTTTATGTTTCTCTATTAGTGCTAATAACTGTGAAGGGCCTGAGAGTAGCCACTGTATTCATCTCAAATCAATGGCTTTAGCGCACCCGGCCTATAGACCCCTACATTTGCATTCTATCGAGTGAGATGACCAGCAGGACAATTGGTGTTAAGTCTCTTTCAGCTAGCCAAATAGAAATCTTGAATACTAAGTGAAATTTTCTGGTTGTAGGTAATCTAAATTCCTGTTGGCAAGCACTGCATTTTCACATATTTTAATTAAATGTAATTTCCCATACATTAAGTTTGACATGTTTATGGAGAAAAGTCATTTTTGTATGCTATACTTATATCGGGGCCTTGTTGTGAAAGATCAAGCTAAATACTTTACTATTTACTATTTTAGATGTATTTTTTTTACGTACTTCCTTTTTGCTTTGTTTGCCATTCAGTTATTTTGAACTTATTGCACAGTTGCTGGTTGCTGTGTGTGTGTGTGGTGTATCTACCTCCTCCTAGTGACGGCTGAGTAAAATGCAACCACCCTCTCATGAATGCAGTTGCATATTTTTTAAACTTTCTCTCTGTTATTAAAATTGCTCTGTTGTATTCTATTGTCTATGCATTTTCCTCCTCATTGGCCTTTACTCTTTCTAAAGTAACATGGGTGCCTGCAGATGCACAAGGCTGATGGGACTAAAGCACAGGGTGAATTTAAATGCAATATAAGTGACAGTGAGGTTATGTGTTCAAACATAACCTGCTTGAGCAGCAGATAAAGTGACCCAAATGTTCATTTTATTTTATTTTTTGTTTTTTTTATTTTTGTTTTTTGGGGGGTGGGGTTTGGATCTCAACGTTCGCCTTCCTGTTGTTGTGGGTTAGGGTTATTTATTGTGAGAAGTGTGTTGTTACTCAGTTTTGAGCATTTTCATGGTTAAATTAAAGAACAACATTATGTTAGGGCAGAAACGCTCCTGGTGGTGAGCTTCTTGCTTTCCTTCTTTTATTCACCATACTCTCTATAGCTTAATGGTTCACTGGACAACATCTCATTACACCCAAGAGTTACAATGATGCTTTACAGCACTACATTCTCAGAGATGAGCCATAATATTGGCTCCTGTAACTTTTAAAATGGCTTAAGTGTGTGTAGAGCATTGCATAACACTAAAGCCCATTATTTTCAAATGCGCTCAGTAGCACTGTGTGGTCCAAATGTAACTGATAACTGCAAACTCTTTATATTTTTTAAACTTATTTTTTGTGCAAGGCCACCACAATAAGCATGTACATTTTAGGACTAAAACTTAATTTTTAAGTCCATATTTTCTAATAGAAAAGTAACATGTACCTGTCATTTAATCCTTTCCAGTTCCTGATATCTGCGGCCAGACAAGAGGGCGGTCCAGTTAAACAAGACTGTTTTCCACCAATCAGCATTGATTGTGGCCATGCACAGAACAAAAGCGTGAATATCCATTTCCAAGCAAAAGGGTGAGTGCCCTCTCCATGCCCCCCTCGCCCTCCTCACCCTGGAGCGTACTGTACCTGTTGCCCTGGTAACCCCATGGGCAAAATGCAGATCAGGACAAATGCAATGGCTCCTTGTCTACCCTCACAATTGACCCTGATGATGACTAATACTTTTGTTCCTGGAGAGGGCAGGTGGGAGTTACAATGATCTCCATTGCCCACCCGAAATCACCCTGTTCTCTACTTTTACACACCCATCTATCCTTTTTAGTTTGTCTTTAAACCCATCTCTTTATTAATTTCCCTGTGCGTCCACTCAGAGATGAGTCAGTAGCAGCAGATGCGGCGGTGTGGGGAGAGGTCAGTGTTATCTAAACAGACCCATTGGGCTATTTGCTTTAGCACCCTCCATCAGCCGGGGAGCCCTGAGGAATCAGCCCATCACTTCAATCAGCCCTGACAGCATACAATGAATTCACAATAGGCCAGAGCAGGGCCAGGCAAAAAATCTGATGAAAAGGAGAGAATAGGAGAAAATAGAAAAGGGACAGTGCAGGACAAGAGAGCAGAGGACAAGATGTGCCACATGAGGGGTCTACATGTGTTTGAGCGAGCACTGTGTATGTGTATTTGGTTTGTTTGTTACGTGAAACATTTCAGTGCTGAGAGGAGTGGGCTAAACCATGAGCTTGAACCATGTTAAACATGCAGCAGTACTGTACAGATGAGCTGATGTCTTCCATACAGTAGGTCCCTACTTGCTGCTGGACACATGAATGCTTTTGTCTATGTTCAGGTGGGCATGTTTATTGCCCTGTGAGCAAAGAGGCAGTAATCTTATCAGTGCTGTGAGGCTAAGTACATGTGACAGTAGATATATACAAACTCCTGATTGATATCTTGATAGATTGTCCGATAATGGCTCTTCAAGCTGATATGGACAATTGCTTCAATGTGTATGTTTTTCTGGCTTGTATGCCGACGGATTGGCTTGCTGCCAGCTTTTACAATTCATGGTCCAAAGCTGAGTGCTGTCCAGTCTAGGCTAGGCCCCTCACTCCCTGTCTGAGCCTCTGCCCTTTGACCACATTAACCAGTGCAGTCAGACTCATCTGTGCGTCTTCTTTTATCACCTGAATCAAACATTAAAAGAGGGAGGGAGACACCTCCTCATAAAGTCAGAGAAATATTGGAGGGGAAGATAAAGCTGATGAGAGAAGAACATAAAACATAGGGAAGAAGTTAAGGCCAATACCATGATCATAATCAAAATCAGAACAAAGCAGATGAGGAGAAAATACAAAGTTATACAATGTCACCTCCTACTTTGGACTTCCATTTCCTGTTAGTTTGTCATTGAAAAGCCCTGGGTGGAGTCCAGCGTTAGGTAAACAGTCTATTTTACGAGGACCATTCTACAATTAGCCGTTACCTTGACTGTTGTGGTTTTAAGAGCGGCCTGGCCTTGGAGTTACCTGGATACACCTGGAGGAGGGCGATAAAAGCATCCAATGGTGTTGAAAAGACAGCTCCTATCTGAGTGAGCACTATCTGCCCCAAAAGTCTCATCTGTGTTGAGCAGCAGGATCAGTGGCGCCGGGGAATTATCTGCACAGGTCCCTATCCACCCGCCGCTCTGTCTGACGGACTGTTCTGATGAAGCCCATTGTCTCAGTAATTTCATCACCTACATATATTGCACAGCCACCTTCTCCTCTGTGCAAACATCTTATGTGCACACAGTTAAAGATTTCAGACGGGCCGTTTGCTGATAGTGATGGGTAGGAAAATATTTGATCTCCTGAGCTTGGCCATTTAACATTCTCACCCCATGCTCTGACCTTAAAGACTGTGTATGTGTGTGGCAGTGTCTGTTTTGTGCACACTGCACAGATGTTTGTTCACTTCGCTTTACCCTGTATTAGCACATTGGCACCTGCATTTTTGATTCCCACATGCACAAATAGACATAGAGCAGGACCTATCACAGCCCATTTGACCTCCACCTTCTCCCTGACCTCCAGGTTCATCCCTCAGGACAGGGGTCAGAGGGAGGGTCTGATTGTGACAAATAACCCACTATTGCACCAAAGCCAACTGTGTGCATTGTATGTGCTACTGACTTTTTCATCAGTTTTTACAGTGGGCATTTATTAATTATTGTAAAATTGTAAATTGTAATTTAACTACAAAATTACAATTTACAATTTTGAGCTAATTATTTCCATAATTATATAATCGAGAAACATAGTGAAACAATAAAAGCACATTAGATTAAGAAAATATTGCTATCTGCAGTTAGCCAGCATTATTCTTCACAGTCGGCTCCATGTAATAAAGTTACTTGCATGATTTGATAAATAGGCAAGACGTGGACTTTGGCTACTACTACTAAAATTATGTAATGCTCAGTGGCTTCTAAACTCTTGAGAAAATACCCTTCTTTCACACAACTTGGCCAAAGATTATGGCGCATACTGTAATCCATCATTCGTTTCAAGTGGTTGTGACAAGGAACCCAAAAACAATTGGTAAAGCACAATCAACAGTGAACTTGGTTAATATAAATTTGAATATTTCCACTTCTCATCAAATGATTCAGTTCTTTAATTGCCATGATTCTACAAGCATAGGAAGGGCTGGCTCAGTGAAGACCTGTGGGTTTCTCAGTAGTTCCAGTATTAATATCAGATTCAATTCTCCCACAATAGAGTCCTGTTATTATTGTTGGATGTCACTGTATTTTTAGGAGCATCAATATCCAAAATTTAAAAATTACCATTATTTAAAAAAACAAAAATGCTCTGAGCGAGTGCTGACAACAGTTTCACATTTGTGCCAAATTGGAGTTTGTATCATTTGTAACCCGGAGCCATTTTTCCAAAACTCTATATTTCTAGAATCCACGATTTGAGGAGTTTGTCGATGTGCATCGTACATCGTAAAAACTGCTTTGCTATTGCTTTTTCAATCTTGGTACTTTGGTGTTGAAGTTCTTGATTCTATGTCCACATTTCTTTTGCCACATTTCTATGTTGCAATGGAAAATTTCTAATTGCTGGGATTTTTTTTATATTAGAAGAAATGAGAGAAAAACATGTTATTATTTTATTTTTTTTTGCACATTTTCATGAGTTCTCATATGGGTTGAGAGGATTAAAATTCAAGAAGTTGGTGCTAAGAAAAATGATTAAGAAAAAAGAAAAACCAATATAATATTCCAAACTTACTCTTTGTATAGTTTTGTATTCCCACATCATGGTGGGGGTCCTGCAGTTCCTGTGTTGCGTGAGTGCTGTAGGCTCTGTTTCATCATAATGTACAGTTTTGCATGACTTAATTGTGTGCATTTAGATTTTAAAACAACAAGCAACACAACTCTGCCACTAACAAATGTGCTAAGGTCTGGGGCCCAGTGCATTTTCTTCATACTCCTCCAGGGAACCAGGTTTTATACTGAAGGTGGACAATAGTGTCTTAATCAGTGAACCTTTCTTCCTTTGCCTGTTTCCGGGTCAAATGATGCTCCATATTTCTTTGTATCTGACAAACAAGGTAAAATATATGTTTATAGAAAGAAGAATTAAGCACAGTGGGTATCTTTGGATAAAGTCATATTTGTTTTTTATGTCCTTTCTCCAGCTTGGCCTACAAGGGCTTTCATGTTTCTGTAATTACCATATTTCATTAGTGTGTGTAGTGTCACCACTGGAGCATCAAAGCGCTTTGGCTCCTTTCGCATGTGCGCCGACCACTGCCTGGGAAGTACACACAACTATCTGTTTTTTCCCTCAAATAAATTCGCCTGTGCCTGTTTTTGAGTGCACTCTCTGCCTCAAGCTGCTGTCGATATCAAAGAGAACCCATTCCGCATGTGAAGTGCCCCTTGTGCAGAATAATAAAGCAGTGCATCATGGCAGAAAACTGTGAAACACAACACTCTGGCCACGATGCACACATAAGAGTCACACTCACACATACACATTACAGTACAAAAATACACACTGTGTGCACAGGACTTCAGCTCAAAAGCATATTCACACTATCTTACTTAAACTATTTTCTTCACTATGTGTGGCAAAGAACATACTATAGCATTTGGATCAGTGGAATAATATACAACCTTGTCTTATATTGTTATAGTGGCTTCTGGTAATGAATCATTTCAAAGGGAAACTATTTCAGTTTGTCCTTGCAGAGATTCAGCACAAATGGATGTTACAGTAAAACTAAAATACACATCTTCTGGTTAGCATATTTAATAGCTTTGGATGTTTTTTGTTTTTTTTTGGACTATATTATTGTACACTGGTAATCTTGAGAACAAAACCAACTCCTTCCTCATTTGGTTTCCTATTTTACAACAAAATTCAAAAACCAGCAGCAAAAGAGTGAGGCCAAACTGAGTTTGATACTTTTTTCATTAAAATTTTTTAAAGTGAAATTAAGATATTAATTTTAATAAAAATAACAAAATTAACCTCCCATATCGTGTAGAACCCAGTGCAGTGTTTGGCTAATGCTGTAGTGAACACTTGCACCTGACCTGTGCTCTTACACTTCAAGGCCACAGGCTCAAAGCCACAGCGCGTTAAGAGACAATGAGACACACAATGAGACACAAAAATAATGTCTGAACCAGCACAAACAAACATGAGTCGCTAGTTTAACAAAGCTCACCAAACAGCCCCACTATCACACAGATTATCTCAGGGGAAAAAGCTGTCTGCCCTGGGATCAGCACACTTTTGTTTTTCCAAAGCTTTATGACAGCCCTTAGCTAGACAGAAAATCAAACCCTTCCTTACACACAGGGAACACACAATGGCATTTTTGAACTAAGTTAGACCAAAACCACTAGAATTTAAATCTATTGTTTGAAGTGCCTTTTAAACTGTTTCTAATTTTTAACCTTGTGGACTCCAGAGGAAATAATTCTAACTTTCTCTTATTAAAGACCTAATATGGTGGTGTTTTTTCCAACAGTTTATTCAGTTTATACAGTTTATTCTGAAATGATAAATATGTATTCTGATGAAATTACACCTATTTCAGAGAATGCAAGTTCTTGCTTGGACATAGTACACAAACAACCTTTTCCAATAACAAAGCAGGTAAAGAAAAGAGGACAAACTTTCATATGTCCACAATAGGGCTGATTAACAGAGACAAAAGCCTCTGTGTGAATATGAAAGTCAACCTTTGTGTGGTTTGTTGTGGATAAACTGGGCCATGTGTTATTGCTGTGATCTGTTTGTGAGCGGCTGCTGCTGCTACAATCAGAGGACACACACTTGAGAAGGTCTGAAGGCTGCAGCTGTGGGAGATCGATGCTTACCTTGGCTCCGGTCACTTTCACTCAGTATTGATCTCCAGCTGAGTGCACTGCTGAAATGTGCCCGTACAACAAGCTCCTGCCTACAGCTACTGTGTGGTTCAGTGAATTACTATTTACTCCTGTTTGTTTGGACTAATAATGGACACTGTAAGTAGTGCTATGGCCTTGAAGAAATTTGTTTAATCTCTTGTCTTCTGTTATGAAAAGGAGTTTCATTAGAGTACAAAGAATTGTGTGGTCAGTGAAAAATTTACAAAGTTGCTGGATTTTATGTTAAAGAAGTTGGCAAAATGATAATTTAATAACAAAGGATACTTCACTCCACAAAGTTTTGTGTCTATGTCTTATGTCTTTGTATCTTAACTGAATTTTACGATGATGACAAATTATGGCTGTTGCTATAGGAATTAACAAAATATTATATCTCTTGGTGAAAAGCCCTGAAAATGTCACATATAAGAGGAAATTAATGAATAGGGGCTTTTGTAGCTTGGTAAAATGAGCATTTAGGCATTGCATTTAGTCCTGAATTACAAAATATTCAAATTTAATGTTTTTGGCTTTATGGTGAAATGTGCATCTTTCTGTTTATTTTGAATTGTCTTTTACAGAGTGCGTTTCCATGTTCCTTTTGCAATTGTGTGGACTGTGATACACTGCAGACTTTCTCGGGACAGCTCAGTCTTAACCTTGAGATCTAAAGGCCACAGAGGAAGGAGAATGGTTTAGTGGTGCTGGAGGTGTGTGAGGAAACCAAAGGACCTGCCACATTATATGCTTTAACATGACTGGCAAATCCTGCACGGTTAAACAAACTTAACCTTCATTTGTGAAATGGTGCAAATCAAAGGGCAAAAAACGACTTGTGCAAGTAATTACCACCGGGGGAGAGCAACAGGGCGAGAGAGGACGGCCAGTAGGAGGAGGGTGGAGGTGGGGAGTGGGGGGTGTCAGGGACAGCAGCGCTAACAGGTTGAATGGAAGGAAATGGGAAACATTTAAGGTGAGGGGCATTTTTAATGAGTTTGCTCAGAAATTGATTTTTCCACTGTAATCTTTTATTTATATGCAGCAGGCAGCACATCCCTGGCTGAGCAAGGGTCAGCCCACAGAGCGTCCTGTCAAGCCCCCCTTCCTCTCAAACAACAGCCCCAAGCCCAGGGAAAATGGTATTGTAGCAAAGGCAAATATTGTCCTGTCTCGGCTTAAGGGGCACAAAAGCTGTTTGCTCTAAAAAACTTTCTCCTGACTTTGTCCATCCATCACTCAGCAGGCCGGGTAAGAAAAATCTACAGTGATACAGTTTAGATAATGAAAATGTACACCTAATTCTTACTGAATCATATTGATGATTATATTGCAAATTGCAATTAGCACGACAATACATAATTATCAAGTATTAATGTCATACCTGTATTTACAAATTTAAAACAGTTTGTTTTAAAGCCTATTATTTATTTTAGTAATTAGGCTAAATAAACATACTTTTGGGTATTGGGCATCTTTTATATTATCTACAATTCTGATCCTATGTTATTGTGTATTTTTTATCTTGCACTTGCGCATAATATGCATCTTAATTAATAATTTACTTTCAAAAAAGCTTTAAACTGTTGATTAATGTTTTAGCCTATTTTATTGTTTTAGGCCTATTCACTGACTGAATGAAAAACATTTGAAAATAATATAATATAATAAATGATAACTACTTATTTTTCCAGTTGTAAAAAAATGCATTAGTGGCATATTTTCTTATCGTAACATTGGTCTTGGTTAAATACAGTGAAGGCCTAATAAATAAGACCAGAAATGCTCATTTACAACATGACTGTGTACATTTAACTGGATTAATTATAATATAAGTTTATAGGCTACTTTATGGGGTGACAGTGCGGTGTATTTTGATACACTAATTATAGCTGTGTGGGGCTTGTCTGGCTTCAGGCCTGCATTAACGCTTAGTTCTGTCACAATGATCAAGTCTGGAGAAAGGTCAGACATTTGGTAGAGTCCTGACTGAAACGTTTCTGTGAATAGTTTCAGAAACAACATATAGGGCCGTAAACCTACACCCAAAACTGTTAATTACATTTCCTAAATATTAATAGGCCTGGGCCTTAGCCATGAGACGATACTATTTTTAATTCACGTTATGAATGTACTTTATTTTATTTTTATTTAGAGACGATAATATTTTATTTTTTAATACATTTATTTATTTATTTTTACTCATATTAGCTCATTTACGGCCTACATGTGTTAACGACGTAAGATTTGGGTCTGTAGTACTAAAAAATATGGTTATATTGTAGCGCCGTATACTGGCCATGGAGTGTACTGCAGTGGCGATGCACATTTTAGTGTCGGGTAGGATTTGTTTATTCATCAGGATTGTAGAATCTCTAGATCCAGAAATGTCAAGTAGGCCTATATATTTATCTTGTACATTATTGTATCTTGTATAGGCCTATGTACAGGCTAAAGGAAGCAGAAATGGCAGATTAACATTCATTCATCCGATAGACCACATAGTCTCTGGGCCTATGGCCTTTTGGTCTCAGTGGTTTATGGGGCTAATTTTCCACGGCACGTGTCGCAGCAGTGTCATACCATCATCGCCATACCAGCCTGAAGCGTTTTGATCTCAGCTCCAGCCACTTACTCCTCGCTTCTTCTCGATTTGGTGTGTATGGTTGGTAGTCATTGGTCCACTCTGTGCATCTGTGGCTACAGTAGCTTATCACCATCACTGAGGCATTGGGGGAATTAATGACTAACGTATTTTAAATTAAAGCGTTCGGGGAGGCGCCAGGCCCTGTGAGATTAGATTTATGGTCCAGTGCGTTAACAAAAATATTACTGTAATTGTAACTGCTTAGTTCAAGCTCAGAGTGTAAATATATTGTAGATATAGTTGATCCTATTTAAAAACAATACTATTGTTGCTATTGCATATTTACATGTGTTTGTTTTGATTTTAATGAACATATTCAACATATATAGCAACATATAGCAACACAACATATAGCAGAATAGGGATAGTTGCACATTCAGTACTGACCAATAGGTGGCAGCTTCCCATTACCTTTAGCGCTCATAGACTATGAAACTGTAAGGTTTGGCGTGCTCTCCGTCTTATAACAATAAAAACACGAAATTTGTTTTTGAATATTTTATTTTAGTTTGTCTTCAACGCAAGAAAATATATTCTTTCTGCAGAAACAATAAATATATACAATACTTTTCTATTAACAAATGCACAATTTACAAATCAAGGTAACCGCCCATTTCCTACACAGTGTGCTATGTGATTGTATGCATTTAACACACAACACTAGTCTTTTATTATGATCAACAGTTTATTCATTAATTATTATAAGCAGCTTGTACACTATTTCCCCCACATAAACATCTTCATAGTCGTCATAGTGCTATGCAAACGTGACTCTACCATAATACTTTGAGGTTTGAAAACTCCATCAAGATTTGAAGACTCTCTGAAATACGGGATTGTCAAAGAATCCGGACCCATCTTGATATGTGCTTGTGGCCAGTCTGTTGTGTCTGTGTGTACATTCCTGTGTGTCTGTCTCTTCTGTCTTATGGTCAGCAGAGGAGCAGTACATGTGATAAGATCCAGACCAGTAGAGAGGACATGAGGGGGCAGTGGACAAGAGCAGGCTGTCCTGAGTGTGGACTGTCCCGTGTGCGCTGTGGTGGTTCAGACCGTGTCTCTTGGCTGTGGACGTCCAGGCGCATTTGTTGTTCCTGCTGCATCAGAGGGGGTGCCACTGTGATGTAGCCATTAATAATTCTCACGTTAGGAGGAGGGCTAGTGCTGCAACAAAGACATATGCAATGGATTAGTGAAATTTGTGTTGTTTTGGATGATCAAAACTTATCTATTCAGATGAAAGTGCTAAGGCTGGCACAAGCTTTACTGTTCCAGACAACACACACTAAAAATTAACATGTCCCTTTATTGTAGGTATTCTCTGCCGACTGTAGCCATGGCAGAATGTGCCGTGCACATTTATCAGTCTGGAACAGCTCTCGCTGAAAGTTAATTTGAGTGCTTTGCCTTTGGCCTTTCCCCAGACCTCAATCCTAAACCTCAATGGTGCTCTGTCATTGGTCCCCAACCAGCAGGTGGGACTTATTGCACTAGCAGGAGCATGCCAAGATGGATTCTTGTGTGTTTGTGAACTAAATATCGCAAAAATCCATTTTGCAATGCAAGGTTTGACATGGCGTATTATTAAAAGCTAAATGGTCAAACACTGGGGTAAGTCCGTTTTCCAATCATAACAGTCAATGAGTTATCACTTCTTAACCATTAATTTGAATTCAAAGTGAACATGTGCTGTCTTTACCTGTCCCCTATGCGAACCCACAGGTCACTGAAGAGGCGGGGTCTGCCATGACCGCGGTGGGTTTTACGTGGGCGTTTTTGCCGTCCAAACTCCTCCAGTTGGCTCAGACTGTCAGGCAGAAGCATGTGGGGCAGCTCCTCATCTTCCTCTCCTGGTAAGCTCTCTGGCTCCTCCAGCTCAGTGTCCACTGGGGGGCTAGTCATTCGATTTGTCGGGGCTACTGTACTTGCCTCTGGACTCTCCTGGCTGGATTTCTCTCCCTCCTCTGTGGCTATGTTTCTGTTAAAGATGAAAATATTCTTCAAATACACTCATAATTATTTGGGTCACACTAATTAAAAGTTCACTCTGTAACTTTTCTGGTGGAGGGCAAAGATCAACCAATAATTTCACATAATTTTTTTTGGGCTGACCTATGGCCTAGAGAATTTGCACAAAGTTTTATTGAAACAGTTTAGTGCAAAGAGGGAACAGCACAAAATACTACACTGCCCTTTTATAGGTTTGTGGTTAAAAAAAGGGCTGTGGGTGAGTTTGTTCTAAATTTAAATTACATAATTTTGGGGAAATCTAAATCAGTCCTACACCAACCCTAAAAATATCAACCCCAAAAAATAGCACCAGTTTATCGAACATTGGTTGCTCTGGATTCTAAAAAATTCGCAGCGGCCATGAAAAAATACTGGTCTCTGCTTTATGATGTTTTTGCTTTGACTGGAATATTTCACAATATGGTAGCTATCTTGCATTTATTTAATTACAGACTACAAAAAAAAATATGAGCAGGGTCTCCTCTCACACCGCAGATCTGACTTTTCTCTTGGCCTGGTGGTGCCATATTCTTGTCTCCACAGAGATAGATACATGTAATGTCATAATGTGAATCATTTATGACAAAGAACTAACATCCCTATGGAGATAAGCGTTAGAATAGAAAAGTTACATAGTGCACCATAAGTATTGTACTGGTCTGTATAAGGATAACTGCTTTGATTTATGGATGGATGTTAACTTTAATTATCAAACCATTAGACTAGTTACACAATCTTTTCAAACATATAAAAATCTCACACAGCTGCCAGTGAATGTTATTGTTTGCGGTTTCTGACCACTCAATTGCTTTCCATTTACAAATGTACTTCAATCAAGGACACGGACACCACAAAGGAAGCTTAAGCCAATAAACAGTGGGGAGAGTGGCAGAAATACCTAGCAGGCAGCATTAGGGGAAGCTGTAACTCTTAAGGCTTCACAGCTACGTCAAAACTGACATGTGCCCAGCACGGACCACCCACAGTCATCGCAACTTCTCACACTTTGATTTGTGCACCTCTTTACTGTACACATTACTCATACTTTCTAGTGATCCCTCTGTTTCCTTACTGTAATGCACCAAGTGAGTGTACTTCAAGGTGGGACATCTAAAAGATCCAAACCAACATATAACACGGTGCTTTGTAAAGGAGAGTGCTGCTGAGAAAAACGTATGTTATAGTTATTTGTGGTGCAAGATTGACTATATACATTATGCCATTTCCAGAGCAAAGTCAAAATTAGCTGAGTAAATGTTTGTATGTACAAATCTTGCAAGCAGTTTAATTAAGTGAAGTAATAACGAAATTAAGTAGTGAAAGGTATTAGTAGTAGAGATGTTTTAGTAGCCAATACAGTGGGTATTAGCTGCTAACCCATAACATATTTAGACCACCATGTTACCTTTTATTGTTTGAAATATGCTATATTTGCCGAAAACTACATGTTAACATGTTTTATAAGTTTGACTTTCATTTTGATGCGGAGTCCCCCCTTTCTTGCATTAAGTTACTCCTCTTCAGAGCACTATCACAATGCAATCAGCATGCATCCTGCTAATGAAACTACTTCATGTAGCATCAAGTTTGTCAAGTTGCTGTGTAAAGTTTGATTCATGTTTCTGTATATTTATGGAGAATCGTTGTGTGGGAGATAACGTGGGCTTTGCTGAGCATTGTACAGAATGTTACAGCTCACTGTAGGGTTTGAATAGGGCCCAGGAGAGATTGCTAAAATACTCAAAATACTAAACAATGACATTTAAAACCTCTTTAGGCATGTTTTTGATGAGGGAACATTTATAACATGGTGGAAGGCTTAAAAACAGTTTTGCCTAATACCCCCTCTTTAACCCCTCTTTATAATTCATAGCACCTTAGTGATATGCCGATACAGTATTTCAGTATTGCACAATGTTGTTACTGGTTTCTTCTCAGCTCACAAACCACACATTGACTATGTATTTATTTTTTTCTGTAATTGTTGTACATGCTTTTGGAATGACATTTATGTGAGCCTATGGGATGCATCTGGAAGCTATAACTGCATATACAGAGCCAAGCTTTTAGTTTTATTATGTGCACACACTGAAAATGTTTAATGGCATAATGACCAAATGTTCACATATATGTCAAATAATCACAATATTCTGGCTATTTTGTAGCCAGTATAGACACTATATACATAATCTCATTTTTTGTCTGTTTCTTAAGTCATTTTAAATGGTTGAACTGAATCCAAGTTGACATAATACTAGGTTTGCTAAATTGGACCTGCTTGTGGTAGGTCTTTATGTCAGCATTTCACAAGAAGTGGATATGGTTAAAACAGTTATTAATCTTTCTGTAGACATAACATTGATGGTGCTGTAATGGTACTTTTAGCCCCAAAGCCCTCTATTCCGTCCATAATGCCTTGCCTGGTCAGTGTGATGATAGCTTCTGGCTGTGGTCAAGCTGCTCTGCTCTGCTCCAACCGTCAGTCTTATAATCAGACATGAGACCTTTTTTCCATCTGGTGAGAGGAAGTCCAACGTTCTCCATAAACACCTACTATTTAGCCATATCCTGTCACTACACATCAGCCAAGTCCAAAATGTATGTTCAAAACCGCTCGTGTCTGTCCACTTGTTTAAACCTCACGGTTCTGTCCACTGTGCTCAGTGGTTGCTAATGGTAAGTTTGATAGATTAGATGTAGGTAACTTTTTTTGTACTTCAAAGGGGTTTAAGGCAAAAAATTACATTTTTCATCTAAAGTAGTACTGTACTACTGTACTAAGATGGGAGACTGCTCAACCCAAGTGCTGGGTTTCAGATTACTATTAGCATATAATTTTTAGTGGAGATGAGTGGCAGGTAAAATTACTATTATTAATATGTAATTTTAATTTTATTTTCATTTTAATTTTATTTTAGTTAGTAACGCCCATAAATTGCTGTGAATTGCCTTATTGTTTTATAAAAAGCAGCACCTCATCTTGGGCCTTATTTTTCCATCAAGTCAAGTGGCTGTCGTTATCATTTTATATATGCATGAATGAAGCTGTATAGGTGAGAGGGGAGACTGAGGGTGCACATGTATTAGGAGCCCGTGTGGATATGTGGTAGGACGAGGGGCCAACTCACTGTGCTAGGTGTCTTGTGCATGCATGCGTGAGAAGGGGAAGGACCTCAAATGGCTGCTTTCCTTTGGCAGAGTGAAGCAAACATAAAAAGGAGGGAGTTGATGAGGTATCAAAGGAATCCTGCATAGCTCAAGTTTATTTGTTACAGGGTACAAAGTGAAGTCTTTCTACATTTCACTTGAATAAATCTGATGAAGCTAAAGACTTGTAGAAGTAATACAGATGTTGACTGGCTGCTGGCCTGGTTTTATCTGTCTGTTTGATGGGCTTGATGTATGTTCACGTAGATCTCAGTGTCTGCCAAGGACTAAAAGTGCACAAATGCTCTGCTCCACAGTCCATTCAAGCAGCTTTTATTGGGACAATGCTACACTTGAGCACATGCTCCGGATCTACCCCCATTCATCATGGTGTCAGGAAAGTCGACTTGTGAGGTAGAGTTTCACAACGCATTTAGCCTTCAAAGTGTACTGCGTATTTAAGATTTCCATATTGTTTCTGTGTGACAATGCAAAATGACACTTCATGTGTTACTTACTCGTGGTCTGGTTCCTGGTGGTCTGATGGAGTATGGATTATCTCATAGCCTTCCTGTCTGAGGATGTCCAGTACACTGCGGTTTCCCAAGAAATGGCCTAAAAGAAAAAGAGCAAATGTGGGTTTGTGTGTCAAATGAATCTGTCCATTATTAGTTGGAGTATAATTTATCCTAGACAAGAGTGCATTGTTAGATGATCAAATTACATACTGATCATTTGATAAAACAACCGTATATGTACAATTAAAATAAATCACCACTTAAGAACAAAAATATGTATGTACTAAGTAGATACATTACATAAAATATGAAACTTTTGATTATTTAATATGTCCTAAACCAGTTGATTTACGTGCAACTCTAAAAGCTATTTGTTCTCATGTTTTATTACAGAAACAATTCCAGGCAGTTGTGTCTGGGTTTAGAGGGCTCACTGTTACCAACTACTTAATGTGGGATTGAGCATGTGCACCTGCAAACTGAGCGTTCACGAACAGGCTACAAACATCACAGTCAAAACAAGAGTCAAAATTATACAAATAACCATAAATCATCCACCTACAAATAGCAATTTACATCATGATTGGGCATATTTTCATCCATCATTTTTTGGGTACTTCTTTTTTCAGATGGAGAAGTGAAGCAGGATGATTCCTTAAAGTACAGCCAATCAGCTCACATCCCAGAGATTTGACAAAAGCAATAAGGCTGAAACATTATCTGCAACCTGAGAGTGACATGCTTTGTTTGAATTTTAAAAATCCTGAATAAAATCATAGTGGAAACCATGCCCCCCCACCCCTGGTACCAATTGAAGAGCCGTCCAGAACATCACTTTCTGAGCCTTGGAGATCTACACAAGAGAACCATGTGCTCAGCAATAGTCCTGTTCCACTTGCTGCTGTGTAATCAACCTGCATTACAGGCACTCGACCTCCTGCTTCCTCCACCTCTATCCCTTCACCTTGTCTTCAATTCTCTCAGACATCAAACATTTCTGCCACTGCCCCCACTGTGTCGATGAAAGCTTTTGTTAAATTTCTCCCATCAGCCGATAATCCAGCGCATCACTCAACCCAGCAATAACCTGTAATGTACCCGAACATCACCCCACGGCTCACAAGAATTCACATTTTGGACGTCAGGAATTCAAACACCTCGGCCTTCTGCTGTAGCTTATTAACAGAATGTTGACAATATTGCAGACTCCCTGCTCTGTTCCTCTTGCCCCCCCCCCCTTGCGGTGTTATACCTTCTTGGCAAAGGGTTCAAAGGCAGCACATGGGGTTAGACCTACGACTTAGTGCTGACTTCTGTAACATCCCAGTCAGATCAAATGGGATTACAAAGAGAGTCAAGAGCACTGAGTCTGTGTATCAGTGTTTTGAGAGACCAGATTAAATTTAAAGGCTGGATTATATCATATTATTTTATATTATATTACAGTCCATAACAAAGTCCATAACTGCTCTGCATCTACCACCAGACTCGTCTTAAACAGTGACTGTGGAGGGCTTATGCTTAAAAGATTAGGAGAGTAAAGGCCTCAGTTTAGTGTTTGGTTTAGTATCAGTATTTTTAATTATGTTTTAATTATAAACATATTTTAATTATGTCATGTCATGCAAAACTATATTGTATTGTACTGGGTTATCGCCCATTTCTTCTCACTCTGAATTTAAGACATAAGTGAATATTTCTTCCCGAAGGCTCACCAGTGGCAGTGTGATGACAGATCATACCTTCATTATATCCTAGTTAAGCTTTTCTTTCAATAGTTTTGAATGGGGCCTGCTGGGCATACTCCAGGAATGAGGTCAACATGAATGCTTGGAAATGAGTGAATGAATTGTTGTGCTTTTACATGGAAGTTCGACACACCCGTGATTATAATCTTTAATTGCTTGTCTTAATGTAGCCTTTAGCTAAAATACATTATACTGTGCATGTTAATATATAAGCAAAAGGACAAAATAAAATAATTCACATTTTATAATTAAAACACTCATTTGCAACAAATAATCATTCTCTGGGTATGTAAATAAATTTTTCTAACTGTTACAGTGATTATATTGAAAATTTTCCACATTAACAGTTTCGATTGTACATTGTTTTGCATGTGCACAGCACTCGTGTCTTTTGTCTCCCTCTGCCCAGATGCTTTCCACAGACCCACCTGCTTCAAATTGGGCATTCTTTAAACACTCATTCATCTCAAGTGCAGTGTTTGAGTGTCCAGTAAACATGCACCCACCTTTTTACTACAGTGAAAACCAGTCTGAAGACTGTATTCCACTACTATTTACACTAAATGTAAGGCCACACACAAATATACTGAACCTCAGGGTGAAAAATACTACTTCTGAATTTATCAATAAAACAATGACATAAAGGTACAAATTTAGAAGAAACAATCAACAAGCCACGTGTGTGTGTGTGTGTGTGTTGTGGTTTGTTTAGCTCAGATGACTCAGAGGTTTAACTGTACATGGTAAACCGTGGGCAGCTTCTGAAGCACCGTCCAGACCCAACACAGACTCAACCATTATGAGACAAGGACGAAGGCCTTTTCTGTTGTAGGACCCCTGCTGTAGAAGGCACATTAAACTGCACAATCACTAAGACACTTTTAATCCCTGTTCAAGACACTGTTTTTCTTTGACATTTGATCCCAAGTGGAGAGAGACATCTTAGCCTTTACTATTATTTTAGTTCTACTGTTTTATTGTTCTAAGGTTGTTGGTACAGCACTTTCGTAAGATATAAGTTTGGTTGTTTGTAATGTGCTTTATAGATCCATGTGATTTCATGTGGTCAGTTCATTTGACTCAGTGTAAGCACAGAACTGGAAAAAAAACCTGGCATACTTTTCTCTCCTCTAGATTAATCTTTTCATCAACAAACAGCACCTCTGCACATTACTTATTATAGAGTTGCAAAACACCAATGCTACTTAGTGTAACTTTGGTGTTAGCTGTGCCAAGAGATTTGTGGTCAACAGCATGACAGTTGACAGTGTAACTTGTGGTCACAGTGGTTTGAAGTATGTTCTGTTTCACAGACTGACCAACCCCAGAGCCTGCGCCTGCCAGGTCTCTGTCATCACTCTAATGTAGCTGTTATGGGATGAATATTTGTCTGCTTCAAGATAAGTTTTGTTGTAGCAGGCACTTTTTACAAAGTAAGCTTTTACAAGTAGCTACCTACTCTTTTATGCCTACCACTTCATTTGTCTGGCCTACCAGACTAAACTACTTTGGCCTATATACATTACCTATCCTTCTGTATGATTGTCTGATTTGCAAAATTGCTGCTCTTGTCTTCATGCGTGTCTGAAAGCTCTTATGTGCCACACTGATGTCATCTACAAGTTGTATTTGAAGGCCACAAGATGGAGATAAACATATTATTACAAAATGTAAAACTGTTGGCATTTTTCAGAATACAAAGATAGATGATAGTTACAGAGCCAGAACCACTTATTTCAACATAACACTTTTAACATGAAATAATAGACGGTAATGGATAGATATGAGAGTGCATGGAGGGCAAGATGAATTACATCAACTCAGGATGCATGCTGGGTACTCTTGCTAAATTGTGATCCAAATAAATACAAGCTGTTGCCTTGCAGCCATTACAGCACATGAGAGGGGTAACACAGGTCCTGGTGAGCAGAAAGGAAAATCTTCTGCTCTTCTCCATGTTTGTTTAGAAGAAGAATTGTGTGTGAGAATATAAGGCAAATACTATTTAGTGTTCCCTTTAAGCTTTAAATTAGATAAGACATGCACCAAACTGTGAATTATAATGTGCTTGGAGAATTATTGTAGACATTAAGATATTCACATGAGTGTTGGGTGCGTCTAGAATCATGCAGAGAACAAGAAAAACATTAAACAAGGGCTTGAAAAAGGTACACAAGAAAGTTTATTTTAGTCTTGTTTTGAATTGAATTGTGATTATGAGACCTTATGTTGAGTTGCCAACTTTGTAACTCTGAGAAATAGGTGGTTGCTGAAGTCCAAATCAGGCAATATTTCCCTAGCATGCTTTAGGTGCTGGAGCTGCTTAAAGGTGCATTGTGTAACTTTCTGGTCTATTAAACCTTTCTGTCTTCATGGAGACCATACCAGACCAAATCAGATCTGTGGAGAGGCAATCCCGCTGCAGTCAGAATGCCTGTTTTTCAAGGTATTTTTGAGCTATAAACCACCTATAATTAAATAAATGAAGGGAGCTGTCATACTGTGGAGCAACAATAAAGTTGTATTATGCACTTTTAAATTTTAGAAAATTCTGTTTTTGGACAGCTTATTGTTTGTGTGTGTGTACGTGTGCTGGTGCATGTGCGTGTGTGTGTGTGTGTGTGTGTGTGTGTGTGTGCGCGAGTGTGTGTGCTTGTGTGTGTGCGTGTGTGTGTGCATGTGTGTGTGCGTTTTAAGAAGTGCAGAGTTTGTTCCTCATGGTTTGTCCGGGTATTCAGATGAATGTTCAGTGTTTGCTTGTATCTGCTGGAGCTGCCATAAGCCAGTGTGTCATAGTGGGGCACCAGGTGATAGGAAACAGCATTGTACAGGCCCAGAGCAGTGAGGCTTGTGTCCAGTCTGCTGTCAGCCTAATCCTTCACAATCAAAGCCAGACTGAAGCCTCATGTGTTTATGAAATTCAGTACTTTAGTAAATTGACTTATGTTATGTTTGAGACTGTTAATGAAGTGTGAACTCTTTGAACAAGCTAATGAGAAACTCTCCTCTCATGAGACCTCGGAGTTCATTGGGTCTAACAGAAGTATTCTCATTCTTCTAGTGCTTTTCCCATGAATTACTTTCAAAATGGGAATCAGAGAATTCTTCCAGATTCAATGTACACAATATATGACTCACAATACATGCAAAGATCGATGATACACATGGTACACTGTTATACAATATATTGTTGTTTTTGAAGAACCAAATACATTTCAGCAACAATATTTCTTTGATAAACCAGTACTTATGCAAAGTTCATATGAAATACATCTATTTTAATAATAAAAGTGTACTGCATAAACAAGTTTTCTTCCACTAAATAAGCAAGTGATTTGTATCGAAGATGTGAGAGTGACTGAAAAATTGTTGACTAATGCTAGTTAGCTTGTAATTTTATGTGTGAAAAACTTGTGTAATAGCACAAATCATCTCACTTGTTGTACTTCTAACCCGATTGTTTATGTTCAGACTGTGTTAAAAATAAAAAAATAAAGCTCAGATTAAATGCTAACTTGAGTGATAGAGCTTCAGACAGAGCAGTGTCTATAGTTAGCATCACACCCTCAGGGAATGTTGATGACACCAGCTGCAAAGTATCATTAATAACACAGAAGCAGAGTGACACAGCCTCTCTCCCTTCATCGCCACTTCAGCACCACAACATCACGAGCCAACGCACAACACATGGCTTCATTCTACCTCACAATGGGGTGTTATAGGCCCTGGCTCCTGCATCCTAACAGACACACAAAAATCAACATACAAGTGGCCCAGACTTTAAAACAAACAAATCTACAAGTCAGTAACAACTTAAGCTTGCAATAAATGTGTTTGGATCATGTGAGCGGAGCAGTAAACAGTTGTGTGTGTACGTATGCGTGGTGTCTAGGCTCAGAGTGTCAGGAAATTCCATGGGATGTTTTCAATAAGACCAGGCAGCAGCAGCCAAAAGAACTGGCAAATGAAAACCTGCTGAACTACACTGGCCGTACCCAACCACAAACGCTGTGTGCTTTTGTGTGACATGACAATGGATTATTTCGTTTGTTTTTTGCTTGAGTAAAGACACAACATTTCAGTGAGTGATGAGTGTAGCTGTTTACAATTGTTCTAAATGTGTGCGTGAAGTCTCTACTGCCATCGTCTGGAGCTCTTATGTCATTCTGTCCACGGGAAACACTGATGGACTCACTTAACAGTGTGACCAATGCATTTGCATGGACAAGTGAAATCATGTGATTGTCTATGAGGATTTATAGCCTACGTCCCTTTTACATAACACTAAACAGCTATGGCCATTGTGTTGTACTAAGAAAGATTTATTAAACAAACTACCTTTATGCTAATGTAACACCCCAAGACACACTTTCAGATGGACAGAGAATGTTAATGGAAAAAAGATCCAGAAGAAAAGTCGAATTTGTACCTCAATCTCAAATGATCTCATTTTTTATTAATTGAATAAAAAATGAGATCATGATGAGTTCAGGGCCGGCCCCCCCATTAGGCAACATAGGCAAATGCTAAGGGCGCCGCTGCTCCACTAGGGGGCGCCGAGCGCAAAAATCGGCGATGGGGGATAAAATCCTCCACTGTCTAAAACATCGTCACTATGAACTGTTTGATTTCTTGTGAGTATCTGTACTCTGGCAGTATTTTTTTTTTTTTTTTTTTTGCAATCCAAGGGGCGCCACCTGAAATCTTGCCTAGGGTGTCAAAATGGTTAGGGCCAGGCCTGGCTGAGTTCCTCACAGAGAGGCCATCCTACTGTGTGTGTATATCCTAGTGTCAGATATACACACGCAGTAAACACAGTACTAAAGCTGAAAATCCATATGTCAGATAATTTTATTACAGGTCTATTCATCTATTGAACGCAATACTTCATGTGAAACCTTAGAAATGGACCAAAAAAGCTCTTCCCCAAAGCTACCATTAACGTCTTGACATTGAACATAATTCTAATTGGGAGAAAAAAAACTAAACTATTAATGTAAATATTCTGAATGCAGCCAAACACAGTTACTGCCAAAGACAAATGTGAACCAGGAAGACTCCTAACTTTTTGCACGAACATTTTAAATCAGCATTCCTATGTCATGAACATTCAGTTTAATAATACCACCAGACAAAGAAGTCACTACCTGCTATTAACCATATGTGGGAACAAACCATAAAGACTGAATTTTATGTGCACACACAAGTCACACACATACAAGTTACTCTTCTATAGGTCCCTAGACTCCATTTATTGTAAAATATTTTTACTTCCTTGATTTCCATTACATTATTAACTTCCATCCATCCATCTTCTTCCGCTTTATCGCGGTTCGCCGCCCAGTCCTCTGCACACCTGATCCCCCCCTATGAACCCCTCTGTGAGTAATGAGCCCACAGGAGGGTGGACGTCATGGTATTAATTATTATTATTAATTATTATATTATTATTATTAATTATTAATTAAGCAAGTTACATTACTAACTTGCTTAATGTATTTTTGAGATTTCACACAAGTCATTGGTAGAAGATTTGTACTTTGAGAAAAAAGGTAAAACAGAAAACCACTGTAATCAAAACAAAAACGTATCAGGAATTCTTTTTGCACTTTTTATAGCATTTATTTTATCCTTTGTTCAATTTCTGGTCAACTCATGGAAATATCTACTGTTAATATCGACTGCAATCATGGTTTTCATTATAGTTCTCCTCACATGACCCCAGAGGTTAACAAGCTTCAGGTACAGGCAAAATATGTCCATTATGTACAAATCTGAGCATATGGTCTGAATTGGCACTCCCTCTTATGTACATATCAAATCTCATTCCATGATGTTGGCATGCTGTTAATTGTGAGAGCATGTAACTGTACGTCAATCAAGCATGAAGAAATATGCAGACATGTGATGCTGTGTGGAAAATATGCTATTTACTTGTTTGGAAGAATCCCACGATTACATACAATAATAAGTATCTGTCAACAATTGTATCCAGATGTTATTTTCCGATTTGCAAGAAGCTTTAAACAATCACATATAAGGCTGTCCCAAGATTATTATGTAGCTATTGATTGTAGCTGTGACGTCCTAAAAGTGTCTACAAAATGTAACGTAGTCTAACATTATTTTTATTACTTTAGTATTTAGACATAAACTGAAAGAACTGAAAGAACTGAAAGAACTGAAAGAATCGTTTTTTCGTGCATGTTTTGGGACTGCATAAAAATTTTATAGACAATAAAATAGGAGAGGGAAATGACAAATTGGATTTACACTTGTGTTGTTCCATTATCTGAGATAAGTAGTTAAAATAGATACATATTTTATTAATCCTGAGGGAAATAGTGGTGCAGTCTGTTGCTCACCTTTAAACATGTCATAAAAATTAATTAAGAGAGATTAAAAACTCTAAAGAGTGAAAAGTAGCAGTCAGTGCATAATCAATGACCAAATAAATAAAGCACTAAGGACTGCTAAAGAGTTAGAGGCACTAATAGAACCACTATTCAAGATAGCTGTCTGTCTGTGGAGCAGGTCAGTGAGTGGAGACTAGACTGATAAAATACATCAGCAGCTTGGAACAGACCTTGAAGGAGGATAATCTGCAGAAAAAACACCTTACTCTCACCTTTTGTTTTGTCCATGTTTTGAGACCAGTTCAATTTATTGTCCAACTGAAGCCCCAAATACTTGTATGAGGGTACTACCTCTCCTCATCCAACAATGGTGATGGGGCATGGGGACGGGGGGCCTGACGGAAATCAAGCCGGAGCTTGTTCCGCTGACATCAGGCCTTCAAGTCCTTCACCAGGTCCTGTACTTCCCCTCTTCACCCTCCTTTATTCATGCCACAATAGCAGTGAACCTCTGCATGTGACATGTATCTGAGGTGTGTTGGAAATCAGTAGATGTACAGGTCAGATGTCTTAAATAGTAATTTCTGAATGCAACAAGTAGAACCAATTTACAACTTTTCTCTAAATATCCATATCAAAAACTGACATGTTATTCTTTCTTTTTTTTCTTTTTTTTGATGCACACATTACAAAATCCATTTCAAGCAATGTAAATATAGGACCTACACATCATAGAAATAAACAATCCAAAAGGAAATATAAAATTTTTTGAATGACCAAAAGTCCTTGAGATGGTGTCCCTAGCAGAAAAAAGTGAAACTGAGCCTTCTATCCCAGTAAGCACAGATGATCCTAGCAGTGAACATTTAGCAGTCTACTGTATATGAGCAAGTCCTAACCTCCGACTGTTTCTGACGGTAATGGTTTCTATCACTTCACACTCTGTCAGTCTGTCTCTCTCTCACTTATGCTCACACATATTGGGTTCCCATGTTTTTTGGGGACATTAGATTGACTTATTTTCATTTCCTGGAGATTTTAACAATCATAGTCACTACTTGCTGTGTTAACCCATAAATGAAACATGTTGATCTCACAGAAGATTTACATCATGAAGACCTGATTTTTGTCCCATTAACGAGTGTGTGATATGAGTGTGTATAGGCATTTTAGTCCCCCCAATGTGATGAATACCTGCCTCGCACACACTGTACTCTGGATTCTGTATGGGACCTGTCGACCTGCACACAGCTGCCTCACTCTGCTCCTAACAGAGGTAACACACTTGATATAAAATCAGGCCATTCTAATAAACCTCAACCTTAACCTGGACCTCTCCTTTAGCTCTGACATTTTCCAGGCCCACTTGCACGTATATCAGTGCAGAATGCCGGTTTACAAGACAGGGTCCGTTTTAGGTGTTGCCAGTTTTATGTGTAATACGTTATCTTCTTTTACGATCTCTACAAAGTCTGAGTGAATGGCGTGTATGTCTGTTTAATGTGAGCTGACAAAGCCAGAGTCAGACATAAACTGTATTTATCGTTACAGAGTTTCTCCATTGAGATGCCTACTTGTTTCCAGCACTCCTGCCCGTGCAAAGAACAAAACTACTCATTCTACACCACCAGACTGCTGAGAACAGTCACATGTCTGTGTTCTAATAAAAAATCATTTGACCATACATTAAAACCATGCACATGTTCCTGACCATGATCGTAGTACAAGATTTGGAGAAGGTCCCTTAAAGGTTGTCCTACGCTGCTCTGTTTGGAAGAACAAGTGTCCCAGGAGATAAAGTCTATCTAAACTTACCATATGTTACGGGTTGTTATGAGTCAATGTTTTTTTTAAATTATTATTATTACCGTATTTTCTGGACTATAAGCCAATACTTTTTTCCCAGGCTTTGAACCATGCAGCTTTTACAAAGGTGTGGCTATTCTGTGGATTTTTCTTCCACCGCTAGGGGCGCTCTAACTGGAATTTCAAAAACAAGATAGACGGAAAATGAATGCAAAGAAGAATACGCTACTTTTTATTTAGCAGATATAACACGCACGACAAATGACTAACTGGTAATTATTTTCAAATCCTCACCCCTTCATCATGAAAAGCACACGAAGGAGTTTGTATGATGCAAGTTTTAAGTTGAAGGCATCGATCTTGCTCCAGGAAGGAAACCGCTGTAGAGCCCTGCACCCGCGAGACCCAACACAAAACAGTGCGGCGTGGGACATATTCTGAAAGCTTATTGCGGGCGTGAGCACGGGAGTACTGGAGCGCAGGAGCGGGACTGAAGACTGCGGGAGTGGGCGGGAGCGGGACTGTAAATTCTGTCCGGCGTGGACCTCTACCGTGCTGCTGCATGTAAGCTTGGCGGTTTCAGGGAAGATGATTAAAGTGACTTGTGGTTTCACTGCACAGGAGAAATGAAGCTAATCAATTACTGGTTCTTTTCTGTTTTTGACCTCGTTTTAATCAGCACAGTTGCTGCCGTGTTAAAAGGCACTGTTCGGAAAGAATCTGTTCAGGTACATAAATGTACATTTACAGTACAGAATCGTTCTGTATATGCAGTAAATATCTCATGTTTCAACATAGATATCAGTGGCTTATAGCCCGGTTGCGGCTTCATACATATATACATATACATATATATACATATATATGTATATATGTTTTGTTTTTTTTTAAATAGAGTGGATGCAACTTATATACAGGTGTGCTCTATAGTCCGGAAAATACGGTACTTAAAAAATAATAAAATAATAATTCTGGGTTATAACATGGTCATTTTATGGTAATTTTACCACAGTTATAGGGAGTTCATTTAGGATCCTTACCTGAGCTTAGACGTGCAGTATAGGCCAAGGTATCATGGGGCCCAGCACACTTAGCCCATAGCAGTCTATTCCCTAACACATAAATTTAAGACAAGATTATAAATATAGTTGCAGGCAAACTTTTTGCATGAAAAACATGATATGACACATGCTTTCATTTTGTTCTACTGAATAAAAATGTTTGGGCATAGGAAAAGCAGTCTTGGCTGCCCAGACTGGGTTTGATCATTTTGAAATAAGGCTTTCCAATCTAGTAAATTAATGATAGCATGATAGTGAAATTTTTATGTTCATATTTAGATGAGGTCATAAGTCAGAGCAGACGCAGACCTGCTCACACACAGCTGCTACAGTGACCATTATGAAGTACACACTTCTCAGAGGAAGGAAACCAGGCCTTTAACTCACTAATCATAAACTGCTGCACACTCCCTCGCTCCCCAAGAGGCAGCACCACCCAGCTTCACCCAAATACATAAACACAGACACACAGTGGTACAGTAAACAAGCCCCCGTCACCCTCCCACCACCTGCTGTATAACACACGACTCCCCCGCCCGGACACACCGCACTATTCAGGAAACATTAGCCTGGAATGCTAATTGAAACAAACAGCTCATGGTTTCTTCATTTAGACGTGGGAGCTGTGGGTTTCTGAGACTCCTGTGTGTATGCATGGACACACACAAGTCATATGCCAAATATCTGGGAATCATTGTATACTATTATTCTTCTCCTGGTTTTCCTCAAGCTTCACCTTAAAAAGACAGGCTGAAAAGGAAATTATTGCACATTAACGCTGACAGAGTCACAGTTTCGGACCAAAGCAAACATGATCTTGCATTTACTGCTTAAATACAGGCAAACACAACCTCAAGTCCCATCAGTGTAATTGGAAAGTCTTCACTGAATGATACAGGCCGACGGGGGCTCACTGCCAGTGGGTATGCTCACATTAAGATTCCTGTTTATGGGAGTTGAGAATAATCACAATACCATATGTTGCCACTGCATTATGTTGCAGTGGTGTGCAACATATTATCTTTAGTGATAAATATTATACCATGGACATAATACCACATATGGCCAAAGATGAGAGGAGAAATTCAAACCCTCCTGACCTGCTCCAAAGGCAAAGAAGTAGGTCTGGTTGGGGTTCCTCTGGAGCAGACCGGACACTCTGCGGGCCATTCTCTCATTTCGTTTATAGATGAGTTCTTGGCGAAAGTAACTGTCGATTTGCTGAGCTGTCAGACGCTCGTGAGCTGGGAGAGAACTGTTGATGAAGTGAGGCAGCTGAGAAAGAGATGAGACAAAACTGTTACATTAAAAAAAATACTTTAACTCTGTCTTCATTAACTGGGATTGCCTCAGCCAATCATATGTGTTTTTGTTGCAGCACATGCTGTGGCTATTAAAGGCAATGTGGGGACAAATGTATAAAGTCCGTAAAACAGAATTGGATCCACCAACTCTCTGATTTGCAGTTAGAGAACCATCATATTATTGCTACCCCCTGATGAAATAGTATAGCAAATACTGATAACAAATGTTAGTTTAAATCTGTATTTGGTATATTGTGTCCTTTTTACATTATAGACTTCAAGGTCTATCTCCAGTACTGTGGTTCTGAGAAGCCAAGCAGTCTGAATCAGAAATAACATAATGACAGGTGAAGTCATTAACCTTAAATATTGGGTTGCTATTACATCTGTCATACTCATCGTCATGCAGGGCAGATCCACTCAGAGCCTGTTTGAAAGATATAATTGGGTGTGTGATTTATTGATGGTGAGTGGTGAGTAGGTGATCTCTTGGCTGCAGCAGTGCATTCTACATGCTGATAATTTGTAAGGAAAACACTACAGCAGCAACAGGGACTTCTCAGACTTATGTGTAACTCTGCTTCTATTTATATTTATGCTTCTATTTATTTTGTGCTTAGTGTTGCTGTGTCCACTCCGCGCTGTCTTTTTATAAATAAACCCATATGGAAATTGGTATAAAATAAAATAATAAAATGTAATAAAGCAACATTTGTATAATGTAAACACTCATTATGTTTTTTACATGGATATTGCTTTACATTATAAGAGACTCAAATGTTCACAAGCAAAGAGAGCATGGATTTTCTTTGTGTGAACCTTTCTGGAGAAAGAGTGAACCACGAGTGGTGCCACTTTACTCAGTTACATGGATTATTTGCTTTATTTGTTTTACTTTTTACTGTTATAATAATTGAGTAACTGTACTCTGGATAAAAGATATAATTAATTCTCTCCAAGCCTACATTTGCTTTTCTTCCACATTATATGCAAGTACAATTTACATTTTTCACTACATTTTTTTCAGATGTTCCATCTAAACTCTGAAATATTGAGTATTTTGCCAAATAGTTATTCTCACATCAGTAATAACTTGTCACTGTTGACTCATAGCCTACCTGAGTAACACAATTATTAAAGAAATTGTACTTTATTAAGATGATGTGAATAAATAATACATTGGGCAAATGTTGACAGAATAGACTGATTGCTGCTGTGTTGAGTGAAGAAAGACGGTGTGTCCATGATTAAGTGAAAGGTGTTTCGTGAGCGTGGGGTCATACAGGGAGAGTGGTGCAGATAAGGTATCACAGAGAGAACCACTAGTCCCTCTGTGTTCAAGCCAGAGCAGGAAATGCGCAGTGACAATGACGGGCCCTCCTCCTCTCCACAGACACTTCTCGTATCTGTCTCTGTAACACTTTATGCTTCACATCTTATCTAGTCTTGTATACACACATTCCATAAGACTCTTCTCACTATTGTTGAAATGAATGCTTTACAGATTATTTTTTTTACATGTCTATTACTAGTCTTTTGGAAAATAGTAACGTGAATGTGCCACAACTCTGACAACTTCTAGAGATGCTTTTACTTGGCCAGTTTACATGAATGGTTTACTTTTGCTTTACACTTGGGTCACCTTTGCATCTCCCTCATGTCATGTTCCGGTGAGATGCAAAATAATTTGGCAATGATGAGAGTTCCTTATTGATGCTATCCTCTCTTCTTACAGTATGAGCTCGGAACATTCGTGACCCTTAGTTGGATGACTACTTCCACAAAAAACAAGCGTATTTTTGGACCATTATCTTTTATACTTTCTCATATACCAGTTGACACATGGACCTATGTACTATGTTCTAGATTCTGTTTGTCCCCTTCATCTCTATTCATTCACTGATTTTTTTTCATTTTGTCTATTGTACTGTTCCTTTATGCACACACTATAGAGCACATAGGCTGAAGCAGGCTCCTGATTGCTCTAGCATGTGCAGAGGAATGTTAATACGTGTTATTATGACAGGATCGAGGCAGGAGTGAGAGGGGGCGGGATGAATTAGAATGATTTAATGCACTCACATGTAGGACAAGACTGTATCCACTGGGGCAGGTGAAGGGAACATTTCCAGCAAAGGTTTCATAATGTCATACTGTATAATTTATTATTACAAGTATGTTTAGGGTTTTTTATTGCTTTGCACTGAAAGCCAGTGCAAAAAATAGTTGGTTTTTTTGGCTGATACACTGAAATGTTATAGTCAAAATTCTGCACCGATACTGAAAGATTTGCTAGAACAGATATCAGCTTCCAAATATCAGTTCATTCGATGTCTTGGTTGGACATATACGATGATGTAATAAGATTTACTGGTCATAGTGGATCCAGAAAGTCTCACAATATTATTTACACATAACTGTTCTGTAGTTACTTGAGAGATAAATATCAGCTACATAACACATTTGGATATGTTTTGCCTAAGTTTATTTGTATTTTTAAGTAAATAAATGCTGTTCTCACTCTCTGTACTGGTATCGATTGATATCAGATTTCGACAGATACTTAAAGGAATCGGTATCAGAACTGAAAAAGCTGTATCAATGCATCTCTAGTCAAAATGCATTGTCAAGTCCCAAAATACGTTCACACTTTTATTACCTATTATACTGTAT
This sequence comes from Odontamblyopus rebecca, assembly GCA_030686955.1. Lineage (NCBI taxonomy): Eukaryota > Metazoa > Chordata > Actinopteri > Gobiiformes > Gobiidae > Odontamblyopus > Odontamblyopus rebecca. The sequence continues at coordinate 20,826,498 of CM060660.1, read as the reverse complement.
CGAAATCGGACTCAAATTGTCAAGAAACTGCATAATGTCAGAAAGCCTTGTAAAAAACCTTGAATATAACTAAACCACATTGAGTAAAATCAGATGGCAGCTTGCAAAAAGATGTCTGTGTTTGGAGAGATAGACTTGTGGCAGGTCGGGTGAGTTATTTATGGTGAAGCTGCTGGGTAGTGTCTGACACTATCAAGTGACTGGTGCTCAGAGGATCAAAACTGAGATGTGCTACAGCTGAGGAGCAGCTCCAGACTCAAGTGATGATGGAGAAATGGCAGAGGAGCTGAAAGAGGTCTGACAGGTCATCATTTGAACTGTAAAACTATTTTATTTTCCAAGCCTGCATTAAAGTTACATTTATAAGGTTTATAATAGCTAGCAAATATAAGCCTTAGATTGCATCTGCAATCAAGGACATTGGACAAGGACATTTACTTTATGCACACTGCAAAGAAACCATGGCTGAGATTCTTGGCAAAAATGCAAATGATAGCCTAATATCTCAAATTATGGCATACACTATTCAAATATGAATACAAAAAGTGATACTAAATTTAAATCTGCCTACAGTTCTTCATAGTACAGCTGCATGTGGTGTTTACCTGTGATGTGTCATGGTTGAAGATGATGGAGCTGAGGTCTCCACAGTTGTAGTGGGTGATGAGGTCCTCAGTGGTGTAGGAGCCCTGCAGACTGCCTGCGCGGACACCCTCATGCTGCAGCAGAGTCTGGTTCAGAGCAAACAGCACCTGAAACAAAAGCAACACAGTTAGACTTTTTTCCTAGTACAATTTGGAAAATGACTCGACTTTATCTACAAAGAAGTGGATATTTTTATAATAAGCCAGGTGTAAAGTCAGTAAATGTGTGCGTGATTCAGGCTGTCATTCATAGTTTGGTTTGCTGTAATGGAGAGCAAATGAAGATGATAGAACAAAAAGCCTGAAAAAAATAAACATTTCTTCAAATGTGATATTTAGTTGATTGAACCATCTTTTCAGTTTTATATGAAGTGTTGAACCATATCTAACAGAAGAAAATTATATCTAATAACTCAAATCCACACCATATTTTGATTTGAGTAGACTGCTGTTTGAAATCTTTTATTGCCTCTTTACTGTTACACTGCAGTCTCTAATAACTGTACACGCAAAGCAGAATCATGACATACTGACATATACATCCCTAAACCCTGTGGTGCACCTCTCCAACATATGTACATAAAACTTTCCTTTTTGCTGTGCTCCAGAAGAATCTAGGCTGAGCCAATGTTCCTCTTTAAAAATACATGTGTGACTTTATTACACAGTTAAACACTACATGCTGACTGTGTGAAATCCAAGGTATTTTTTAAACATTTGAAGATATTTTCACACTTTTTCCAGACAGACAGGTAAATGCCAAACCACAAAAGACTACACAAAAGTTGCTGCAAACCATCAAGAATGGAACAAAGAATGAGTCTAGAAATGTAGACAAAGAAAAAACTGCTTTGTCGTGCCATAAATTTACAGCACCCATTAAAATCAAAAGTAAACCCTCTTTAGACTAGATTTATAGTGTGCAGCCACCAGCCCCACACCCCCACAGCTGTCCAGGGCGTCCTATATAAGAGCGGTTCAAGTTTCTCTCTGCTATCCCACAGCACCTCAGACCAGCCCATTGTAGTGCACTGTAGATCTCACTCGGTTATGTATTGACTTGATTAGACTGTCATCCGGAACACTTTTTAAAGCCCCAATTATTTTCAGTAGGTGGTGCACTGGGGTGCTCAGTGCTCAGTTCAGGGTTGATTTGTGGAGACTTAAGACCCGTACAGCTGAACCAACGACTGACCGAGCCCCAAGTCAAAAGTCACACTCGTAATTCATGCAATTTAAATTATGCTTTCACCTTCATAAATGTCCATACACTGGGTATTAGGTGTTTCAACTCCAGGTAACCTCTGGAGTAATCACACAGACTCTAAGCTAGAGTGCGTGACTCTCTCTGTGAGGTCAATGAGAGAGCTGCTGTTTGCCCTCATGTCATTATGTAAAAAAACACTTAAGTGTTGCTGGATTATTCCACATTTATGAATTGTTTTCACTAAAATTACTGTTTTTAGCATTTAATTGGATTTTTGTTGAATTGCTGAACAACAGTAAACCAAGAACACAACAATGTGTAACCATTTAATTTGTACTTGTTTGTGCCAATAATTCAAGCCAAAAATGTGCAGGATCCAAAAAATGTTTTGTTCAGAAGGGCACCTGGCATAAAAATGAACCAATAATAATGAAAATGATTAACTCTTGTGGTGATCCCTAAAAGAACACGTTTGCCTGTGCATCAAAGCTACACTTTGCAGAAAAATGTCACACACACAAACTGTATCCTGTACTAATTTGAAAAGCACAAAAAGATGATGACATAGTTTCCAAAACAAAAAACATGTGAATATTTCATCTTTCTATAGATAAAACTGTATTAACAAATAATAAGTGAAAAAAACACATATAATACAGGTCTGTATACACTGTAGAATACAAAGTGGCCAAAAAATGAAATCATTAGTTTTAGTTGGAGCCAACAAACATGCACCTGTCGGGATGCTGCTGTTTTAGTTTTCAGTTGCAGTTCAGTTGCAGTTCAGTTTTTTAGTTGCTGTTTTGTTATGGAGTTTGGGCTTTTTCAATATTGTCTGTCTCCGTGGTGAAGCACATCTCTGCAGCTGTTACCATGGCTCCTGAAGTTTCTCTTGTCTGAATGAGACAGAGCGTCAATCACTGCACAGAGGGCTGGTTAAAACGCAAACAGTGAATGCATACAGAGCTATCTGCTGTGTGACTGGCAGCGGTGTTCTCATGCTCAAGTGGCCCTCTCAAATTGACTAGCTCTTTTTTACTATCCACATCATACACAAGACTAAAGCCTTTGGGTCTTAGGCATGCGTGAGAAACTCTTGTAATCAAATAAAAGCTTTGAGGAGAACAAAACCAAGGCTGCAGCTTTTGGTTTTGGAACCTGCCATCCAAAAATTCATTACAGAGTGCTGGAAGAAAAACACAAAGAGTACGGCCAGAGTGGGAGAAACATGAAGAGAAAAACAGATTTGATGTTTTATTGTGAATTTGCATTTATTGTGCTGTTTGATCCCAATCACATGAGGATTTCGGACAAAGCAAAATGCCAAAATAACACAGATTATGACTTTTTAATTATGGCATATAATACTGGGTGGATGTATGGCATGAAGGAGACATTGTTAACTGGCAATAAAAGTTTAAATTGATTGACCCATTTTGATGTCTAAATAACTGGATCAGAGCATCTTCAAAACCTCAGCTTTTGTGGGCTGTTCTGAAGTGGTCTGTATCAAAAATAGTGACAAACCATATGCACGTGATGAACATTAATACTGGATAGTGTGGCTCTTGTAGCGCAAAGTCTGTGCTGCTTATTAAAACTTCAAATTTTAGCTTGCTGTCATATTATGTCATGAATAAGTGCAGATGACAAGGTGCTGCAAAGAAGTATATTAGCTCATGCTTTTACCACTTTAAATCCTAAATCTAACAACATGAGTGATGGTTTGGGCTGGAGTGCTGCTGGCTGAGAAAACAACAAGAGGAAGTGCCGAGCTCCAAGGACCAAGCACTGCACTCTGGCAAGACGTGAAAGGATAACAGGCGGGTTTATGGATTAGCTTTTATTCGACAGTAAAAACAAGTGAGAAGAGGTTAAGAAAAACACAACATTGGTATAGTCCACACTGTCGCCTATGATTATCAGCTCCATTAGTTGCTTTGCACTTAACTGTAGTCAGAGTGAAAGGCAGGGTGAAAAGAAATAGTCATACAAATGCCAGGAAAAAGGACGATGCCAAGACTGAGGCAGTGCAGCATTTACAGTACAGACAGAGAGCGTGGGTCAACGGGCTCAGTTTAAAGCTTGGCACATAGTGAGTACTGTCCATGACCAGTCAGGTGCATAAGGGCTGCTGCAGCTGCCAGCGTCAGGCAGCACATCTGAGAGAGATTCACTTTACACGGCTTCTCCTTCAAGTGTTGACCTCCTTTTTTTTGTTTACCAGATTGTCTATTGTGTACTGTTTGAGGGAACACACTCCACCCAGAAGGCTCCAACCTGTCCAGGGAGTGAACGCAGGCCCTTCTTGTTTTGATACATGAGCGCGAACCACAGCACACTAATAAACAAAACAAAATCATACACTAATCCTGTGCTAGCTGCTGTTGAGTCATTTATAAATAGAGTGCAACGGCTCCTGTAGTTGGGACCATTCATATTTCTTTCCCCCTGACATTCTAAAGTCTATAAATCCTCCTTTTCTCTGTGTTGTGCACAACAGGAACTGTACTATACAGGGAGCCTTTCAAAGTCAAGTTGTTGATCTTGTAGATGCAGCACAACAAGCTCACATGTCCACCACATTACCAGGCATTAAACAGATATAGTGATGTGAGGTGGTCTTCTTTCAGACTTATCTGTGGTCATTTAATCAGGCCTGATACAGTCTGAGAGTGGTGCATTCCTGTCCAGTGCTTTCCTTCCATGCAGTTTGTGTTTCATCTCATGAGAAAGAGAAGAGCTGGACCCCTCACCCAGGACACGCACTGCTGGGTTCCCCTGGGCTCCTCTGGGCTTATGAGAGGGGATTGGGTTCACAGCACCCTGGGGTGACTGCAGCAAACGAGGTAAGCAGTTGAAATAACATCCAGGGCAGCCCAAGAATAGGAGAGGTGCAATCTCTCATGAACACTCCCCACTGAGCAGGTCCTGAAGAGGGCGGACACCAGTTTAAGAGCAGTTATTTTCCCATCACAGCCCACAGTGGAACTCTATAAAAGAGTTCATTACCTTGGTGTTCACTTCAAACCATCCCCCATGGCCTGTTGAAAGGACGGTGTTGTCTGGTCCTGAAGTGTGCACTTGTCCTGTGAAGCACCTTGAACACATTAAGATGAGTCACCCAAGTCCACATCAAAGACCTCTGCACAGGCTCATATGATAGCCCCTCTGGCTTCTCCAACAGGTTTATCAACAACTGAAACAACCACTTTCTTAACAGTGTATGGGAACAGTCAGGAGCCTTAAACTACATGTCACAGGGCAACCTCAGCTCAGAGCCAAAAACACTTATGGCCTCATCATGCCATCATGCATTCATCACCACTTATTGAGAGTAAGCAGATCTTCCACTGACCACATCTGGTAGAAGATGAGTGTATCTCCTATTTCCCCAATCTTCATCTCTGACAAGAGCTCACAAATGTGTGCACCACATTTGGTAATAATGATACATCATGTTCTACTCTTATACAAGCTTCACATGTCTTTTTACAATAAGTTTTAAGATTTCAATCAGGCATGAGTGCAACTGTCTCTCTCTTGTATCCGGCCTCCTGCCTCTGTCCAGGAAATCCAGGGATTACACTGAGACAATCCCAGTGGCAGTGGCCTGCTGCTTCAGGACAGAAAGACAGAAAGACCTTCATTATTCACTTACTATCCTTCCCCACACTCATACTTAGCATACCTTGGTGTGCTGACTCTTTTTGTACTTGTACAGTCCAATTGAATTATACTGGTTTTATGTGTAAGGATATACTAAGTTATGGACAAAGTGGACCACATAGTCAACTTGTTTGGTCATAGTTATCAAAACAACTCTCGTTATCACTTTTTTTTTTGTCTTAACTTATAGTTCCTGCTTTATGGCCTTCTTCTGTCTGGTAACATGTCAGAAAGGTGAAAGAAAAACAAAATTATAAATAAATTATACTTATCTTTTTGTAAATTAATTGTCTCTGTCAAGTCAGTTAACAAACCTATGTGATCTTTTCCTGTTTAACTCAGTTATATTTATTTTCTGGGCTATGCCCAGTGGCATTGTTGGCTTTTTAAAATTTTATTTAGCATAACCTGCAGAGGGGTTCATAGGATGGGGTCAGGTGCTATGAGTATTGGGCAGCACGCTGCCCCCGCGACCCAGCCGGATTAAGCGGGAGAAGATGGATGGATGGATGGATGGATAATATTAGTTAGTCATCTACTCACATTGCCACAGAATAAACCCACCAATCTTTCGGTGACAATCATCATGCCAACAGATTTGGATCAGGATGTTCCCCACAGTCTAAATGCCTTGTTGAAGATTGTGGACTTTAATAAATGAAATGGTGGTGGGGTTACTGAAAGCCCTCTACTTATGTCCACAAATAAAAGCCTGCTGTTTGGCTTGGCACTACAACTGCTGTGCGAGTTGTCCCGTGGTTTTCCTGTCTCTTTACAAAACTGAAAATAATAAATCAGAAACAATTGACACTCAGTGAAAGAAGCACACAACTGGTGCTTTTCTGTGGACTGCCCTGCCCCTGGGAAACCTCAAGGAAAAGCTCAAATGTGAGGACCACTTACATGGAGGTATTTTTTAAATAGACAGTACAACATCTACATGTGTACTACCTGAAACTGAGCCCATTCATGTCTCACAACATGGTTGAAGTGGCAGTGATTAAAAATTTATCAGATATATTTTTTCTCTGTCTCTCATTCGGTTATTTTAACCTCATATGCCCTATTTCAGATGTTTAAACAAATCCACACACTTCACTTCTCTCTCCCCTCGATAAGCCCTGGTTAAATTCCTTCTGGATCTCTGTGACTAACGTTACGATGTGTGATGCTATCCAAACCAGATGAAGTGTGTATCTCATCCACTACATGAGAACAAGACCAAACATCCGAAAATCCTGCTCCAAACCACACAATCTTATCTCCTCCTCTCAGATTTAGTGGGGCTAATAGACTTAGACGTCCTCAAAGAAGGATATGTCCATTAAGAAGGTCACATCTCAAATCCTGTAGAGCAACACATAATCTCTGCATGAACAAAAGTAATTTAAATATATTCTGAAAAAGAAAAAGCAATTGTCAAGATAGAAACACCGCAGATACAGGGAATTTCTGTTTGATGTGTTCTTTGATTCACAACATGGTGGGAAGTCAGGATTAATTGGTTAATTGATAATTGTGATTATACTGCAATTGTAAGAACTTAAAAACAGTCCTAAAATGTAAGACAAGACTGATCTGAGGTACACCGGTTAGCAGAAATTTTATTAAAATACCAACGTGTTTGGACTCAAGGACAAGTCTCCATCAGGCACCAACAAAACCTTCTAAAAATAGTAATTTGGAGAATTAGAAACAAAAGTCAGTCATTTCAATTCAATCTATTTTGAAGATTTTACTGTTGTATGGCAATGTTGTAAGCAATTGAATACATTTTAAATCAGGGTGTTTCTTCTCATTATAATTGTAACACTGAAACTGTGATATTCATGGACCATACCTTTTTCACTACTAAGAACCCAACAGAAAGACATATATAATTGGGACTTTGTGTATGATTCTAAGATGCTTCTGGTTTCAATCATTAGACAGATTTCACATGAGGATACTGGTACCCGAATAATAAAACACAACATTTGCATATGAAAGAAACATGATCGAGTGGTCACTGTGTTTTATGTCTGTTTTGTTGTGTACTCCCAAAGTGGAAGTGACATGCAAATGGCAGGAAAACAGAACAACAATCAGCATAAAAATCATTCAAAGTGGAAATTCACCCCTTGTCAGTATTCATGATACAAACAATTTCATTGCTTTTGGTGGCTGAAAAATACAGTAGGCTTTTGCACTACACGAACATACTGAAAGAAACACTCAATACCGATACAATAGTGTTTAGTTGTTTCATTATCCGTGTGTTGTATACTATATAACAGGTTTACCCACAACCCTCACCCACTTGACTGCTGTCCTATCCAATTATCACAGCTTAATTTCTTCCTTCCATGTCCCAAACCTACTGATTAAATGACCGTTTGCTCCTCTCCTGCTCTTGTTCCTCTATTTGATGCCATCGCCTCTCTTTTTCTCTATACTGTCAAAACCTGCTCATATGAACCACATACTGCCTTGCTTGATTCATATGTGGTGTGTACAGTTCCCCATGTGTCTGTCTTCACGACAAAGTCCACAGAGGTCCAACTGTGCGATCGGCCAGCGGCGTAAGTCATCTCTTCCCTTCCTCCTACTTTTGGTCATGGTAAAACGTTGAATCTAGTGCATAGTAATCCCACACAAGTGCACCATTTCACGGCACATCAGCACAAGAAATGTTCAATTTCATGCAAACAGATCACGCTGGCAGCAAAACACAGCAACTCAGAGGGAGAGAGAAGTGATTGTAACACATCTAAAAACAGGCACAGTAGTGTTTAAAAGGAGTGATTCAAAGCATTTTTGAGTAAGGCCAAATCTCTCTTGAAATTGAAAAAAGAAATATATGGAAGTATTTAGAGTTGTTAATCAGATTTATATTACAGCAATCAGAAAGTCTGAGTTAAGAGTGTTGAAAAAATGCCATGGGCCAAGCTCCAGAACCAATTATTTGAACTTTGAGACAGAAGACAGAAATAGCTAATTTTCCAGTGAGATTATGTTACAAGAAAGAAAGAACCAGTCAATACAGATGGAAATAACATGTGATAGGGCAAACCTAGCGATAGATCTTTTTTCATAATATAGCTTTATATGTTTGTTTTTTGAGGTTAGATAATACAATTTATCCAGTGAAACTCATGGGGATCAATGCAGGGAAGGGGTGGGACTTCTTTTGTAGGCTACTATATCCTGATTGGTTTAGTCCGCTGTCTATATTGAAAATGGACCAGTGGGCCGCCCCACCCTAAACTGTGGGCCAGTTTCTAAGTTAAAAAAGAAAAAAAAAAAACTACAACATTGGCCCCTGAGGACAGTCGGCCCATTGGGAAAATTCTTAGAATGCCCGATTACCAGTCCAGGCGGGTGAATTTATCCACATTGTACAAAATCATGTGCGGCTTTGATTACAGTTACCATGTCTCGCACCATCTTTCTCTTTCCTTTCAATTATGTAATATACCAGCAGCAACCTTTCTCATAAAAACACACTAATGACATCTCAGTATTCATATGAACATGTGAGGGAAGTCAGCCATAGTTAATTATGAATGATGTGAAAAAGATGTTTTTCATTTTTATGTGGAAATTAACCAAATTCATATGTTGAAACAGTCACATGCAAGACTGGGGAGTTGGCCTTGTTAATAAGTAATAAATAAATACAGCTTTATCAACATAATAAAAACTGTTTTTGGATAACGTTTTTGGATTTAAAATAATGGCGAGAGTAAACATTAGCCAAAACAGTCAAGTCAAACATCTGCAGCTCTTCTAGTCTCCGGCCTTGACAAATGCTGGCAATCACATCAGACCACCACCTAATTATTTCATAAATCTGCATGTCAGGTCTGTACTTTGGAGAAAATATTCTACACATTTACTAAGAGCATTTTACTTTGGCGTTTGAGCTTATTAATTTGTCATCACCCAAGCATCCTTATAGTATCATCCAATTCTGGCTCCTTGAAATTGTGAGTTATGTTTATTTTCATGCTGGAAACGCAGCTTTGTGGACATGCAAGCTCACAGTACAGATGCATGTTTTCAGTGTTTTTCAGTGCAGATGTACAAAGAGTTATTTTAACTTTCTTCTGTTATACCATTTGTTGCGTACTCCAGCCTGTCACCCTAAGCACACAGAATATCAAAAGATAACAAAATAGAAATCTGGCCCATTTTCAAAGCCAAGACAAACGATACTTTCCACTTATACTTTCCATTTGACTTATATGATGTTATTGCCCTTATGCCACAACACAATCAGATCCATAAACTCTTAAGAAAAGTGCTGGATATGAGGAAATCCAATATGATTAAGGCTAAAATTGCTAGCTCTAAAAGTTTTAGCACCATAACCCTGCATTAAGGAAAACTTTGGGTTTGGCTCAGCCCTGTGACAGAGATCAGCCATAAGTCGGAGTATGAAAGATGGATATCTGTTGTCTCTGCATTAGTTTCCCATGTGACCGAGTGTGTACGCGGGGACCAGAGAGAGAGGAGCCTGGAGCGTCTGACAGGCTGAGGGCTCGTGGTCACTAAAACCAACACATCACACACTGTGGCTTTAAATGAGCCACAAATCTGCCCCAAGCCGTCGACAGAGAGGAATGCTGCAGCATACGAGGACTGAGTAAACAAGGTTACAAGTGAGTTGTGCCTTTAAGGCAAATCAGGATATGGCACTTACAGGAGAATTCACTCAAATATTAGTAGTTCTATTATAATGTTATTTGTCATGTAAAGATGGATTCACATAAGCTCTTTGATAGATGAGCTGTTATATATATTATTATGCATGCAAAGAGTAAAAGAGTGGTCATGAGCAAATAAATCCACTTAGAAACACTACACAACTACACTACTACACAAGGCCAAAACTGTTCAACACTGGTTTAAAGAAAATTGGTCATTGGTTTTCTGGATTCTATAAACCTTGAATTCTTGGATACTAAGGTTGGTGGATAAAAGTACACTATTTATAGGACTGAAAGGAATTTAGCTGGGAATATTCCTAGTTTATTCCTTAATATTTTAAGTTTAAAAATTGGTGGCAACTGGGAATATATAAAGTTGTCTCCAGACAATAATTTCCTAAAGCCTGCCCTAACTAATACCACATTTTAACTGGAGCTTGGTTGACTTGGTGCTACCTTTAAGAGATTTAAAGTTCAATATAAAACATACCACTTAATATTCTCATAATGTAATGTGAGAAAGCCCAAGGGTCACTAAAAACAATGTCTAGCAGAGTGGGTTGGAGCTACATCAAGGAATGCCACAGTCAGTTTGTCTGGGTGTTTATGTCTTCTACTTCATGCATGAGTGTGAAGCAATGACCCAATGGTAATAGTGTGGTTATGGGTGAGATGTAGTGGTTTTCAATGAAAGAAAGAGCGAAGTGGACAGATCCTGATATGAACAACTGTATTCAGGTCTTCAGTTTCTAAAGGTGTAACTTTTCTGGTGAAGGGTCTGCCACCTGCTTGCCTCCATGGAGATGTTATAGCTTTGCCTAAAATAGCAAAAGAAAATTTTATTCTATGGATCTATTTCACCACTCGTCCAAGTGGCTTCTTTAGTTCCTCACTGTAAAATTTTTGTCAAGTTGACAGAATAAATTTTTCTTTTGCTATCAAACCTACCTGGATAACTGAGATACAGACTTTGCTTAAAATGTTCCAAAGTGTGGCATTAAACTTATCTGTTAAAATGGAAGACAAACAAGTGATACCATTCAGCCAGTTTACCCATGGTTTTTGAGCAATAAAAACACCCATAATTAAATAAATGCTGAATAGATATACCTAATGTTATAATGTGGAACATTCCAGACACAATAAATACTACATTTAGACAAGCAAGTTGTGCTCCCACCAGAAAAGATACATATAGACTAGTGTAAAGGAAAAAAGTATTAATAATTGTGCAGTGCTGTAGAGAAGAGGTTTTGGGACACACACATTGTTTTTGGGCGTATTGTTTGTCCAATAGGAACAGAAGTGTTTACTTCACAGTCCTACTCTCCCTGTTCCTCTCTCTCATCAGTTCATCATCCTCATTTCCTGTCCGCAGCCCCCCACAGACCACCCCCATCCCATTAGCAGCATCCCCACTTGGTTCATTTCAGGCCAGACTTGCAGTGGCCATGGCAACCCTCCAGGAAGGTCGTGAGTCAACAGAGAACCACAGAAAGGCCCTCTCCTTACCCCAAGCCACTGTTTTCCAGAGGTTAGACAAAGTAATAAAGCATTTTCATTTTAGATGCTTGTGAAAAACTGGAAAGAATAATGTTTAAAAATAAAATATTACTGGGTAATCTTGATGCAATCTTAATTTTATTATTGATGCAGTGCAAAAACACAATGGAAGATTTATCACTATAGCCACTAAACTTTCCACACTGAGTCAGAAGCCAGTTTGGCAAATTAAATAATGTCAAAGCCTGTTTAAGTGGTGTTTTATGTTTACATGTTTCAGCCAGCACAGAATTTAAATGACATGTCTAATTAAGATCTATGTATTAAAAAGTGAAAAAGCATAAAACGTTTCTAACCAAGATGGCATGTGGTCCACTGGAACCATCAAGTATCATTCAGAGCTTGTAGCAATGATGTTATTTCTTTGAACTGAAAATTTCAATCTACAGCCTTACAAATAGTGTTCAAAACAAAATTATTTTCCTTGTGAATCAATAAAATTTGCCTATGACTAGGTCTAAGTCAAATATGTTAAACCCTCTAGTAGTTGGACAACAAGTATCTCAGAACTCAGAAAGACTTGATTAATTCATTAATGAACAGAATCACAAACAAAAAATTTTAGGTTAAAAGTAAGATACACTCACATACAGGCAATAGGCCTTTGAAGCACTGTAGCTGAAGTAAATAAAGATAAGATAAACGATAATATTGAAAGCAAAGCATAGCGCAGAATAATCCTCAAAAAAGTATTCTAAATGTTCGATATTGTAACAAACTAGGAGATGTAATGAATAGAATGCAACACTAGTAGTTGCAACACAGTAGTTAGATTGTATAATGAGTCAAAACAAGTTCTTAACTCAAACTTCTACAGCTCAAATCTCATTGTACTACAGAAAGAGAGCCAAACTAGTGTGCCCACTAGTACAAAGAAAATGTACCTAAGCTATATATTGACACCCAAAAACTTTTAAGAGACGATATATATTAATACTTTCTAGTCACTAAGAAGAGATTCACATTTGGAGCAGTGGGTGGGAAAAAGTGTTGAGCAAAGGGGTGCATTAAAAAGAGAAATCGTGAATCACAATATGACTTTTCATCAAAATAACAAGTATGTCAGCTCTGCTTGTGTTGGGTGCGTTCATAACATGAAAACACATAAAGCTTTAAGTCCTGGGACGACGATAAAGACACATGTTTATGATTGAGGGGATTGACTGGGCTCCTTTCATGTGAACCATTCCCTCGCTCCTCCTGACCTTTCACAAGCTCTTATCTCAAGCTGCAATTCTTACACCCTGTCTGCCTCCTGAAACATTTATCTACAGTTTGCTAGTTTGGATTCTCATCTCTTTTTAATTAGCAACCCCACCTTCTACTCATCTGCTTTTCATCTGAACATAGACAAACAGAAAAGTATATATGAGATGAGTGAGTAGACCGAAAAACAGTGCCATAGTTGTCAAATCAGGTTTAAGATTATTATTACTGACTATTTTCCTCTGTGTGTTTACTATATGGCTATACATTCCTACATGCTCCAATGTGAAATAATGATTGCATTATAATGAATCCACAAAGATATTTGGCACGTTCCACGCACACACACACACACACACACACACAAATACACATGCACAGAGGGCTGGTTTGGCACTCTCTTGTTAGCTTGTGGTTTGGATAGACTTTCATAGATGCTGAACTAAGGACCCTTCTACCTCCAGCACTTCTGTAATGTGACAGAAGCCAACGCAGGGAGTCAGGAAAGCATGCGAACTATTACCCCTGAAGAACTTATAACATAGTCATTTTGAAATATTTGAGATATTGAAGTATTATTGAAGTATTAGCAGAATAGATCCTCCTGTCCTGTCAGCTTCTTTCATCTTCTTGTCTTTCTCGGGCTTACAAAACCAACCTGTCTCCATATGTTCAGAGATTAGCATACTGAGCTAGAGTTTCTTCTATAACAGCTGCCCTCCCTTCACTGAATTGATTTAATTAGTCATATATTCTGGTTTCACTGAGTCACAATTGGGTACAGCATTCATTATCTCCGCAATCACATCCTCAAGCAGCTTAAAGGTACTACATTATGCAAATTGACTCTTGTGAGCTGTAAGACATATTGTAATGTTGTTAAATTATCAAAAACATAACTGGAGTTGTGTTTCATTTCATTCACACATGTTGGAGTAATCCTTTATTATTAGTCTGCCTACACCTCCAAAGCTCAGAATGCTCTTTACATGACTTTTCAAGTTAGCAGCTACTTTTTACCTTTTGTTCAGTGGAAATAGTACATTCCAGGGCAGAAATCACCCAAATGATTCTAGTGAAGGTGTATGGAGTTTAAGAATGCAATGGAGCACTTTGTGTATTACCACATAACATCACAAGGTAGATGGAGTGTTTTTCATTTGGGAGAAGAACTCTGTCTAAATATGCAGGATTTGTGTATTAAAAGTGTGAATGAAACAAAACACAACTCCAGGTATGACCCTTATAACCACATCACTCACCCAGTCACAATAATGCAATATTGGGTGAAGCATCTGCCTAAGGAAACAGCTATCCACCTAGAGGTTCAAACTCACAACTTTTGGGGTGAGCAGAGGACACATAAGGAAGCATATGTAGATTGTGTGTGGAAAATTAAATAAAGCAGGAACTGTTCATGTAAAGTTGAATGAGTGAGAGGAATTTTGCATCATACTGTTTTAATCATCTTCAAAAAATGTATTATTTCTTCAAGTGACCAAGAAATTTTAAAGTCTACCTTCATCAAATAAATGTCGGCACCATCTTGTGCTTTGACAGTACTCTAGTTTATATCAAAGACCACTTAGTGTTTAGTCTCTTTTTAAATGATTGATTGTTTATGACTCTGCCATTGTCAAGGATTCTGAACATAACATAAATTCTTGATTATATTGAGATGTCAAGTACAAAGTAATTCCTGTACTTCCCACAATTAGGTGCAAATCTGTGAGTTGAGAATTTTGAAAGCATTGTGGTTTTTAAATAGTACTTGGACTGGACTGGTGCTCTCAACAGCTTCTCTGGTATATTGAGTCTATAATCAGTCCCCAGCTGGACATTTATCTAGAGATACTCTCATAATAATTCAAGTTTGAGAATTCCACATAATTGAGATCTAATTTTGTGTCCAGTTTCACAAAATTATCAGACCTCAAGAAAAACACCAGGACGCAACCAAGATAAATGAACTGGAGTCTAAAAGATGACCACAACTTTGTAAAAGTATTACCTAACGGCGCTGAAGCCAGTTGGTACGGTTGGTTTGGCTGCAGTGGTCAGAAGGTCAGCTAACCTCTGTCATTACTCACTTCTCAGAGCAAGGGATTAAAAAGCCATTCTTACTGCTCTCAAATGTTTGCATTGGCTTCTACTTATTTGTATTTGAGGACAAAAATCCCTCAGTTTCCCTTCCAGTACAACTCTTTGTAATTTAATGTAGGTTTTGGCTGTTAATATTCACACATGATCACTCTGCAGTGCCTGCCAGCTTCCCCAGATGTTGACATTATCCCCTCAGAGAATCAACAACAAAAACAAGAGATTTGTTGTAAGGTTGGTCCCGAGCTGCTTGGCCCGCACTGAACTCCAAACACATTTTTTATATAACGGGATTTTGCCAAGTTTAAGTGTAGCATAAGCAGCCATTTTATTCCCTTGTTATAAATGACTATACTCTGTTAGGGACAGACTGAGTAAACTGCATAAGGGTGACAAAAAACATTGTAAAATGTATTTTAAAAATGAAGATATTATGTCTGACTACAGTTTGCTATGATTACCTATTCTTTAGTATTCTTTAGTTAAGGCACATGTTATAACATGTTGGACTGTCTCAAGACTCAAACATTGGCCCACTTCTTTTCTCCCTATATATAAATGACCTGCCATCTGTGTGTGAGGATCTAAACATCTAGATGTACGCTGATGATGCAGTGTTTTATACATGGGGGAAGGATGCTGAACAGGTAGCCTCTAAACTTACAGCAGCCATGGAGAAAGTAGCAAAGGCTATATGAATCCTGGCTCACCCTAAATGTAAAAAATCTGCAGCTATGTATTTTGTGAATACATAAAAAACATAAAAAAAATGTTCTTTTCCAAATGTCACTGTCAGTGGGGAAGTGATAAATAATGTCACTAACTACCGATACTTGGGTGTCACTTTAGATTCCACTCTCACCTTTAAAAAACATGTAAAGCAAATGTGCCAAAGTCTTAAATACAACATAAAAACTTTTAAAAGCATTAGAAATTCATTAACATTTGAGGCATCTCAAACCTTTTATATTGCAATGATTATGTCCCGTTTTTATTACTATATAACATGCTGGTCTCAAGCAGGCAAAACTATTCTGAGGCCTCTAGAATCACTGCACAAACAAGCTTTAAAAACCTAGAGTGAGTCTATGAACTACTGCTTTTACTGAGATTGTTTGAGTGTTATTGCATTGTATTTTTATTCATGTAAATCAGGGACTGCAGATGGAAACTAGCTATTTAGCTATAATCTGGTGCGGAACATCTCTGTTTTTATTAGCTTAATGTCTGTACATTGTCCCTTTAAATAAAGGCTAAACTAAACTAAACATTACAGTTTATTCTATTCTGTACTTCAGTGCTTGAGAAACAAGAGCAAGGCAATGTCCTGAGTTACCAAGGCTATGACCCTAATGTATGTATTTAATCAAAATCAAGCATTTGTAAATAATAATAATAATAATAATAATAATAATAATAATAATAATAATAATAATAATAATAATAATAATAATAATAATAATAATTTCTTTACAGACCAACAAGAGGTATTTTAGCTCTGCCTGAATGTAACGATCTGTACTGATATAGGCATACTGTTCATTCACACACACGCTGTGAAGCCAAGCATCTGCTAACCATAAATATCTCATATGGAGTTTTGCTTCATGATCTCTGTAATAGATGTTCACAGAGGTTGGTATATTATGGGATGTCATTCAAGGCAGGTGGTCTGGCATGTGCTTCATGGAGGCATAAGAAACCAATAAGGGTGACTTACTTATTAACTTTCTATCTGTGAAGACCAGAAGACCAATAGAACATGATCATGAGATTCCACTTTGTCTGTTCCTGCTCTTCCCCAAACGCTTTGAATCTGTCTCCAGAGCTCAGGCCAGGAATGTCCACTGTGTGCACATAGCTTTCACTAGACGACAAAGAAGCAATAAATTAACCTACTTGGACAGTTCCTTTTGGTTTATTTAACCTGGATGCAGCAGAATGTTAGAAAGTTTATAGATCTAATTTTTAGATTAATACATATGATATCTACCGAGTACTGTAAAATCTGACAAATTCCCCCAGCAGAACTACCCTAGGACTAATAATAGTCAAACCAGAAGTGAACAAGCTCAAAGAGACTGATCACTCAGTGTGCTTGTACTGGCTCAATTTTATGGAATATTTTCAGCACCAACGCTGTAACCACTGAATCTGTGGAATATATGAGTTGAGTGCAACCGTAATCAAATTTGCTATAATGCAAACAAAGCATTATGTGCAAATCTAGTGGCATCCCATTCCGCCACTACACAGCTTGGGACCTTCTGTATTTGCTGGCGACAGCAAATTAGCCTGACAGTGACTCCACCTGCTCACAGTTAATATGGGTACACTGCAAAAAACAAAATCTAGTCAAGCTAAAATGACTTGGATTATGAAAGTTTTACCATGATTTGAGTAAATTTCACTTGACAAGTAAAATGATCTGCCAGTGCAATAAGATTTTTGTACTTAAAATATGAAACTACATCTTGCTACATTTAAAATAAGAAAAACAACAACTTTTTGCACTTAAAATAAGAAATAAATAAATCCATCAGGCCTTCCCCACACAATCCTACATCTGTGATGGGCAAAGTGCACTCTTTCACCTCAGTGCTCAGAGCTGACATTTTCCCTCACTAATCTGTTTGCACAACTCTAGTGCAACCACAGACCAATTACACACAGTCACATGACACACAGCTCAAGAGGAAAAGGGTAGACAGAGGGAGAAGCTAAGAAGAGATTCTCATATGTTACTGAGCCATCATTCACCTTAATGTAGTCTTTACCATTTGTTTCATTTAAAGAACATTCATTTGACCACAATTACTAATTATGCACAGAATTACTATAGAACTATTAAATAATGGCTCTTGTTTTATAACCCAAGAGCAGATGAGCACTGATGCCTTGCTCAAAGGCAGTACATAATGTGTTCATTTGGGACATGAATCCAAAGCTAGGCCCTCTGCTCACTTGTCTCATCATCTCAAACAGTGAACAACAACATAATTAGCTTCATGCATGCTCCATCTAAACAACACACCATTTTCAGCCCCACTGCTCCACTGTCCGTAAATAACATTCTTCCCATTTACTTCCTGTAAATTCTATTGGATAATGAAATATAACTTTGGGAATCCACTTTGAGAAAGGTGGGCGAACTGCATTGGAAAAACTTTTTCCTGACTGAGAGAGGAAATGGAGTGTGACATGAGAGAGGACATAGTGATATCATCCTCTGTTTTACCTCATTGTTGTTGTTTTTTATTTGGGCCCTCAATAAACTGTTGAGAGGAAAGACTTTCCTATGTTATTGTTGATTTTTCATGATCCACTGTGACCAAATGCTTTCATTTTATTGTCAAATTGAATGATGTGTGTATTCTACATATAGAAAATATTCACTACCATTGTTTAAGTTCTATTGGGCCCAAATGTGTGGAGATTTGTAAACAATTTAATTTAATTTAAAAGGCTCCAACTTTAATTCTGTTTTTGCTCACAATCCTCTTGGTTCTAAGATTTCTCTCTCTTCTTTAGAATTGATCTGGTCATACATCAGGAGAAGGGTAGGCCAGTGTTATTTAATTCTATTGGCAATGTAATTTTAATAAAATTTAAAAAAATATACACATTCTGCCATTAGATCACAGAATTAGGTAATTGGGTATTTGAAGGGCAAAAATAACTTAGAATTGCTTTCATAGATCTATCTTCTACTTTACTGACTAATAAGCTTATCTTGTGAAAATGAATTTGCAAAGATCAACCTGCTTAGCCTCGTGTCATTACCATGAACTGGAAAAGTCTTGTCCTACAATTTAATCAAAGGGAGGGCTACTGGTGTGTAGCCAACGGGCTGAGGTCATCCAGAGGCCAAGGACTGGGACAACCTGCTCCCTGTGTCACGCTCTCTTCAGAGAAGTTCAGAACTGAAATAAAGGCCTCAAATCTGTACAGAGGGCACCAGGGCACACAGACACACAGCATTTTCAGTGAGACAACAAGGGTCAGGCCTACATCTAAAACATGATGAGCTCATCTGGAACTGGACCAGAACAATTCATTAACTTTACTAGGTTGTTGTGCAACTTAGATGGATTAGTTGAATTATTGATTTGTTTAATTTGGTTAAACATGAACATGTATGGATAAAGATTGTTTGTGACACATATATCTTTGGTGGCATACTATATTACTAAGATACACAATCTCACAAAATCTCATATCTCTAAATCTTTTTTAATTTCTATTATCACTATATCTACAACAGAAAATCATTTTGGTCTCTCTGTGTTTACCAGAATGAAAGATAATGCTGAGGTAATGTGGGTGAAAATGAGCAGCCTGACTTCCACACAGCTGAAATCTTTGACTAAATGTTATTAGATATCCCTATCATAAGAGCAACAGATTTGCACAAGAAAGACCCAACAATACTGTTTCATTACTGTTGTAACATTAACTAGTATTAGTAAACAAACATTAACATTTACATTTTGAAAAGGCTAACAACAACAGACCTTATTGCTTAGCTCTAAAGGCTATTAATGAGCAAGCTTCATGATTTTATGATTGGTTGTAGCTAAATCCAGACTTTCCGAGATAAAAGCACATGACTGCAAACAACTGTCATGTCATCTCAGAACCTGCATAAGAAACACATCTCAGCTGAGCAAGAAGTACAATTCTTCATTGTATTTAAATTTATTGGCTTAATTGTTATTTAATCTGCAATCTAGATTATGTGTTAATTTTTTGTAATAGTTAGTCTCTTAGTCCATAGTTAAGTGGGTAATTGTTTAACGATTTGTTTGTTTGTAGGACTTGTACCCATCCCCAGTTTTCTGCTCAAAATGTAAAAATGCATTTCAAAATAACCTCTGTGGATGGAGGAGCAGTTAATGGTTGAATGACAGGATTTATGTGATTTCATATAAAGTTTATGAGCAGAGACAGAGTGGGGAGGTTTCATTACATTCTGAGGCCTGGGGGCTCATGTAGAAAAAATAACACTGAGTTCTGTCTGATCATGGATATCCGACTGTCAGTATCCCTTCATAATTATGTATTAACATCTGGATGGCTTTAAAAGCAAGTGTCAGCTAGATTTATTGTCCACCTCTTAACTATTTCTTCAGCTTTAGCCATGTTATTAAATGGATGACTGGTATCTTTAATGACCATCTATAATGTTAAGTTATATAAAGTGATTTGACATGGCCCAGGTCTGTACTGTAACATGTTCTCACATACTTGCACATTAAGTGCTGAACTGATCACGGACATGCAGCAATGGTAAGGCCAATACAATGGCATCTGTGGTCCATTTTGGGAAAGGTTGGGTCAAATACATATCAAAGTGTAAAAAAAAAAACAATCATTTGGCATTTCATCCATTCGGACTAACAGGTGTCCACTGTGAGTTGTTGGTCTAATGCTTCTTAACAGAGATGTTTCTAGTGAGTGACCCCAGGTGTCACCCCACTCAGAGCGGCTGAGGCATTATATTGAGAGTAAAAAAAACATTTGTGTTTAATTTTACTCATAATTCAAACTATTTATTCACTAATCTGAAAGTTGAATTATTACCTTGAAGATTTGCGAAGTTGAATTATCACCTTAAAGACTCAGTGAAATGCCCCTGCTTTCAAAAAAGCATGGGTCAAATGTTTGCTTTTCTCATTAAAATTACCAACTTGATTGTGAATATTAATTTAAGAGACTTTAAAGAGTGGAGAAAGTCTGTGACGCCAGACCCTTGGTGTAAGCATAAACTCAAATGTGACGCTGGAGAAAGGTTCTTTAGAGTTGTTGTTGGGTTGTTAAAGCACAGAGCTGTAAAGGGACAGAGGTGAGAGGGCACTGGCCGCATGGGTCACATTAAAACTGAGTTCAGAGAGAGGCCTCCGTTAATGCTGTGCTAATCCCTGACCAGCCTGCCTCACTCACGCACACATCTACACTGGCACCACTTTGGGTTTGAGGTGCGGCTGATGTCACAAACTGAAAAACCTAACTTGTATTGAAAGTTACATGCCATTGTATATTATTCGTTTGTGGCACATTAGTGGAGGGTTAGAGCGCTTTCACCTCACAGCAAAAGGGTCCCTGGTTTTATTCCTGGGGAAAATAAAGCATCTTTGTGAAGTAGTCCTCACAAATACAATGCAACACTTGGATAAAGGTCACCCTCAGCTCCTGAGAGGGTGCCTGAGTGGCACTGAAAGATGGGTGAAATGCACAGGGAAAATTTACCAATGAGAAAAAGAAAGTTAAACTTTTCAATTTAGTAAACCTCATTCTGTTTTGATGTCAATGAGCGTGTATGGTGGTTGAAGGGATCATTGCCACTGTATAGTTAGTATCTGAGGTTGGATGCTACACTGACAGAACTTTCCACACTTAAAAGTAAATTTATAAGATGTACCTTATAGACATTTTTGTGGTTATAAAGATGGACCACATCCATTCCGCAGTTCATTTAAGCACAAATTGTCTGTGTCCTATTATGGGTAAAACAACACTACATTTAAAGAAAAACAAACCACAACATGATTTAAAATGTTCATTAATCCTTTCAAGTTGTTTGATTACTTCTGTCCCAACAGCAGAGAAGCACACATCTGTCACCACTCTGACCAGTTTAAGTAGGGCTAACCTTTTAAACCAAGATTTCTGACCAACAGTGTCCCAAAAGACAACAAAATTCCTGAGGGGACAAGCTGCTCTCTGTGGGATTCATGTCTGTGATAAATCAGCCTTGGGCCCAGACAACCCCAGATTAACCTTACTGGAAAAAGTTCCTAACCACTCAGTCCAAAGCAAACTCTAGTTATACATGATATACAGCATTTTTCCTTTTTGTTGTGATGAGCAAATATGAAGTAACATGTTGGGGTGTCTTTAAAAGTACCTGCCTCAAGGAGTACTCAATCACCATTTATTTTACTGCAATTTCCACAGTAAAAATGACAAAATAATTATAGAGCTGATGCGGGCTGCTGTGAGGATGTAACTTTGTGTAATGTGAAGCTATTAGAATGGAAAAGAATGCTCATTTTCGGCAAAGGGAGACTGTGGGCGAGGGTCTGTAGAGGAGCTTTTGGCACAAACCGGACAGTAAAATATGGAAGAGCACTCGGAGCTGCCACGCTTCTACCTCACTGTCAATGTGCTGGAGTCATTAGCACAGGTATGGGATGTGCATCATAGAAAGATTGTCTGGAAATATTCAGATTGCTGTGAACAATGTGTTTGAAAACATTTAGAGACTCCAGCGGTGGATGAGTAAAGTTTAATATGTTGTTTTCACAACAGATGCCTGTCTTTTTATCCAGACACACATCTCTAATACAAAAATGTGAGTCTGGTCTCCACTGAATCTTGAATCTAAATGGGGTGATTGAGAGGTGGATTAGCCAATGAACATACATGGCCTGTCCGTATCAACAAATATGGCTGTTTTTGCGGAAAAAAATCACAGGGAACTGAAAAATAAAGAAAATTTTTGCAGAATCAATGAGCGAAGCGCTAAACTGTTAATTTGAGGTGAGAGAAGCTCGATTTTGTTTAAAATGTTAGGTGACTAATGAGCTCATTTGTTTCACAAGCGTGACTGAAATACACAAATCAGTTCTGTCAGAGTCTGTCTTGAGATGTGACGAAGAGAATGGTGACCAGGCTGATATCTCTCTGTATAAAAATACAGTGAGATCATTCTGGAGATGCCAGGAAAAAGACAAAAACATGTTTTGGAAAGGTTTAATTCTTGAATATGATTATAAACAAACACGGAATGAACACTGATTCCTGTTTAGAGTGCAAGAACCACTGAGAGAAAAAAACAGAGTGAATGTATTTGTCAAGTGCACACTGGCCTTTTTCCACAGTGTCCGCACTACCTCTCCCCCTCTCTGCCGTGCTCTGGCCAGCACATAATTGTGTAAGTGCTTCTGGATGGCAGTGGGTTGTTGGGTCATTAAGGAGCCTGTTAAGTGATTAGAGGAACAGTGGGCCTGCCGTGTGCCTGCTGATCGGCCTGATACGTGTTACTGTGCACTTTTCCACATATTTGCTCAGGTAATTACAGCTCAGACGTGAAACACGCTCCAATGTCATGCTTAAACAGAGGATCCACGGACGCCAGCGCACTTAAAAGGTAATCTGCTCCACCCCCTCTCTTTTCCACAGTGTTTATGAGCGTTTGCCAGTAATGAATTACAAGAGCTGCAGAGCAGCGCTGCTTAAGGCTGCTGTCAGCTCCTCCAGTGGCTAACTTCAGTACTGCACATAGACTGCACAAACAATATACAGGTACTGCAACAAAAAGTGAAATTCTACTGAAAAACTGCATCATGGTTTTGGCAAGTCTTTAACAATATCAATGATGATTTCACTTCCAAAAATCTAGCAACCAAAGTTTGGCAAGCCAGTGTGCTTGTTGTGCCAATCTCAATGTCTAAAATCTAAGCATATGCTAATTTCCTATGCAGCTCACTGTTGTTTGTGAGCAGAGGATTGCCTGTGGCAAGAGTAATAGACAAAATACTCTTTAAACAAATACATTCAATCATACCCTGCGCAATCACACCCACAAGGCGTTTTTCCATTGCTAATGCCTCATTGTCATCTACAATATGACCATGACATTGGCTATATAAAATGACTTATGTGAGCTTTTCTGATCTTCAATTGTCTCTGTAAAAGAATACATCATACAAAAGACAATGGTTTGACATAAGATCTCCTATTTCTTCAACACAAGTGTTACAATTCTATGCACACATTTCATCCAACAAGAAAATATCAAGCAGAGGCTATAATGTCATTCAAGAGTCTATTACCATGACCAATATATTGCTTCAAATCCAAATAAAATTGCATGCTTGTTGTGATATGTAAATAATTCCGTATAGTGTTATTTAATTCCTCCTCTAAAGATGTGCTGTTTGGGTGAACACGCTCCAAAAAACACAGTCATTGTCTGCTAAGATTTTATCCTGCTCATGAGAATCTCCAGTAATTTGATTTGTGCTGTTAGTCTCCTCAAACGCTGCCCAGTCTTTGAGGAATTTACTGCTGTGGGCTTGCATTATTACATTAACTGTGCACTATAAACACACATCAAGAGGGTTCTGTGGCAAAACTCAGAATCTGTGAAGAAAAGGACATTCTTCAGTGATTTTACTTAATGTACAAACCTAACACAAGTGTTCAACTGTAATGAAAACTTGAGATTGCATGGGTTTAAATTGAGAATGTGGCAAATCTGATTGGCTAATGGTGTATTTAACCACTGGCAGTAAATGCAGTGGTTGCTGTTACTGCCTTAGTACTATGTATTTTAATGTTTTAATGCACTTTTTGGACCATTTTAATGTAATGCCATCCCTATTCATTATACCATCTCAGAAGTACAGAAAAGAATCATTTAAACCACAACATGAACACACAGAAGACCAAGGAACAATATGGCGTGGATACATACTCGTATATTGTCTAATCTGTAATTTAACATATTGCATAAGGATATGAACTAAAATGAATTTAGCATTTCTGTTGTTGGGCTGCAGCACATCACACAGTTTTTACTTTAACCTGTTGTTTAGTGGATTTATTTTAACAGCATATCAAAAACAAGCTTATTTATGGTTCAAGCAGATTATTTTAAAACAAGATGTTCACGTGTCATATGTACCCAAATCCAACTCCCACTTACTAATAAAGGTACACTGTATCTAAAATTGATTTCACGTATACTCTCTGAAAAATACAAAACTATTATTACTACTACTACTATTACTACTACTATTATTTGAGTGCATAATTTGTAATTTGACTTTATGTCACATTAAATCTAGTAAATCACTGCTGACGTCTACAGACGTCACAGCAACAACAGTACAGTGTATTCTAATGTCATGGGAATCAGCAGTGGTCATAGGTCAGATCTGGCCAGTCTAACTGATGAGTGGACCCCTCTCCATGGTGTCCAGAGTGAGCCGCAGACTAACAGACTCCAAATAGCTCTGCTGCTAAACACACTGCCACTTTCCACCATCAACTTTGACCCCGGCCCAGGAGACAGGCGCCGCCAATATGATGTCTTTCTTCTTGTTGACATGGACCAGTGGTTCCAGCAGTAATACAACCCATAAGGTAGAATGAATATTTGGGTGTTTATTATTATCTCAAAAAAGAATTATAAGATGAACAAAGTAAATTGTGTAAGACAATTTAAGTTCTTACAATAAAGTTAATGGTGCATTATGTACAATTTTTGACAGCTGCTTGTCTCTGGAAATGTTAGCACTTTGCATGGAATATTCCACAGTATGACATTGAACATATCTATCTTGTATTTTTTCAATTACTGGTGGTTATTTCTCGAAAAATAAAAAACAAAAAACACATACACACACACACAAACAAAATTGAATATCACGCATTCTCACTCTGAGTGGGGCACCACACAGCTAACCTGGTAGTGTCAGCTTGTGTCCTTGGATAAAATAGTTGTTTAGTGCACCTTAAATTTAGTTTTCTTATTAACATAAATTCCTGGTAAGTATAGGTCTTGAGTGTCCTTCAGCCATTTCCTCTTGTAATGTATTTACTTGTTGCTCATTTGCCTGGCTGTCAGCTTCTATTGGTTGAAATACCAGGAGAAAAAACATACTCCACAACTTTGTTGTCTTCAGAGGGGCTGTGAGAAATCCACACCTCTGATAAAAAGTCTGAACGCTCAATTGTCACAGAGGCTTCAGAGATATTTGGAGCTCTAGTTTGATAAACAGCATCAATCAATCTACAATTAATGTAAGTAAATACTGGAACACAAAATGTTGTTAAATATCTTTTGGGCAGTCAGTGGTTACATTTCTGAGGTTTATGGACCTCATGAAGTGTTGAAGAGGATAATGAGCACCCGTATGTGCAGACAGATTAACTGATACAAATCTTTGATTGTTTTAATCCACTTGTATTTCGGCTGTTTCTTTTCCCTCCCAGCTGGTAGTAACTGACAATGATGCATAACTATTTTTCATAGTCTCTGTTTCAATGGCATGTGTATTTTGCTTGTGCATGTTTGTGAATTATGAATCAAAATGTGTTTAATATGAATTACATTCTGTTTTTAATTGTACAAAGTGCCTTTTTCATGATCGGGGTCCACTGTAGCTAGAATGATTTATTGAGCATACTTTGTCCAAAACGCCACTTCCTCTGGGGTCACAGTCCCTCAGGCAGTCTAACCTGTTGCTCTTATACTCAGAGCTGGACAATCCAAAACTTGGGTTCAAACCCTGCATTGGTACCACAGGGACCTATTTAAAACGTCTGAAGTGACAAATGATGAATCGCTGGCTCTCCCATTTCCATTTGGCTGTGTGTGCAATGAGAGTGGTGAAGTTACAGGATATTGTAACTTTTATTGGGAACAACTAACATTTGGGCCAGTCAATTCGGACTTTCCCAGCTTCCTTTGCAGGATTTTTCATACTTTGAATTGGCTTTAACTGAGTGAGATGTGTGTCTTATATACTACAACTCCACCTCTGTCTATTCTGTTTATCTATTCACAATTCAACCTCAGTCTTCGGTTCCTCTGCACTTTCCTTTCTTCTTTCAGCTCCCACCCACATATTCTCTTTGACTATCCATCCTCCTGACCTCATCGCTATAGCAGTCAACCACTAAGGCATCCAATCAACCAAAGTGTTCAGAGTAAATCACAAATTATTATAATTGAGAATAATGACTTCCATGTCAATGTCAGTTTGGCCTGGGGTTGTTCGTATCTAGTAAGATTGGGGCGGTAAGCTCTGGGATACAGCTCTATAAGGTGTAGTTTTGAATGGTTTCCATGGTAAAACAGTGATTTGAATTTTGTTTAACATTTGCAATTATCCCACATGCAGCTGTCATTTTAGTGTTTTGAAGTTGTTATTTCATTTTAAAATGAACACGAATGAAGGTCAGGATCCAGCCAATAATGCTCATTAAGATCACAAAACTCAAATCCACACAAGATCTGATTTCTAAAATTTTACATTATATATCATATGTTACTTAATGTGAAAGCATCTGTTTACTAATCCAAAGGTTGGATGTTTGATCTCTGCTCTAGTAGGATCCACCAGTTCAGCTTTTTCAGTTCTGATACTGATTCCAATACTATAGCTTTAAGTATTTGTTGATCCCGATCCCAATATCAATTGATAGCAGTGGAGAGACTGAAAACAGCATTTGATTCCTTAAAACAAAAAATTTTACTAAATTGATCCAGATGTGCATTGGAGCTGTTATTTATCTGTCATGTAACTACAGAACAGCACTATAGAAATAAAAGTTCAAATATTATGAGACTTTCTGTGCCAACTGCAAGCAGTAAATAGTCTTATTACATAAATTTCCAACCAGGATACTGACTGAACAGATATTTGAGAGTCAATGTCCAGCTAATTTTTCAGTATCAGCACTCATATCCGATACCAGAATCGGATCGGTGCAAATGCTCTAGCCAGTGCATACTGTTGTGTCCTTGGGCAAGACATTTCACCCACTTGCCTACAGTCTGTGTATGGTTTGAATGAGTCTACAGGATAATAAATAGGACTTCTCTTTTGGCCAAAAGCATATTTCAAAACAAGTAAATAACATTTTAACATAACATCTTAATAAGCAAAACAACCATGGTGGTTGCTTTTTATAACGTATAAGCACAAAACACTTCTTTTCTCAATGGATCACACAATTCTTCTGTGACAGAAAAACAACAGCTCAGCACAGTGTAAAACAAATCGTGAAGCTGTGCTAATGTCAGCGGCTTGTCCTCTTCATTAGTGAAAAGACCTGCCGCCGCTGCCAGGATTATTTCTAGTTGCAGTAAAGCTCTGAGGCATGTACAGGGCAAAGCACTATGATTTTGACAGAGTAGTTAGGAGGAGCAGATGAAAGAGGAGAGCCTGGGAGCCCACTGGATCTCAAATTAGCCCAGTGGACCCCAACTTGCCACATGGAGACTGGGTCTTGCATATACGGTTGCACCACCTCTCCACTGCCTGCGTGCATGAGACAGTGGATGGGGGCTGATTACCAGCGTGTGTGTTCCAGGCATGTGCAGCACATGTCTGATGAGAACTGTCCCAACACATATTTGTCATTCTTTTGAAGTAGTTTTGAAGTAATTGTAGTATTATTGTATTAGTGATATAGTACAGAAAGCTGTACTGTACTGTATTTACTGTACTAAACACACAGATTAGACCTTGTGAATCATAAATTTAAACTGCCTTTTTCATAAAAATATCAATAAATACCAACTCTTCTAATACATTTACTCCTAAAATTTCCTTTCTGCTGTTGTCCCACATAAATCTATATCATCTAAATAAAATTATCATTGATTAGTCGGATAATACACTATTCTGGCTCACATCAGATTGATATGTGTGTCACTCTGAATTGATTTCTACATATGATCAATCTGGGGAAGCTTCACAACAGTGGAATAAGCTGAAAAAACTTTTGATACATCCAGTTGAGAGAAAAGCATGTTCCCTGTCCACAAATGCATAATGCGCTTACCTTCTGCATGTTTTTCACTAACAAAATAGTACGCTTAGGCGTTAAAATAGGCTGAAGTACGTCTGTCGGCATCACCATGTTTGGTTTGGGGCATTTAGGCGTTTTGCCTTTGACTTCCACAGAAACCTCAGTGTTGCTCTGTGACAGCACTGAGTACAGTGGGAGTTCTTCAAGTGAATTTGTGAACTTACAAATATTACCAGAATCCATCTTGCTGCACAAGGTTAGACTAAGAAAGCATCAATGGATCAATGGAATAAATGACTAAAGAACTACTGTTCTAATAAGATAATATTTTATTGCATATAACTTGAATCCTTAAGAGTAATCTCACACCTGGATCATACTTTTGTTATATAAAAAATGTAACTCAGTTAGGATAGACACATTCCCCACATTTCACTCAGCATATTTCTCATGTCCTTGCGTTTCTGGTTACAGTAAGCTCATATCCACTGTGTATTAATGTAGGAATCACTGTGTGGTTTTCTCACCTTCACTGATCCATTCTGTGTGTGCATCGCTCACATTGACACCCTCAGTGCAGATTCAGCTGTGGGCCTGTTTGTCTTGTGAGGTGGAAGACATCTGTAACCATAAAACTGTCTACACTGGACAGGTTTTAATCACTTTTCTTCCCTTCATATTGACTTCTCCCACATTCTGCAACTATAACACAAAAAAATCACCCATGGTGCAGACACAGGGAGACATTTTTTGTTTTGATTAAATCGTTTTCTGGAGAAGTACTTTATAGGGGAATATATAAGTAGGCAGATGTTCGCCTTTACAACTATTCAAATACAGAATTGCTTTTTGGGAAGAGTGGAAATATTTCAAGGGAAAGATCCTCATCTTAACACCAAACCTAAAACAAGGAGAGTGAAAATGAGAAGAATGATGCTTAGACGAGAGCTTCGTTATTGTGTCTCCAGAGTTCACCAGGCTTTTCCCCCTGGACACAACCTATGACTTTTGTCCCAAGGGATTTTACTCTCTTCAAATTGCCCTATCTCTCATGTCAAACTGCCCTGATTGAACCAGTCCTACTGTTATGCTGCATTTCGACCTTATAGAGTTTTTCAAAATGTTTTTCTAATTACTTAAATTGGCCTTCTGGAATAAATAAAGTTATTAGTTAACATCAAAATTGTGCAACTTTCAACAGAATGGGAAGCACCTGTATACTTCTAGATATTAGTCATTCATTCTCCCTAAATATACTGAACAAAGAGAAAGAAAAGAAATGTGCCTGTGTGAATAGGAAAGAAAATACTAGGTAAGATATTTATGAAACTCATTCAGTGATCCTACCTGAGAGAAGTTGAGTCCATTGAGTGGGTGGCACTGTTCCTCCACTCTCTCCACTGCTCCTGTGGTCTTTCCCATCCTCTCAGCCTCTTGGGCCAAGAACAGATCCAACACTGGCGTGCCCCTCGACCTTACGTCCCACTCTGTTAGCGAGTTCACCATTAGCATTACCCACACTGGCCTTTTCCTCTCCCAGTTTCCTGCTATAGCGTTAAAAAGATAATCTGCATAAAGTCCACGTCCACGTTGGTCAGCCGTCATCCAATATGGCATCATGTGTTTGACGTATTCCAGGTGGCGTTTGAGGCGGAGGTACAAATCTCGAGGTAGAAGTTTTTGTAGATTCTCTCCGTGTGGAAGGAGTTGGCAACTAGTGAGTTTGGAAATAGTCAAAGGGTCCGTTAAGTCCAACTCAAAGAAGATATTAGGACTAGTGTAGAAAGCCCTTTTAGAGTTGTTTGGTATGTAGTCCCAAACTCGAGTGTAGGGCACATGGATGGTACCAAACAGGTAAGAGGGAGGGTGTGGAGGTTCTCGTTTTATCGTCCACAAAAAGGAGTTCATTTCACTTTGCTGGAAGAGAACAATGAATGAAGTTAGTATAAATGTATATGCTAAACTACATAAGCTATGAGAGTGATTATTATTGGTGTGTGCCAGCATATTAAAACTATAAACTAAAATATTTTATTGCATTACTACAGGAAACAATTTCACTTTGAAGATTAAATACTGAAATACTCTAGGATCGAGTGTATGCTGTTGGTAAACGTTACAATGAAACACGAGGCGGTAAAAAAAACGAGGTGGTAAAAAAAAACCCAAAAACTTTTGACTTTTCCCCCCTTGTTTTCCCCTACTAAGGAATCATCCAAAAATACATGCATACAAATCTGTTACAAGAGGGATCACATTTGTCTCTTTTACAGTATTATATGATGAATGTGTGTATTTCTATGAGGAAACTGCTGCTGTTTAAAATTAGTTGGCCCATTTGTTGTCTGTTGCGGTTTGCTGCCTTATAAATTTAGCTCAACAAGTAATATAGAGTGATTTTCACATGACAGCAAGTTAGTAGTGTATCCGCATGTGGAAAAACTTTATGGAGGGGTCTTTGGGTAATAAACAGACTCTGGTGTATTGTTAGAGCCATGTCTTGGTTGGCAAAGCTTCTTTGCCGGGGAAGCAGAATGTTAAAGGCAGCAGTGCAAATACACTGTGCTGAAGCTCATAAAAACTCTTGACCTCTCGGTGATACTATTGTTTTGCAAAATACTTAAAGGTACACTATGTCACTTTTCTGTCTGAAGGTTCACCACCTATCCATATATCTATTCACATAAAGACTAGGAGGAGACAAGACCAGGCCAGGTTACAGGTCAGATCTGTGGAGGGGCAAGCCTGCTTACATAAGAATGCATATTTTTCAAGGCATTAAATAAGGCATTAAAACGCCTGTGGTGGAATAAACAGAAGTAAAAAGGTTTATTGCCATACTATGGAGTGTTCTTTAAAGAAAAAAATCACAGCAATCCAATAAGCATTAAACCAGGGTATATTAAATATGTTTCTATTTAAGAGCTCAATTAATATGCCATGTCTTTGATGCAGCCATGGTCCAAATATGAAAAAGGAATTGGTTTTCATAAACAGTACCAGAGTTCTGGCTTCTGAGGCATGGACTAATCAGCCATTGAGGGATGAAACTCATTATGGCAAAATAAAGTTATTTTAAGCAAATGTTTACTACTTAGGCCTAATCAAGATTTGCTCCAGCTGTCTTCCAATGATATTTCTACTCTGCCGGTGCTGTTTTTGAACATTTTGAATATGTCAGCCAAAGTGTGTCTGGTGGGATGCTCTCTTATCATATGAATACAGTCGGAGTCAGAGAAGCATTTCTGGCACCAAATTTTACAAGACAAATAAATGTAAATTACACTTAAATTACACATAAATTGCACTTTCATTTCAGAGGAATGGCCTTTAACAAATATTATGACTATTACAACTTGAGCTTTGGATAGCTCAATTTTCCTACTATGTTTTGTTTCACTTTTTTGCAACCTAAATATTCATTACATTATACTACTTCTGGATCTGGCACATGTGCCATTGCAATCTTAAGAATAAGCGATGTAAATCGTCAGCTTAAAAAGCATAGGCCTTTTCTTGTCTGTGCTATTATTTTTATTAAGTGTCCAATGTGCGCTGAACTTCCACAATTCTCATTCTCAAAAATATAAATATTGCAATTTAAATCGTTTTAGTGTTACAGAGTAGACCTATGACTTTTACTCACCAACTTTGGTATTTCGCATTGCCTCGGTCTGTCTCGCTTAGCACCCCAGGGTGCCCCGGGACTCAGGAGGGCGCTCAGAACAAGCAGGCACAAAGTCCGCGCGCACACCATTGTCACGGGGTGACAGTGCGCTCCTCACACACTTCCTGGAGGCTCCCTGGACACTGCTCAGCCCTCTGGGTAGCTTTTCGCGGTGCTTACTTGCGCCTCTCTGCTGGAGGACCATGCCGACCCGTCGCCATGTCCCCGCGCGCTCCCAGTCCAACTGGTCTTACGGCGAACTTTCCCGAGACCTTCCTCGCTCACGCAGCACCGGAGTAAACTCTTGTGAGAGGTAGAGCTGTGCGCTCCACAACTTTTGAGGGAGGTGGGACAACTTGTGCAGTGCCCCCCGCACCCCACCCCAACACACACACGGATATTACGGCAGGTTCAGAGGTGGATGACAGCTTCGCGTGAGCTTCAACAACTCCCGCTGAGAGTAGTTTATCTTTTCTCGATTGAACGTAAGGAAAAAAACACCATTTAATACGCGCGCCCATGTCTACGGGGCAAAAACAATGGCCTTTTATTTTCATTAGACTAATTATAATTTTAGTGTAGGCCCAATGTTATAGCAGCCGAATATCTCATTTTACCCCTACAATGTTTACAGTTAAGGCATTGTGGTTCTGTGATTGATTATATCAGATTTATTCGTTTATTGTTCATTCTCTCACATGAAGTCTATGTAGCCAGTCTCTGTTTTACATGAATTTCAACACAGCCATTTAACCGAAGTAAATGAACAATTATTCATGTTTTGTCATGTGCTTCCACCACAGAAGGATTCCATTCATCTATTTGACAGCTATGCAGCAATATGAGGCTTGGACTCTATAGTGTGTGATTAATGCTCATAAATAAACGGCTCTGACTAAAGACAAGTGCTTTCCTTACTTCCTGGGGTACTGGTGATGATTTGTAGCATCTGAAATAAGCCTGCTCATCTTGGGACTGACTCTTTTGGGCTTGTCCCATGTCAACTCTCCACTGCTCAACCATGACCTGAGCTATTGTCCCAGTGATAGAGTCAAGTAGTGGGAAGAAGTGGCGGATCCCCTCCCTGCGTGGGCTATGGCAGACAGGACCCTGGACAAGCAGCTCTTTGTCGCTGGTTGTGTTCTCCCCTCCTCTAGTCCTCCTCTCACCACTCCACACCCGCTCCCCTCTGAGCAGCACTAAGAGGTTCTGACAGTTCATATGTACTCATTGTTTTGGCTGCTGGCATTTGACTGGGCTTTCCTGCTGAATGTGTGTAAAATCCCTCAGTGATCAGGTAGAATCCATGGCAAAGGAGAAATTTAGTTTGTCAACTGGACAAAAGTTGGAAAATGTATTCAACCAAAATAAACCTTTGTCCAGTTGACAAACTAAATTTCTCCTTTGTCATTTCCTGCTGAATGTATTTGATCACTTCACTGTCCCAGGTTGTAAAGCGCTGGCATTTTGGCCTTTCACACTTCCCTTGACTCTGCATTATTTTAACAGCTAAGGCATATTTTCTAAAATGACTCAGGGCCAGCATTAGCCAAGCTAACTTTTTTTTTTTAAGTTAAGGCTTCCAGCATTAGTGCATTTATCTATTTAAAGCTGACTTATTCTGCTTTTTGTTTTAGTTTTCATTACAGCCAAGATGTGTCATGTGTGACAAGGGATTTTGCAATTATAAAAGTAAAAACAAAAGAGAAAGCACCACTTCAAATCCATGCATATCTTTGTTACATGGGTGTGGGGACATGATACTTAATCACAAGCTGAGAACTAGGATGAAATCAAACTTCACAAATGTTGTATACCTCATGGTAAACATTGATACAGTTGGTATCTGCCTTACAATTGGGCATATGTATTTATCATCATCACTGTGCTCTCCTGAGACAGGTGCAGGATTTGTTGTTGCACCTGTGCACTGAGCTACCTGCTGCAGCCACACCTCTCTGAAGCCTCTCTTTGAACAGGTTTCCACATTCTTGGCGGCTCTCAAAGGGCTTATGAGTGGCTAACTGTGGGAGATTCCTGGACCCACTCCAACTCTTACAGTCTAGTGCACGTATAGCCAGGACCAAAAAGGACTTAATGCTAGTAAACTGTTAGCAGACTAAAAAAGAAAAATTACACTGCTCACATGTGAGAAAGTGTTTAAGCAATGGAGGGGTTAAACAATAGGCTACTGCACTGCAAGTAACAGTTTTATAATTATTTTTATTTTGATGGTTGAAAAGGCATAGCATAGGCCTCTATGTTGATTTAAAATTAGATTAAAAACTTAAGTTCAGATTCGAATCTTTTTAGTCTGAACATAGACCAATACACATCGTGTGCATTCCTCATAAAGCTATATTCCCACAATACAGCTGATCATTGCACAGAGACTTTATGGAGTTAACTTACTTTTGGCACACTGAGCAGGCTGTTTCATTCTCTGTGACTGGATATTTTTTGGAAGGAAAGAAACACTTACTTACAGGGCAGCTGTGGCTACAATAATACTGCAATAATACACTGTAAGACTTTGCTGTTACTGTTCATACTATCATACAGTAAAAACCTTACAGTCACTGAGTAGAGTGAATGAATAACGGCGCTATATCAGTACCAATGCATTATTAGGCCTATTATTAATACTTTAACTTCAACAATTTAAAGGACTACGACATTTTAAGTGCCCTCTTACCAAAAATAAGAAGAAAAAAACATTAGCTTCAATGTAAACACAACATTTTTACTGTGATAAAATATGATCAAGTTATAACAACTTCACATACACCGGATTTGTAGTTGGAAAAAGTGGTATTTAGCTGTGGCCTAACAGCCCTGCTCCTGCTCTACTTGTCCTTGCGTCTTCATGGTTCCTGTGAGTCTGACACTGAGCAGAAATCCGACCACAAAACCTCAACATTAACTCCACGCCTCAGTGACATTACTTATAGCCTACAGTTAGTGTGTAATGAAAGAGGCACTACTTGTATTACAACTATTACCGCTGTTTTTACACCACATGAAAGTGCAGTGCAGTTTTATAAAGCCAGCGCATATGCGTTGTTTGTTATGCACACGGGGACCCCTAGTGGTGAATTGAAGACCTATACGCAGGGGGAACGAGGTTGAGAGGCACTAATGACCTGGGGCACGGCAAACAAAGCTGTGATGGATAAGGAGCGGTTCATAGCTCAAGGCCTCCATATTTGAAAGAGGGCATCATGAGCGTCAGTCAGTCTTTGAACGCCCTATGTCTTTCTGAGGATCCAATATCCTCTGTCCTCCTTTGAAGATGTTGTGAAATAATATTTGTACAGTCTCTGGATATGTTTTTTCTGTTTTCACTTTCCCGGACGTCTAGAAAGAAGATACTACTACCGCTAAAAATGTCAAATAAGGATTGCTCAAGCAGTGGTCAGAGTGATTTGTTCAAACCAGAGTTATATTACACAAGAGTCAATTTTGTGTAATATAGGACCTTTAAGTGTCCAAATGTATGGGGTAGCTTATCTTTTCTCATATGAATGCAACTGTTAATCCTCATTTAAAGAACAAAGGTAAAGGCAAAGATGCAAACGATAGAGTGATATTTTTTATGGGCCTCCTCTTTGTTCTTATTGTGAACAGCATGCACAAGTAAATGTAGTAAGTTAGTATTTTTACAAGTTACTTTTATACAATATACACCTATTTATACAAACGTTGATCATTTCAGCTCCAGTATAGAAAGGAATGCACAATAGATAGCACAATTTCTTCTGATCTAACTGAACCAAAACTACAAGTAAAAGATACTATTATTTAATCATAATTTTACACATTAGACTGTACCAAATTGGTTTGGACTGTATCCCCAGTCAGGCAGTGTTGGCACTGCAGGGAAGGTCATTTGAAGATACTAAAGATGTTTTTTTCTGTTGCTTTGTAAGATGCTTTTGTTATATCCATTTCTACATCATAAACATATGTCTCTTGTAGACATGGCTGTGACTCACCTGACCCATCTGAAGTAACACTTTTAGATCTTGTTTATTTTTGCACAGATATGCACCTACTCCATGATTATCCTCGATGAAACCTACATGTTGCATTTGTGAAAACCATAATGGTCTTACATCAAAGGCTGAGGCGCCAAAGTCACCCTATGATTCTGGTATTATCCATATCTGCTATGCTCCCTCTGTCTGTGCCCCATTTACCCCTGAGAGGTGGAGTGGGATGGGGGACACTAAAGAGGCCTCCGCCTGCTGGTAAGCATATTTACTATGGGCCTATTCCAATGGTAAAGCTATAAGATATACAGAGAAATAATGATGTCATTTCAACAACTATAGTGAGCATGCAGCCCTGAACAAAAGGAGCCTCTTGATATCATAATATTATGGAAATGCATTAGCTATAAGCACATAGCTTATGTGTTGTTAGCGGTCATTGTCAATGTTCTGCCTATGAATCATTTAAGAGACCACCAGAATCACAAAGGACGTTGTATTCACATAAAGAACATAACATATTAACAGAGATCCTTGAATCAGTCAGAAGTCATTTCACAACAAAAGCCATATGTGGCACTCATAGTAAACATCTGAAAGGATCAAAACTATTTATTCAACAAAATGTCAGTTCCACTTGCCAATAGAACAGATACAACTGGAGTCTTTTTGAGACCTGAGATTGATATTTTATACATGTGCCTCAGTAATATTGCCATTGCTGGGAAAGTTAGGATATACTCATACAGAAAGACATTTTTATATATGAGGAATGAATTCTACTATAGATTCTTTGTTGATTTGGTGTCTTTGTCCTTATTGAAGACTGTGTAGTGGGCACATGTCATACTCATTAATATTTAAAATGCATGAAATTCTTGACCTGTATCTGGTTTTTCTCTTCAAAGATGTGTAGTTGCAAGCAGAAGATCGACATTTTGATTTGGCCACTGGTTTGGCCACAGCATCAAAAGAACCATACGACCTCTGAGGATGAAAGGCCCTCAGTCTGTGTCTAATAGAACAGGACGTACTCCACAGGGTCAGCACTAAGGCATCAGGCGATTATAGAAGAGATAACTTTTCCAAAATGTATGGACTATTATTTTGGTGTAATGCAACCTGACATTTTATGCTTACTATTTTTCATCTCCTCTTTTAGTGTCTCTGGATGTCTTTTCTCACATCTTCTTTGGTTTTGGATCTGTTTATTTTAACATTGGCCCGAGGTTTGGTAACACTTGGCTGGACTACAGTGTGAAACCCAAAGAGACAAGTTCATGCAGCAGAAAAGATTACGAGAAGGATCAAATGGTGATGGGAAACTATCAGAGTGAAGAGACACAGAAGATGATGATGAGTAGGTGTGACTGATGACTGTATTGATATCATTTATAGCTTTAAATGGTCTGTGAATGTTTAGACAAAACAGATCATTGGGAGGAACTTTTGAGTGCAACCTCTCTAATAATAACTGGAACAGGAGTACTACAGCCAAATGCCTCACTTGCACATATGCTTTGGAGCTTGACAAGGAGCAGAGGAGCTGTCAGCAGGCGAGGGCCAGGCTAATGCTATGTGCTACTAGTGTGCACACAAATGGGCAGAAAAATACAGGGATGTAAACACAGACACCAACATGCTGCCTGTGTTGAAATATGCCAAACAGAATAGGATCTGGTGTGAAATGTCTTTTGAACACTGGCACGTGAGGTCTGGGCCCAAATGAAAGGAAAAGTGAATAATGACAAGAGAAATAGAACTGTTTCTAAATGAACAATATTACAATAATACAACAATATATAGTCTGTATTTTCTGTATGACTATGATAATATTCTCTATAATGATTGTAAGATAACTAAAAGCTCCAGTACTATAATTGTCCTTTTAGAAGTGAGTGATTCTTACTCCAGCTGGTTTGAGAAAAAGTTTCATCTTTACTATTTTGATGCTGGCCTATATATGAAGAACCCTCTTGTTCTGGACAATACTGGCACCATAGGCAAGATGATATTTTTTAGGTCCAGCAACTCAAAGTGCTTCTTATGGCACATAAAATCAGATCAGCAGACCAGATGATTTTAGATGTTCCAATGTACTTTTGGTGTAGCTAGTCCTAGACTCTGGAACAGTCTTGCTCTGGGTATTAGAACAGCCCTTTACTTACTATTACTGTTTTTTAGTTTTATCTGACTGTACTTTATATTGTCTTTATACCGCACTTAAGGCAGTTGTGGTTGTTTTTAAATGTACTTTACAAATAAACTTGACTTGATAAAATATATACTGTTTATGTGAATGTTTATTTGTGTTTTTCTGTCATACCTTGCAAATACACAAATTGTCTCAGAGTGCACAGGCCAACACATTAATCATTCTCCATGAATCAGAGACCGTTGAGCATCTTGTGGGCTATTAAACCTAATAGAGTAATAGGACTTTATACAAATGAGAAATGCAGTACTTCTTTCCAGACTGTCTTTGAGTGTGAGCACGTCTTTACTCTGCTTCCCTCTCCATCCTTTTATGTCTTTTATATGTTATAACATCAAACGTTACACATAAAAGACCCTTTTCTGCTTTGGAGAGGATTTTTCACTTAAAATGTGGTTCCCATTTGATGCCATTATCATATCACTGGACATGTCCACATGCAACTGTTGTTTTGAAGACCAAGGATTGGGAGAGTAAATGAGCCACAGAGTTGGTAATTTGAGCTCTAATCCAGTCTTAAACCCAATGGAGACTCAAATGTTTAGTGGAAACATTGCTAAAGTCAGACATCATAGCGAGGAAGAATGAAGAAGAAGCTGATGAATATGTCCCACAGTTCCTGCTTGTATTGGCCTGGTTGGTTGCTATGTGACTTCTAGTGATATGTGAGAAAGAAAAACAAAGATTTGATATGTACATATACATACCAACCATGCATAGATATGGTTTTAAAATATGGCACATGCAGGGAAGTCATGCACTTACAAATACACTTACAAATATTCCATTACAATAATGTATTTGCCAAAGTCTCCAAAATACTGCTCAGCACCCATCAGTCAGTAACCCAGATGGGGACTCTTACCATCAATCAAATATTATTAGGCATCTTAAATAAATCACTTTACAATTTACACTGAAGTTTTTTGTTTTTTTTAATGTGATTTTCTGGCCTGGCAGCACGGTGGCTGAGTGGCAACACTCAGGCCTCACAGCAAGAAGCTTGCGGATTCGATCCCCGGGTCGCCCGGGCCTTTCTGTGTGGAGTTTGCATGTTCCTCCCCATGTCTGTTTGGGTACTCCGGTTTCCCCCATCAACCTAAAACATGCCTGCACCCCTATGAACTAACATCAAGGACCATGTTGTCCACCCTCCTGTGGGCTCACCACCTGCAGAGGGGTTCATAGGGGGGGTCAGGTGCTATGAGTATTGGGCAGCAAACTGCCCCCGCGACCCAGCTGGATTAAGCGGGAGAAAATGGATGGATGGATTTTCTGGCCTGTTTTGCAGAGCGACTCAGTGGACTCCACTGCAGCGTCTGTGATTTATCAAGCAGCTCGTCCCAACAAAGTACAGTAAATACTTTACCCAGGAGGCTGCAGCTCCTGCTTAGGCTTAGGCTTAGACTTGGTTAACCATCTTTTTTTTAAACAAATCAAATAATCGTATGAATTGTAGCTCTTCGGAGGTGATGGAGTTGGAGTTATGCCATCAACCCCATTCTCTCAGTGCTTGACCCTTGGTTCTTTGTCATCTCTCATTC
This sequence comes from Odontamblyopus rebecca, assembly GCA_030686955.1. Taxonomy (NCBI): domain Eukaryota; kingdom Metazoa; phylum Chordata; class Actinopteri; order Gobiiformes; family Gobiidae; genus Odontamblyopus; species Odontamblyopus rebecca. The sequence goes on along the minus strand of CM060660.1, from coordinate 20,786,449 downwards.
AGTCATTGCTGTAGTCTTACATTTAAAACCTTCTGTGAAGTAGTGGGCAAAGGGCAAATATTTTATTTAAAAACAGTTTGAACAGGTCCATGTACATAAGAGTAGTCTAGATAACATCTCACATTCATCTCACACAGAGGCACTGAGTTGTGTGTACATAAGTGAAATAGTGCTTCAGCTATCTTCTGTTACCTAACGCAGCAGCGACAGCTCAGCAGATAAAGATGTACAGAAAAATCTATTCAGTCCCCTATCGCTGTACCCACAATTCATACTGCCAGTGTGTTCTCCAGGAAGGCACATCAACATTGTCTACTATGCTTGTATACCTTGCAAATCTAACATCTAAATATAAATGTACTTAAACAATGGTGTCCACCATGCCCCCAATAAATACCTGTGCCCTGAATGTTTTTTTCCTTCTGCTGTGAGAAAGTGTGAGATGGCTAATGACAACACGAGTTAGGTGTGATACCAGCTCTCAGCATCAGCAAGGCCAAAATAAACACACACCAAGAGTGGCTTAAATAAAGCCTCAAACTTACTGTAAAGACGCCATTAGTGAGGTGCTGAAATTGTCACTTTCTATGGGTTCTGTTTAAAGTCCCTCCCAAAACACTCAAAACGCAAAACTTAATTCTGTGGGCATACAAAAAAATCCTATGTGGTGCAATGACATTACAAAATCCCCAAACTTACATTTTTCTGGTCATTATCTCATACACTGCTTTTATGTTTTGTAGTTAAGCCGTAAAACCACTTAGTCATTGAATAGTCTTAGAAAACGTGTAAAGTAGCATTTAAGGCACACCATTTACCCTAGAAACCAGGCTGAAAACCAAGCCTTAATCACTTAAAACCAAACATAAAATTTTACAACTATTTGATCCAACTTAATATTATCTACTATAATACAGATTTTATTTTAATGTATTAATCCAGCCATACAGGGAAACAGGAAAAACAGTCACATAGCAACCCAAAAAGCCAAGCTGCAGTATTTTTTTTACTCATTCATAGCTGCAGTGATGTTACAGTAACAGGCTCCACTCAAGTTTTATTGCACCGACTGGAGCTGTGATTTAACATGGTCTGGACTCATTACTATTTTCACTTCTTTCTCATATTTCCATGTGTGCATGTATCCTAAAGTAAATATCCCTTGATTAATGTGTAAGTCCGTACCCCAGGCTCCTTTGACACTTATAAGCCTGATACTGACCCATGCTACTTGATTTACAGAGTTGACTGGGGTCAAAGTGTTGTGACCCACTGTGGGGGAAGATGGGGGGGGGGGGAAGTCAACACAACCAACCCACTGTCGCATCAGGGTGGTCATGCTCACTGCCATTTTTACAGAACATGAAGTGAGTGTGGGGTTACATGACTCCTGCATCCCCTCTTCACCCCTTGTATCCAGTATGGGTGTTGTGTCTCCCCTCCCTTGCCCTCTCATGGCCCACTGCACCTCAAGACTCTGGTTGCTGGTTCATGCTGTAAATGTCACCCTAGTTACACCCTCTGTCCCTTCCCCTCACAGACTGCTCTTTATTAAGCAAGCTTTCAAAAGGCCCATAGGAATTGGCCTTTCTCTGTTTTTGTCCCATTATAAATTTCATAGACTACTGCATGTCTAGAGAAGTCTGTTTAGCTGTGCTATTAATTATAGCATTAGTTACATATGGGCAGTAGGCTAAACAACCACGCATTCATAGTATAATTCAATTCAATTCAATTCAATGTTATTTATATAGCCCAGAATCACAAGAAGAGTTGCCCCAATGGGCTTCACTGTGAAAAACATGGAAACATAATTTGACATAGACACCAGCAAACACATTGTCACATTCTCAGTCTCTCAATGAACACACGATCCTTGGTGCCAGAGAGCAAAAAACCCACTGGCGGGTGCAGTATGGGAAAATTCTCTCCAGACACTGTTGCCAACCAGCTGTCGCCATGCGGCACCTTCAGACCTGAGAGCTTTGAGGAACCAGTCACTTTATAGAGAGCAGTGTCAGACGGACAGACAGACGTGTGGGGGACTGGCCATCGGCTTATTTTGGTTGAGGGCTTCAATCAGGCAGGTGGGGGCTCCATCCAGACAGGTGAGTGGAGACAGGTAGAGCTAAGGTCTGGTCAGCGTCTGGTCACGGGAGGACATCTGGAACCTCTGAAACATCTAAAACAGCTCCACTCCCCAAGGGGAACAGTAGAGAAGAAGAGAGAGAGACAACTGGTGAACAGCAGTGAACTGCTAATAGCAATGTACAGCATATTTAACTCAGAATCTGTCACCTAAATAAATCCATTTTACTATCACTTAATCCAGTTAGGGTGGCAAAAATAACCCAAAAAAAATTAAACTTTTGAGCATTCTAGGCAAAAAAAAATAAAATAAAAATTCTCCATGGAGACAAGCAGGTGCTGGGACTTTCACCAGAAAAGTTACATATACTCAATGTACTATCATTTGAAAAGGAACTCACTCACCTTAACGTTTAGGCTTTAGCCTGACACATTCACGCTTATGATGCATGGCCCCATATTGTGAAGAGGTTATGGAGTCCTAGTCTGATGGTGATGACAACATGATTAATGGTCCCATGCACTCTCTCTCTCATAGTCCACACTGCAGCTATAAGTGGCCTGGAGAGAAGCTGAGGGAAGCTGCTTGCAGGGGAATAGAACGGCCCCTGTGTGCCTAAAGATAAGAGGCTGTTTACAGTACGACATGGACACTGTTTACACTGGGAAATATTAAAAAAAACACAAACAAGTAAGCTTTGGTTTGAGATTAACGATGAAGGATCTAGTTTTATTGATCAATGAGCTCTCTGAAATCCTCTAAACTTACTGCAAAAATAGTATTTGAAATGTAAACAGTAGTAATTTTAGGTTACATAAATTATAATTAATTTGCGGGTGTTTTATACATGTTTCATATCTTTAGTAAGGACTCCTTTCAGCTACATGTACTCATTAATGAGGTGTGGAACGAGGACCATTTGACCCAAACACTGAAACATAAAACAATTAAACTTGTTTGATTTGATGGTATTAAATTTCTAGTAATCCAAAGTGCTGCAGTGATTTGAAGGAATGCCTATAAAACCAGTTTCGTTGACTATCTTCATTAATCTTCTGTACACTGCTATAAAGCCCCCAGTATGGAGAAAGAAGGGGCTGTGTGCCATAGGGTCAGCCGGAGTAAGAGGAAACTGGGCCTGGCACCTCAGCTCACAACAAACTGCTGCCAACACAAGCTGTCCGTACACCGCTCTATCCTGAAGGAGAGGACCTCTGCTCTGCCAACTCCCAAAGTGAGGAGAGGTTAAGGAAAAGCATGGATTTACACAGACCAAAATTATTATTTTTATTTTATTATGACATTCTGCACCGTTCAACCTAACCAACAAAATTATCCACATAAAATGTATTTGATATTTCTTGCATGACAGGGGATTGTGCCTGAAAAGGTGAAGTTGAAGGTGAAGGATGTTTATGTACCATGAAACATTTATTTTACAAATACATGAGCTTTACAGTCTCACACACAGTGAGTTGGAAGTGTAATCTGTGTGTATGTCCCAAGCGTACAGAAAAGCACTATAAAGCTCCATCCCAAACTAGTATGCACTGTAGAAAAGCAAATGTAACCATATTTTCTTAAAGTTTACACAAAGAGCTTATTAAAGCAGGTGATACAGTATGGCTTGCCTTTCTGATCTTTAAAGATTCCCTGGCTGAGCTGGCGCTGGCAGAAGGCACACACAAAGTGCTCTGGGTGAAACTTGCGGGACAGGGCAGAGATGCAACGTCCAGTGATGGGCTCTCCACAGGTGCCGCACAGAGTGCCCTGTCGAGTGTGGTAGTGCAGTGGACATAAGACTCGCCCCTCTAGCTCCAAGAAGTGTCCACTGGAGAACGGTGTCAGACAGTCCTGTGAAGAAGGGCACATGCAGATGTATGAGGTGACATAAAAAAAATTAATGGCTGAAGTAAACCAATCAGGCACCAAGCTGAGTGGCTAAATCCAGCCACTGATGGGTCGGATTAAGCAGCAGCACATCACATTTTCTTGCATGAGGTAGGTCAAACATAGTGAAAAAGAGGCTGGTGGATCAGTGTTTGTAATTAAACAGGACAGTAAGTAGAAAAGAGAAAAAACGCATGTGGAAAAGCACCTGGTCATTTTGGCCTCTTTTACGGACCCTGCTGTTTGACTGATGTTGCAGATGTAGACATGTAGTTATAATTTTAATTTGGCAAATTAATTTATATGTAATATACCAGTAAAAGCACAGGTGAAAATATTAAAACTTGGGATGTTTTTCTTCTTCTCTTAACTTCGTTTTATTTTGCCATAAGACCAGGCCAATGTGAACATTCCCAAATCCTTTTGGCTTGAAGTGGAAACGCTTCAGATTACGACATCACTAAAATTCAGGCCAGGTTTGGAGTTCTTAGTAATTAATATGCTGGGGAATCATATGCAACTTTGCCAACTAAACATAGCTGGAAACAGTTGCTCAGGTGATCAAATGGTTGTGTTATAACAGTTGGCAGTTCAACCCCAACTCTAACCATACTGTAGTTGTGTCCATGGGCAAGACACATTACTGAGACAAAGTGAGCAATGTGGAATGTGAATAAGTGAATAAATGATCTGACCAAAATAACAGTACTTTCAGTGAAAGAACTCTAACACACTGATCACTCCTACAGGTCTGAATAAATCTTTTCTTGGTATGAAACATATGTGGTCCTATGATAGCACTCACAGCGCAGACAAAGCACTCGGGGTGCCAGGTCCCATTGGCCGCTGTCAGGTAGTTCTCCCTCACCGCCTCTCCACACCCAGAGCACTTAGGAGCAAAGAGATTGTAAAAATCTTTGCAGCAATATGGCTTCCCCTCCTTCTCCAGGAAACCTATAATAAAAATGTTACAATGTGTGTATAGTTGTGTTGGTCATTGTTTTGTACAAAATAAAATAAAAGACAAACCAACCTTCAGGTCCAAAAAGGTCTCCACAGTGTGAGCAGAAGAAGTGCTCTGGATGCCATGTCTGATCCAGTGCAGTAAGAATGTTCTGAAAATTCATATAAATGCAATCAGAATTACATGAATAGCCTATAAACAAAGACAAGGTCGCCAAAAAATGAGCTGATAAAAAACATACTCACCTGCAGGATGGGGCCTTTGCAGTATGCACATCGAGGAGAGAACTGTTCATGATAATCTTTTGCACAGTAAGGCCACCCATCTCTTTCAAAGAAACGTGTTGTGCACAGTTCCACCTTACACACTGCACACACAAAGTGCTCCGGGTGCCATGTTTCTCCTAGTGCTGTGATTATCTGCATCATCAACAACAGCTTTTTTGCCTTATTGTTTAATTAATGAGAAATGTCAATTACAAAGCTCTAGCAAGCCTTCATTTACCTTTCCCACAATGATCTTTTTACAGGCAGCGCAGTGGCCTTTTGCTGTGGTCTTGACACCAATCTTCTCTAAGTCTGAGCTCAGGCCTCCCAGGAGCTCATCTATTGTGTCTGTGCTTTTAGATGGAGCTGGCTGAATGTTGCTGTTTTCTTTGTGTGTTGTTTCTTCTTTTCTTTTTATAGACAGTTTTGGTGCAAGTGGAGGTGGGCTTTCTTTTGGTTCTTGATGCTATTCAAGTAATGATGAGATGAGGACAGAATTGGCCATGGTCAAGTAGAATATTTTTCAAAATTATTCAGAATTACTATCGCTATTGTCATAATTGTAATTTCTTTATTACTATAGGTAACTGTAAGGTAAATCTTATTCTCTCTCGTGAGGTTGAAGGTAATGCCTTAGTGCCACCTGTTGGCCATTTTATTTATCCTCTTTATTGAAAACACTGCATGGGTTCGAACTATACTAGTTTATATACACACCTGCTTATATAAAAGGCTATAGTTTACCTGATCTGCCAGACCCAAGAGATCTTCCAAGATGAACTCCAGTTCTTCAGTTGGGGACATATCTCCTTTTTGTATTGCAGCCACAGGGGTAGGGGGTGAGCTGACAAAAATATATATAAATACTCAAATCAGTCAACCCATAAGTGTAATGCCGCCGTAAAAAATTAACACTGATTAAAATTTTAAATTGTTTACCTGTACACATTTGAACAACTAGACATGTTGACATTTTTAGTATGTTCAGCAAGGTTTTCTGTGGATATCTGATAACACAAAATAAACTGTATTTAAGGAAATATATGAAGGCTCTATGTTATAAATTCTGTGGGTATCTTCTTGAAGTTACCTTTTCTTTGCATCCTGCACCAGATGTGTTCAATGCCAGTTCTTCCAGTAACAAATCTATTCAAAGAAAACACCATATAAAACAGTATAAACAGTGATGCTATTTGAAATATTCAGATGGAAAAAAAATAGTTGTTTAATTGATTGTGTAGTGATTTAATGAGATCTTTGCACATGACAAAGAGTTTCTTGCTTTTGAGTCATACTCAGGAAACATGTTGCAGAAGTAAAACTTGAACTGTCAGTGACCTAATTTCACACACTTTTCATGTTGTTATATTTTCATCGAAAATCAGGACAATGTAACACAAATGTTGGAAATTTTGGGTTTTATATTTATAGCCTATAAATGAAAATAAATTAATTGCTAATGAAATACACCTTTTGGTGTATCTTTGGTCATTGTGGGTCTTCTCTGTGGTGAATAGTTGATTTTTACCATAAAGATTTACTTTAGTAACATGAGCAACTGTTTAGTCCAATTTAATAATTGCAGTATGACCATTAACAAGAAATAAATATGAACAAATTGTCTGAATACAGTACAAACTACTACTACTACTACTACTACTACTACTACTACTAGTAGTAGTAGTAGTAGTAGTACTATAGTAGCCTCATTAATAAACAAATATATCTTACCAAGTTCATCCATAGTTGCATTCCTTCACCATAAAAACGATGCTGGGTGAACGTGTTTGTTAGTTACTGAGAGTTAAGCAGCTTCAGTTTGAATCAGATAAACTGTCACTTCCTCAGTCGGAGGATGTTGTTACCAAATCTGTATTTCATGTGAGCTTTTTTGAGTTTCCTGTGTCAAACCACAACCATAAAATGAAAGTTACAATATTCAGATTATATATATGAATCCCTTTATGAGCCTTCAACATATGAAATTAGATTTGCTTAAATTAAATTATATAGCTGGTCTTTATAATCATTAAACTATTTATTACTAGTCTATTTTATTTAGGTCTAGTTAAACAAAACTCCACAAAATTTTAAAAACAAAACAAACATGGTTATTATTATTGCCTAATAAAAAATAGAACAATTGTAACTATCGACTGTTTTTAATTAGATCCTGCATCTGCATGATGATAGGGTAATAAAAGGGCAGTTACTTGCTTTGTCTCATCACTACAGGATCAACCATTAACAGGCTCAAGCAGTTTTTTGTTTTTGTTTTTTTCAGGTTAATTTATAGTAACAAAGTGAATGCACGTTTATAAAATATATTTATTGGCACTAAAGAAGAAGAAGAAATAGCTTAATAAAAAATAATTAACAAATAATATGTCATTGTTCGCAAATGTTTCTGCTTGTTTTTCGACAGCGGATTCCACCCCTCACTACTTGGTTTGGTCCTGCCCGGAAAGATTTGTGTTTACAGCCTAGCTTCCACTTTAGCTTAGCGTTCATTGTTTTACCGATATTAATTATTTTATACATTAAAACTATGCCATCTTGAGGACTTTTTTCGGACATATGTATGCGATATCACTGTTAACATGTCTTTGTTGATAAAAAAGGGCTATTGGCAAGTTTATTTATGACAGCTGGCTAACGTAGCTTCAGGTTAGCCAGCATCTACGAACACGGGCTAACTTCTACAGTCGTGGCACAGTCATTATATTGAGGTATTGTTTGGTCAAGTTTGGCTTATATAATGACATTTATTTACATGTTGAATGAACGAGAACGCCACCTGGCATTATGTTTAATTTCAGTGTATGTGGATGTTCAGGTCCGACTGAAGGAGCACGGCCATGGGAGCGGAGAGCAGCGCGGTGCGGAACTGCAAACTGGAAGAGCCGCTTCTGACTTTCCCCTCCGGTCCAACCATGTACTCCGCTGTGCTCCAGGATAACAAGCCCGCCTCTGTGTTTGTCCACAAGCGAGGAAGCGAAGACAAAGTCAATAAAGCTGCCAAGGTACAGTCCATTTGGCAAAGTTAAATTCCATCTTAAAACTCATTTTGCAATTATAACACTGTTAGTGTTGAGGAAAATAATTAATAATGATAACAATATTAAATGGTTTATATTGTTCTTTCATTCTTCACACCCAACACCAAAAACTCAAGCTCACTTTGCATTTATATATAGGCATCATAGGTGAAGTGTTTTGTCCAAAGACAGCTGTCAAAGTTGCGTTTGAACTGCCCACATTCCAATCAAGATGACTACTCCTACACCTAGGGCTTTCCTCAGATTGATTGATCATATTTCTTTTTTTAATTTTGTCTTTTTAAAAAAACAAATAGAAATGGCCTTAAAATGTATGCCTGTGGACCAATTGATTGAAAGGACAACAGCATATCATTGATGATTTGAAATTACTGTATCTCAATCTCTTTATTAAGCGCTAAGCGCTAACTCCACCATCCACTGCTAAAAGTTACAACTGTACTCATTTGTTCTTGCAGCACCTGAAGACCCTGAGGCATCCGTGTCTGCTGCGGTTTCTGTCCTGCTCCGTTCAGAATGGAGGGATCCATCTGGTCACTGAGCGTGTACAACCACTGGAGTTGCTGCTGGACAGTCTCTCCGCTGAGGAAATATGTGCAGGGCTTTATGATATTCTGCAGGCACTAGTGTTTTTACATGAAAGGGTAAGGTGAATCAAAGCTCTCACAAACCTGTAGTTTACAATATAATAAAGTTTTGTACTGATTTTTTTAAGGGCAAATTGAGTCACAACAATATATGCAGGTCATCCGTCTTTGTCAGTGAGGATGGTCATTGGAAGTTGGGCGGAATGGAAACTGTGTGCACATTTTCTGAAGCAACTCCTGAAGTACGAAGAACGATTACAAATCCTTTTATCTGCTGTTAGTTTTTGACTGGGGTTAGATTGTAACTTTCACATTTTGTCCACTTCTCAGTTTCTTTCAGCTATAAAAAATGTTAGAGATGACAGTTGTGTTCCACCAGAGGAACAGGTAATTTTGTTTTTTTAGATGTGTTTTTCATTATTTGTATCACGCTTTCCTTGAACCCTGATGTTGTTCAACAGGTTGAAGGTTTTGCCATGCTTCCTGAAGAATATGCTCATTCCAGAGACTGTTACTCTTTTGGGGTACTGGTTGAAACCCTTATCCCTTTGCTGGATAGTTATGGTAAGCAGAGCCAACTTCATTGGTATCAGTATATGAGATGGACTTGTTGTAACATTAATATCTTTCTAATACAGTAACACAAGACCTAGTGGACAGTTTAAAAAGGTCTTTACTAGCTGGTCCACTAAATACAGACCCATCATGTAGACCACCACTCACCTCTCTGCTCACACATGACTTCTTCAGGTTTGTATCAATGTTTTCATTTTTATCAAATTGTGTAGTCACCAAAACCTTTAGGTTTTGTTTTTTTTTATCCATAGAAATGACTTTCTGGAAGTGATAAACTTTTTAAAGAGTTTGACTTTAAAGACAGAAGAAGAGAAGAATGAATTCTTCAAGTAAGAGACTTGTTTCATTTGGGTTTAATTAGCTTGGGAGCTAAACAAAGTGTGATTTGTTTGTTGTTGCAGATTTTTACTAGACCGGATCCAGAGCCTTCCTGAGGAGCTCATAGCCTCTCGCCTTGTCCCTGAACTGCTCACCTCTCTTGTTTTAGCAGAACCCATGGCAGTCAGGAGTTTCCTCCCTCATCTTCTAAAGTCAAAGACAGGTAAATCAATATGATACTAATATTATTCATCCATCTATTGTAATTTTTAGTGTTACTCTGAAACTCCTTGGCAGAATCCAGTGGCAGTGATAGCTCAGAAGAATGCCTGCTGTCTCTGCCCCTTTATCGAAAACATGTGATTCCTCAACTTCTGAAGCTTTTTAAAGTCAAGGAGGAACACATTAGGATGGTGTTGCTTGCCCATATCCACATCTACTCTGAGTTCTTCTCTCAAGACGAACTTAAAAACCAGATCCTACCTCAGGTATTCTGAGTAATTAATGTATTTTTACAGACAAACTAAATCATAAAGGCTTGTCTTTTGGACGTTCAAATGTTTAAAGCTGCTGCTTGTGCTTATACCTGTAGGTCTTGCTGGGAATGAGGGACACCAATGATTCCCTGGTTGCAATGACGCTGCAGGGTCTGGCTGTGCTGGTGCCACTACTCGGAGCTCAAGTTGTTGTTGGAGGAGAAAGAAACAAGGTCTTTAAACGCACTACCCCCAACTTCAGCAAGTCAACTGAAGTCACCCCTGAAAGTAAGTATTTGACCTGAAGACCCCAAAATATTTCAAAGCTGTTTTTCCAAATATATATTGTATCTGTTTGTAGATTCACCTGTACACAATGTTGGAGTCTGTCAGCCACAGATAGCCCAGCCAGCAAAAGTCTTTTTCAATTTGTTTGCCAAATCTTCAGCAGAGGAAGTCTCCTCAAAAGTTTACCCCACGTCATTTAAATCAGGTACAAAACTATAATGCTTTAACATCATTTAACTTGCTTTATAATGTATGAATCCCTATGGGTATGTGTATCTCTTAGATGTCAGTAGGCAGCTGTCTTTTTCACTGAATGGATTTCACAACACTGAAATGGAGTCGCAACCATACAACCCAGACCAGCCCAGCAGAGCAGAGAGACCAGCAGAGGACTGGCCTGACTGGAGTGACCCTGAGGATGCAGACATTGGAGAGGGCAAACCAGTTAGGATCCAGATTGAGTCTTCTGCTGGAGTAGCCCCAGACAGCAGCAGAGTCCCAGCACACAGCACAGAGGAGCCATGGGAGGATTTTGAAGACACTGAACCTACACCAGATCTATCTCCAACTGCTCCTGTCCTAGACACAGTTACACTAGATCGACCCAAATCAGTGAATACTACACCTACAAAATATAAACCATCTTCAAAACCCCTAAAGCTTACATCCACTTTACAACAAACCACTCAGAGCAATGACCGCTCCTCATGGGATAGTAGCTGGACTCAGACAGAGTACTCAAGCAAGTCATCCAAACCCAAGCTAAAAACTGGTGGTGTGGGAGGGTTGGGAGAAGAATTCACGATCAAGGTGAAAAGAAAAATGGAGCAGGACCCTGAGCTGGACTTGTTTGCAGATATGGTGCCGGACATCAAACTTTCATCTCCAACTATGCTCACAGAGGAGATCAGTGGACTGTCCAAATCTATGAGCGAAAACCCCAAGCCACTAGACCAAGATTTATCTGGTGATACTTTGCTCAATGCCAAGTTTGCTGCTGTCAGTACAACTGAGGTGAGAAGGGCTGGGAATCAATACTTGTACTTTATGGGCAATAACCAAAACACTGAGATTAGATAGAAAGTTTAACCTTTGTCAATTTAATGCAAATGAACCATTATAATTAATATTTGTATAATAATCAATATTTATAATTATTATACATTATAATTAATATTAATATTTTTCACTTTCCTCAGAATGATGCTGATGGTTGGGTCGATGACGATGACTTGAACTGGGAGGATGAAAATTCCTGGTGAATCCAAACCCAGTGAAAACAAGAAGGGATTCACATAATTTCAACATTATGTGCTATATGAAAGGATAATAAGCATTTTGGAAATGCTGTCTGGACTTTCAGTTGATTATGGAAAAAATATTTTACAGAATGTACAAACACAAGCGGACCTGCATTGCCATTTGGTAGTACAATAGTTACAAATTCAAGTGACAATAGTTAGAGTCGAGTGAAATTCAAACTGACACACTTTGTGTGCCATATTTTATTTGGTATGATTTAATCAAGGGTTGCACTTTGAATCAATGTGAAATAAAGTACATAATTTATTAGTATTTGATTGTTGGTAAAATAAATATTTTGTTAAGCTCTGTTTTTCATCTATTTTACTGTTTGTTACTGCAAGTTATTAATAGACAATGCATTGAAAAGGAGCATCTTTAAGATACAATTCATTTTGTGCTTCTAGACATAACAGAGCCCTAGACATGTATTGGAATAAAAAATGTAGTTTATTAAACCGTTATACATTCTTGAAGACAAAAGAACATGTGAACACCAATATAATGGGAAATTCTATACTGAAGTGTGATAAGTTTGACTGATGTCAGAAATAATCTTTTGTAATTCTTTGAGTCTAGACACCAACCACTCAGGTGTCATGTGGGTGTTACTTTCGTCCTGTAGGAGGTGCTGTAAAGCTTTAAGCGCACTCTCAGCGGTTTGGAGGTGTTTGCTACAGTCTTCTTCACTGGCCTCCTGACGAGGCCTCTTTGGACAGGGCTAGAGACAAAGTTCAACAATTTAAGGTGTGCATACATATTTTATTTTTTAAAGGTAATGCTTACCTCAGCTTCAGCACTGGTTTCCTCTGAAAGGTTCATTGGCCCATTGTCACCACTCTCAAGCTTCTCATTGAACTTGTCTATCACCATAGTCTCCATCTTTAGTCTTTCTAGTCTTGTTGATCCTTCTTGTTCTCCGACAGCCTAAAACAACACATTTAGTAAATAAAATATTGGACTATCCTTGTAGTAATCTGTCATGGCAATCTTACCTTACTCAGATAGTTGACCACCATTGCCTTTGTCTCTTCTTCAGACAGACTCTGAGAAATCACCTCTTCATGATTCGTGCTCTGAAGAATTAGCAAGCATTTCATTATACTTTCATTTCAAATTATGTTTATTGATATTTTCTAGAACTACCTAACAAATGAATACTGATTACCTCTGCAAACTGAGAAAATGCCTCTAACGCATGGTGTTGAACTAACCATGGCGAACTTATGAGAAGCACCCTAAAAAGACTGCTTAATCTCGGCAGAATTTGGCTCTAAGGGACAAAGAAGTTATATGTTTTATCAATGGCATGTTGTAATTTAAAAAAAAAAAAAAGTAAAATATTCATAAAGGTCTACCTGAAAATCAGGTGGGACAAATATATTTCCCAATGAGGACAGAAACTCCAGAGTCGCCAGTAGCAGTTCATCCATAGACTTCAGAGACACCACAGCCTCCACACACAGCAGGGCCTGAAAAGCCACTAGTTAGTGGTGCTTTCACTATAGATGTTTGTTCAAATGATGTAAATACCTGACAAATGACTTGAGACTCCATGTTCTTTGCCAGAATTGCAGATATTAACAGGAGGAGTTCCAGAGTACATTGGAGCACTGGATGTGATTTTATCTGGTAGAGAATGTATATGTCACATTATGTATGCTCTTCATTAGCTTCTGTGTAAAAATGCATCTCACCTGGTCTGGATTCATTTGTAACCAAATCTGGGTAATCACCTTTCCAATACTTTCTTTGTATTGCTCTTCTACAGTTGTCTGTCCTCTAGCCACCACTAGGAGGACTAACAGTACAAGGTTCTAAAAATATATTATTATTTATGAAGATATTTGGAATCATGTTCTCATTAACCTTCATTTACTCAGACTTCTTTCTTAGTTCCACACATGAAGGAAATATATATTTTAAATCTGTAATTGTTATCTGTAGCTGGGAGGAAAACTGAGCTTCGACAGCCACAAGGTCAAGGACGAGTTGCTGACAATGGATAACAACACAACAAAAACAGACACAAGCACCCAGGGTTATGTGCAAGAGTAGTTTTCCTTACCATTTTGCTAACATGTCCTAGTTTATAGTCATCTTTCTGCCAGTCACTCAAACACTTTTGAGCAAGTTTGACAATGCCAGACTTAATTATGCACCGTGTTTCTTGAGAAAAAGCTTTGAGGAGAAGATGATTCCACACAGCCAGATTCTCCATCACTGATAGTGGGAACTGCTCCACAAACTTTATCTAGGAAGACAACACAAGAGAAAGGGCTTTAATATATAACTAGGTAGGTGTTTACAACTTTAAGGGAGGTGAAGAGAAATATCAAGCTTGTTCAGGATAAAAGTTCAACCAGAGCTTTTATCCTGAACAAGCTAGATGTGATGCAAATATGAAAGAAAGCCCTAAAAGATCTTTGTATGAATAAAATACTAGTTTTCTTTGTTTTTTCATTCAAAACCTGATGATTTGGTGTCATGAGGAAAGTCATTCGCCTCAGTAACAGTCCCAGGTGGGAGCATTGGTACGATGCAATGGGGCAACTTTTCACCTGTAAGAAAGAGAAATGTGAGTGTTTTGCAGAATATGATAAATACAGAGAAGATTGCGCATTTTTAACAGTCACTACTACCTAGTACCTACCAGCTGAGCAATGAGGATGGCATGATGCAGACACAGTTCTGCTGTACCATACCTGCAGAGATGAACACTGTTAATGCCCAATAATATTATCGGAACTTTTAAAATGTTTAAAACTGCTGAATGACAAAGGCAGAGAGTGACAAATACATAGAATATGATAGAGGAGATAAGTACAGTTGATGTAAAAGCCATACCGTACTGTGAAACACCAAGTGTCTATCGCCAACAAGGCAGTGTGAGTGTCAGGCTGTAAAATAAACCTGACTAAACACTGCTCCTGAAAAGAAAAAAAGAAGGGAAATTTATCCTGTGCATCGACTGACAGAAAGAAATGAGTGTGCCAGACTAAACAGTGACTAAAAGAAAAGTGAAAGAACAACCTCAATAGGTGGAAATCCTGCATATTCTGGCTTTTAGAATGTTTGTAAGATGATAAGGTATTACAATATATCACATATCAAATGTAATTAACTTTACTACTGATAATAAAGGCAGTTAGTGGGTTAGAAGTTTTCTAACAAAAAAAATGCAAAAGAAAACAATCTAAAATAGCAATCACTGCAGCAGTAGATGAATGCCAACTAACCAGCAATGGAAAGTAAGCAGGTGGAAGCGCAGCCACGCTGGCACAGAGATGAACACAAACATGCTGGTGAAGTGTGACCAGTGCCTGAGCCTGACCGTTCATCATTACCCCTGGCAACAGCACCGGGTACCTGCGCTCTGTGTAGCACCTTCGGAAGCTACTAAACACAGCTTCATACAGAGGAAGCCTGAAAATATGAATACTGGATATTTAATCTGTGCTTTGTGTTTGAATTAAGAGACAGCATTAACAGTCACCTCTGTGTCTCCTCTGAAAAGAGACTTCCACTGTACCACAGTTGCTGCACATCCTCTGGTTGAGAGCCCAGCTGATCCATGACATTCACCAACAAAAGGCACTGAGACAGCTCATGCTCAGGAACTAGTTCTAGGCAAGTAAACACTACACATTTAAAGCCAATAATCTCATGATGAATTACAAATATGAGAACTTTCTTTCCAAGCATACTTAAATTTGGGTGCAGAGCAGCTTCAGCAAAAGCCTGTAATGGCAGCAGTTGGAACAGCAGTGCATCCAGCGGGATCCGGGCCGCAACATTCAGCTCCTCACACAAGCCAGGAGGCATCAGAGGGGAGTTCAGGTTTGGGGGGAACTTACTGTTGAACAACATAAATATGTAATGATAAACGTATGGTACTTTGTTTTGGACAAACAGAATACATACCTTAAAATTTGGAGGTAGAGTTGATTAAAGCGGTGACAATACTTTGTCATAAAACAGCCAAACTCCTAAAAACCAAGACAGATATTATAATTGAAATGATAATACTATCCAAAGTGACGTGTTTTGTTTTTATTACCTTTATGTAATGAACTAATGTGTTCCCAAAGAATCTGCACATCTTTGCAGATTTCTGAAACAACCTTTGTTCAGCAGTTTGTGCTGTCTCCTTCAAAAGGACAAATGAGAATTTTAACAATGACAACATCTACCTCTGACCTCACATATTCTGAAGGCAAAGGGCAGGCACAGGAGTGCAGTAAAAACAACTACGAAAATAGCAGAGGTACAAAAACATTATTCTGCTGATTACAACTCTTTATAGATGCCATTACAATCCTAAATATCTTTCTACCTTTGAGTCCCAAAAGAAAGCTGAATACTTAAATAGAGGTTAAAACTATGTTACATTGAGGTTCTACCTGTAAACTAGAATACTTTATCTGTTCAGCCATCTCCAGACAATTTTGAAAAGATGATAACAGGTTATCACACAGGGCAGTGCTGATGTCTTTGTGATGCAGATGTTCCTCCAATAGTGAGTGGTACTTTAGGCTGTGTCTGTAATCATGTTGAAACACTACAATTACTACAATTATTACAAAACAAAATCATTTATAGTAACATACTGACTTGACGAGAAATTTCCACGTGTTAGCATGAAGTGCTATGTCCAGGTTGGATATGATGGAGCAAATATCCAGCAGGCTGTGGATGACTTAAACATAAAAACAATAGTTAGTATTTCTTTATTAAAATTTATGAAGTACTATAAATGGAAATACTTGTTACAGCAAATATGTATTCTGCCGGAGTCAGGTATTGGCTTTACAATATACAATATAAAAATCTAACTGTGTGATGTGCATGCAAATCCAAAAACAATGCCTCCAGTACACACCAGTAACGATGTCAGAGACCTCTTCATCTGAGGCACTGCTGTCCAAAGGGACACGGTCCAAAACCTCCAACAGGCCCTTCTGCAGAGAGTAAGCTGCTTTAAACAGGGCCTGCAGAAGATCAGCCACTAGGGACAGGCGGCCACAGTAAACCACCTCACTGTCCTACAATCGTAAACAAAAATGAATAACCTGAGTAATGAAGAGCATACAGTATGAAAGCACAAGCAAAACAAACTGACCTTACAATGTTGAAATGTGTCCTTAAGAATTTTCAAGACACAAGTTGGTAAAGAACGAATCATATCTAGATATGGAGTTTTATCAAATGACCCCACATGCCGCACACAAGCTGATAGGGAATCAATTATCTGCATCACTGACTAAAAACAAAATTAAGACACGTATGTTATCATCTGAATGTGAAAAGCAAGTGGAGTGTGGTCTTTATTATGGTACCTCCAGTATTCTTCTGAGAAAAGCACACAGTTCTGTGTTTTGGCTGGACAACCCTCCAACCTGGTCTAAGATCTCTTTCAACATGCTGTCAAACACGGTGACAGCCTGTATATGTCCCAGGAACCACAGAGAGCATTTTTTAAAAACTGAAATATGATTATGCTCAGATAAGTGAGTGTGTAGTACCTTCGGAAGGACCTTTGAGAAGCACTCATCTTCTAGCTCGGACAAACCAATGTGGGGCAGGAACATATCTGTGATTATCTTCAAAATACCTGTCAAATGTTAACAAACAATCAAATATGAAGTGTCACAAACCAGCTGTCTTTCAATCACCACATTGTCTGTGCGTGTGACTTACGTATATGATCATCCCAACTTTCTGATTTGTGGTGCAAGGAGTACAACCAGTTAGGGTAAATGCATAATGTATGTAAAGATTGATTTGATCAAATCACTACAAGCATGTAAATATATTTAATTGTAACTGTTGGAAAGCAGACATGTCCAAACTATGGGTATTGACCCAAATGATATTTTTGTGGATTCTGCCATCTCATCTTAAATAACCCAATTTTCACGTGACACAGACTTAATATAAATATTTCAAACTTTGTGGTACTCAGTGAAACCTTCTTCAAAATTCTTCCATTTTTAAGAATTCACTTCTCTCCATGTAAGTTTCAATTTAAGACCCTTGGTGAAAAAAGTTGAACACCCTGTTCTGAAGAACTGACTAACACTAGGGGAAGTCACTTTATGGTGCCATTTATTCCCATTAACCAAAAGGATATGGTAAGTTTGGGGAGAACAGCCTTAAGCTCCTGGCGGCATGTTTCCGGGCTCCACTGCACCACCTCGTCCAGGAGAGAGGAGTTTGTCTGGGACATGACAGCAGCCTCCTCCAGGACACATCAGACCGCAGTCATCCGGACGAGTGACTCACTGCTATGTGAAGGTAATCGCTCGTCAATCTTCAATGTTGTTCCGGAAAAAATGTCATCGTTAAAACGGAACATGCTATGTTGTGCACAAGAGTTAGCATTACAAAGAATTTAGCTTGACATCTATCTTGTTAGATTTCTTACCATAAACTCTGTAATTTAAGGGGAGTTTTCAGATAAATGTGTATGATACGCTGTTTGTATCAGTCTTTGCAATAATATTAACTTTAAGTAACACAAAGCCGTTTCAGTGTAGGAAAGGAGAAAGGCAGACCACAGTGCGCGCGGTAGTTTTGGTCGGATGTGACGGAGAAACCAAAGATCTTCGCTGATTGGCTACAGCCAGAGGATTGATTTATAATAAAAAGTGGATAAGGCATTTCCATGATGGAGCTATAATGGGCATTCCCACTCTGTCTCCGGCTCGAGACCGACTAGTGGCTACTACATTGGTACGGCAGTTTCCGGGAGCTTGGGCACAGAAAGAATTCTCCTATAGAAGCACAATTAATTATTTTGGGAATTCAAACTGCCCGTGTTCGGCTCACAGGACATCGACAACGTTCACAAAAGTCACATTTGTAGGGATTATTTTCTATTTTCACAACATAAACTTTTTTTTAATCCTCAAAGTGCCTAAAGTGCTTTGTAAGATTTAGCCAAAAAAAATAAAAAATAAAAGACTTAGCCTAGCCCCGCTCTAGTAGCTCACGCTCTGATTGGCCCAAACGCACCACTGCGCACGTACTGTTACCCGGGTGGGAGGGGCTAGCCCGTACGGAAGAGAAAGTCTTTTTGAGCGCATGCGCCATTGAGCACAGCATAATGCTATCTTGAGCTTACCTTCCAGATTTTATTATAGTTCTATGAAGTAGACCATTGTGGCGGTCAAATAATTAAAGGGCCTATATTACGCTATTTTCTGATCTATTTTATAGTGTTTCCCCACTAAAAATATCTAGTCGTCTTGTGTTTTGTTTCATTCACATATGTTTAAACGCACAAATCTTGCATATTTAAACAGAGTTCTTCTCTCAAATGGAAAACACTCCACCTTGTGATGTCATGTGATACTACAGGAAGCAATCCATTGGTGTGAATGATACAAAACACTACTCCAGGTATGTTTTTGATTAAAAGCTTACAAAAGTTTTGTGCAATTTATTCCCTTTACATTTTTGAAGACCTGGCTAATAACAATCTACCTATTTACTGCCTTTCAAAACACTAAAGAACACTTTCATTTTTTTCTCTCTGTCTATAATCACCATCATCGTGAACATAGACTATGGTTAAGGTTGGTTAATAATGATTAGCAAATCAAATTAATATATTGATTTTATTTATTTAGATCAATCATGAGACACATGCATGCTCATTTCCATTTCACAGATTCATAAAGCAGGCCTACAAACTGGAGGAAACAGTGGAGGAAAGCCTGGTGAAGTGTCGTACCAACACCAGCAGCATTTGTTGGTGCCAACTTTTGGGTCCGTTGCATTATGGGGTGAAGCATATATCATGGTTACCCAAAGCCCAGTGCAGGAAAGGAGATCATGTGCATTTATCATGAAGCAGTGGTTCTCAAACTTTTTACAGCAGGTACCACCAAAGATCATATTTACTCTCTGTGTGTCTCAGTTTTAGTTTTAATTTGCAACACTCAAATTAGAATACTCCAAAATAATGCCAGTTATACTCTCTCCAGCCTTTCCAAACAGAGCCTCAATGCGTTTCCTTTGGGCCGCACAGTTGAGACTGCTTCTGGAATGCTATTGTTTGTTGATAAGATCTGGACAGTGGCTGTAAACTCCCGCACTTGTGTGGTATTGTTTCCCAACAACTGAGGTGTGAGCTGCCACTGCTTCAGAAAAGGCCATCATGCTTTATTGTGTCCAGAAGTGAAGTGCATATAAGGATCTCAGATGGGATTGGTTAACATATTAGTTGGTTACAAATCATACACCTAATACTAATATAGGCCTAGTGTTTAACTGATAAGGGCATAAAAAAATATTATTGGTCCTCTACTTGGTTCTTTTTGCACTTTGTGCTGCATTTTTGTATGAAAAGCGCTCTATAAAGTTTGATTGATTCTTTTGTTATGTGTAGATATGTAATGTCAGTAATTTGAATAATCAGGTTTAACATTTCTGCATTTAATTAAAGCTGAGAATCACAAACTCCGTGCACTGTGTTGATATGGGTATGGACTAACAATATCTATCAATCCAAGTTGTATGTCATTTTGTAAAGTAAATCTAGTAATTCCCAGTATATTAGTAATATAATCTCTTTCTGCATGGGGCAGCTATTTTTACCAACAAAATCAAGTCCTTTCCAGAAGAAGTATGACTATGCCTTCTCCCTGCTGAGCTGACCCCAGTGTGTAAAGAAAAGAGGTTATCTGCAGAGAGGAAACTGGCTCCAGATTTGTGGCGGCATTTTAAAGGAAGATCTCATTGTTTGTTTTAAGAAGGTCATAAGGTGACATTCTGCGATCATACTACATCAACACATACAGAGGTGAGAGAACTGAGCCAGGATGGAAACCAAATTTGGTCTGTATAAGAGTAGGAAGTACTCTAGCACTTAATAGAATATTCACTGCAACTATACCAATATACAAAATACTCTAGTTGACAAAAACATGTAAGCACAAGTTAACAAAGCAGTTACCAAAGCAGAAACCTAATTTTGTTCATAGAATGGACAATAAAGACCAATTATTTTAATATCTGCTGGTTTATTAAGAGAGTGGGTGGTTATAAAATCCAGAAAAAGACCTAATATTGGATGCAAAAGCCCCTAATGTGTAGTGATTAATTTTACTTTCCTGAAAACAGTAGATCTGAGTAAAAGTGAAAATGATGTGAACCACCCATTTGCTTAGCAAATTCTGAAGAATACAACTTTCCTTTCAGGATGTGCAAGTGATTACAGCTAACTCATGCCTTCCTGTATGGACTTTACGCCTGGCACATTTCCAAAAAAATCAAAGACATGTTTATAGGCAGACTAAATCTAATAATGGAATAGGACTGATGCTGAGGCAAAGGCTTCCTCAGATTGACCGTAGACAAAAGTTGGAGATTTTATTTTTTGTCATCAGACCAAGTGACCTCATAGCCAGTAAAGGCACTCTTCAGCTTCTCTGCAGACTCTGCATGGTCAGCTTTGCCAAATGCCTAAACAAAATAAAAATGAGACTTTGAAGTGTCATAGGCATATATGTATAACAATTATAGTAATAATAAACATACAGTCGATTCACCGAAGACTCTAATTTTTTTGTCAGAACTGTTGTGCTCGATCTTTCCTCCTCCAAGACATTTACACTCCAGACCCAGGGCCTCCATGGCAGGACTCACTTTCTCAAAGATGTGATCTGAAAAATATAGGACTATGATTAAATTGCAAAAAATGAAATGTTATTGTGTTGCTGACATTAATGAGTTTGGCTGTGATGTTTTTTGTCTTTTATGCCTGGCAACTATGACTAATAACTCCAAAATGCACACGCATATCCAAAGAGGCATGGTAATTGAGCATACACCTCGGCAGGTTGCAGGTGGTTAACTGGTGCACTTCTACAAGCAGCATGGACTCAGTGGACAAACTTACTGTGGTACTCTGCACTTTTCGTGCCCCGAACTATGTGTTTAAATGCATCGCCGTCTTTGACATTGATTCTTAATAATATGTATTTGAATGTTCCCTCTGGATCGATCTCTACATCGGGGACTTTAGCCAGATTGTCTGCCATCGTAATCTGCTATTCCAAAACCAGGACAGATTTGCGCAACTGAAGAGCGAAATGAGCCGACTGCGCACAAACCTCGTACGGTCTGACGGTCTGTTCTTAAAGGTACATCCGCCAGGAGCTGCGTCAAGACTCTCGCAGGCGCCTCCTCCTGGTAAAGAACAAGAACTTCAAACGTAATATGAGGCAACTGAGGCTTCATTCATGTTTTTAAGATTTTATTTATGCCCCAAAAGACCTCCCAGCAGTTCCTCTATCATATCATCTACATTATGGTTTGATTCATGTAAGATGGACTGCAATTTGAAGTTAATACAATAGGCCTATTTTTGGAAGAGCAAACTAAATTGTTTGACCAAATTTTAGGTCAGACATTTTATCTTGAGCTACAATTCATGAAAGTTTGAAATATGAGGCATGTTACAACAACAAAAAAGACCTTTTCCTTTTCTTTCTGCTTTGTGCCTGTTGGCTTTCAGTTTTTTTATGAGCTGTTGACCAGGACCATGTTTCCCGTCTATGCCACTGAAAACAAAAGGAAGTAACGGGATGTCAAGATTTTAGTTCACAGAATATTGCTTTTTTATATTTTTACCTCTCTTGAGGTTGAAGTTTCCAGTTATTTATAGGCTGTAATCTTGATCCTTCTGGCTAAGCATGACCAATAATGAGAAAACATATAATTTTCAAACACACCAAGGAAAAGATATAACAAATTCTGACTATTTACATTCAATATAGTTAATCTAACAAGTCATTATATAATAAATTGATGTTATGATTGAAGAATATTTCCGGGACCTCAGGCGGGTGGGGGTGTTGGGGATTTCCACTGAAAATCCTAGTCGTGATGTTACTTCCCGGAAAAGTGAAACTCACTAGAGTAGAGTATAAAAGCAGTAACAAGGTCTGCATAGATTCAGATGCTACTTACTGCCTTGTGCTGCGAAGACCACCACATTTTAGACAACTAAGAATCATTCACTGGATATTACACACGGCAAAATGGTAAGGATAGTGCAATAAATAAGTTATATATTTCATAGTCTGCTGCTTATAATACATATTACTTTTTATCAGATGAACTTTGGATCAGTTCAGACTTCTTCAGGCAGGATCAGTTTGTTCTGCTTTTACTCAGGTATGATCTCTCTAAATATGAATCTTTTTTCATTTATTCATTATGTTGTCTAACAAATGTCTTTTTAATTTTTAGCAGTGTTGTTTTGGACAAGCATCAACTGCTGGTCTTACCACTATTCAGAAACAACAATGAACTGGCAAAATGCAAGAGCTTGGTGCCAGGAGCATTACACAGACATGGTTGCCATCCAGAACCAAGATGAGATTGCACACCTCAACAACCTGCCCAGAAAACCCACTTACTACTGGATTGGCATTCGCAAAATCAATGGTGTGTGGACCTGGGTAGGAACCAACAAGCCTTTGACAGAAGAAGCAAAAAACTGGGCATCAGGGGAACCCAATAATGGCAACAAAAATTCACAGAGTGAGGACTGTGTGGAGATGTACATTAAGAGAGAGCGTGAGAGGGGCAAGTGGAATGATGAAAGATGTGGGAAACTCAAGACTGCCCTATGCTACTCAGGTAAGAAGTTATATTTTTAACCTCTTATAAATGAATTATATAAGAAATACACATTAACTATAGAAATGGGTGAGAAAATAATCTAACTTTAAAGCCATACATAGATTGCTATACCTATCATTTATTTAAGTGTTTTAATGTAAAATTATTACCTTTTTGTTAACCAGCTGCCTGCAAAAATGATTCCTGTTTATATGGGGAATGTGTGGAAACCATAAACAGCCACAGGTGTGAATGCAATAAGGGCTTTCATGGAGAAAAGTGTCAGCATGGTAAGAAACTCGAGTTGTATTTAATTTGCCTTTTTCATTCTTCATTTTTAAGTATTTATTGTCTTTGTTGGCAGTGGTTTATTGTAACAAAGATGAGGTGACAGTGCCGGACAATGGAAGAGTTACCTGCACTCACAAGTATGGGGACTTTGCCTATGATTCTAAGTGCCAGTATTCCTGTGAGGAAGGATATCAGCTGAGTATGCCGAGACCTCTTCAATGCACTGCTGAACGAACATGGTCGGATCAGCCACCAACTTGTGAATGTAAGTTCAAATACAATTTTGTATAGTCTTAACATTAGTAATAACAATCCAATAATATTAGGAGTAGAAGGTAAAAATAGATCTCCAAGACCAAAGCCAAGTGGGTAGAACACACACTTTAGTATCTACTGAGCCACTGATATAAATGATTTTACCCTCAACATATCAAAATTTTACTTACAGTTAAGATAAGTAAACTATAATTTTAGGGGTAATTAATTGTACTCTTACTTCTACATCTTTCTAAACATGTATTTTGCCCATTACAGTGATACAGTGTCCACTGCTGTCCAGTCCCCAGTGGGGCTCGGTGACATGCTCAGATCCTCTGGGACCCTTCAGTTACCAGTCCACGTGTACGTTTACATGTGAAGAAGGCTATGAACTCACTGGATCTCAGACAGACACTTTGGTATGTGAGCCAACAGGACAGTGGAATACATCACTGCCGTCTTGCACTGGTAAGATTCAAAGATCCTCATTTCAAATGATTTTTCTGAAAGTTATTCCCCTTAACTATTTACTATGAGTGACATTACATTAATTTTTATGTCCAGCTGTTCAGTGCCCAGCTATACTGGAGCAAAGTAATCTCATCATCGCCTGTGAAGACTTCAGCTTTGGAAGTTCATGCAGCTTCAGTTGTGCAACAGGCTTCACTCTAGTGGGACCCAAAACCATAACATGTACTTCATCTGCAGAGTGGAGTAGCAGCAAACCATCCTGTGAAGGTAAAAAAATGTATATTTTATTTCTTGCCATAAAGTTGTATAAAACAATCATCATATTCACCTCATAAAAATCTTTGTAGAGACTACTGTAAATATCCTTTATGTGAATGCATTTTCCTATTTATGTTATATTCTAGCTGTGCGATGTCCTGCAATCTCAGTAATGGAAAATGGTGTTGTGAACTGTGAAGGAGACCCCAAAACAAAGTATGCATACGAAAACTCCTGTAGCTTCAGTTGTCTGCCAGGATATGATCTGGTTGGAACAGAAGCTCTAACATGCACTGCATCAGCAGAGTGGAGTGGAAATGTCCCATACTGCCAAGGTATAGTCCAACTGAGTTTACATTGTTATATAATTCAAATACATTATTATTAAAGTGTTGTTTTTTTGTTGTTGTTTTTTTCGGTTCTAGCACTGTACTGTCCAGTACTTGAGGAGAAGCCAAACCTTACAATGATTTGCAGTAGCAACAACTCAGAGCTGGCACCTGGGGCCACTTGTAGCTTTAGCTGTGAGCCTGGCTTTCAGCTTCATGGAGCAGAAAACCTCCAGTGCTCAGAAGATGTACAGTGGGATGAAGCCATGCCAACATGTGAATGTAAGTTCAAATACAATTTTGTATAGTCTTAACATTAGTAATAACAATCCAATAATATTAGGAGTAGAAGGTAAAAATAGATCTCCAAGACCAAAGCCAAGTGGGTAGAACACACACTTTAGTATCTACTGAGCCACTGATATAAATGATTTTACCCTCAACATATCAAAATTTTACTTACAGTTAAGATAAGTAAACTATAATTTTAGGGGTAATTAATTGTACTCTTACTTCTACATCTTTCTAAACATGTATTTTGCCCATTACAGTGATACAGTGTCCACTGCTGTCCAGTCCCCAGTGGGGCTCGGTGACATGCTCAGATCCTCTGGGACCCTTCAGTTACCAGTCCACGTGTACGTTTACATGTGAAGAAGGCTATGAACTCACTGGATCTCAGACAGACACTTTGGTATGTGAGCCAACAGGACAGTGGAATACATCACTGCCGTCTTGCACTGGTAAGATTCAAAGATCCTCATTTCAAATGATTTTTCTGAAAGTTATTCCCCTTAACTATTTACTATGAGTGACATTACATTAATTTTTATGTCCAGCTGTTCAGTGCCCAGCTATACTGGAGCAAAGTAATCTCATCATCGCCTGTGAAGACTTCAGCTTTGGAAGTTCATGCAGCTTCAGTTGTGCAACAGGCTTCACTCTAGTGGGACCCAAAACCATAACATGTACTTCATCTGCAGAGTGGAGTAGCAGCAAACCATCCTGTGAAGGTAAAAAAATGTATATTTTATTTCTTGCCATAAAGTTGTATAAAACAATCATCATATTCACCTCATTAAAATCTTTGTAGAGACTACTGTAAATATCCTTTATGTGAATGCATTTTCCTATTTATGTTATATTCTAGCTGTGCGATGTCCTGCAATCTCAGTAATGGAAAATGGTGTTGTGAACTGTGAAGGAGACCCCAAAACAAAGTATGCATACGAAAACTCCTGTAGCTTCAGTTGTCTGCCAGGATATGATCTGGTTGGAACAGAAGCTCTAACATGCACTGCATCAGCAGAGTGGAGTGGAAATGTCCCATACTGCCAAGGTATAGTCCAACTGAGTTTACATTGTTATATAATTCAAATACATTATTATTAAAGTGTTGTTTTTTTGTTGTTGTTTTTTTCGGTTCTAGCACTGTACTGTCCAGTACTTGAGGAGAAGCCAAACCTTACAATGATTTGCAGTAGCAACAACTCAGAGCTGGCACCTGGGGCCACTTGTAGCTTTAGCTGTGAGCCTGGCTTTCAGCTTCATGGAGCAGAAAACCTCCAGTGCTCAGAAGATGTACAGTGGGATGAAGCCATGCCAACATGTGAAGGTATCTAGGAATGAATTTGATGACTTATAGCATCAGAAACAACTCACAAAACTACTTAAATGAGTCTGTGCTTTTTACTTGTTATAAAACAGTTTGTTATTGCCTATTAAAGTATGTTAGGCTAAACCAGAAGGCATGTCTCTGTTGTATTTACATTTGCATGTTGCATTTGCTGTTGCATTTACACCTGTATTGTTTTACAGCTGTTGTTTGTCCAATCCTTGAGGCTCCAGAAAATGGCCACACCAACTGTTCACTGAAAGAGTCATTCTACAGCTCTCAGTGTGCCTTCACCTGTGATCAGGACTACACACTTGATGGATTCGCCATACTTACCTGTGGTCACTTTGGCAACTGGACAGGAGACATGCCCACCTGCAAACGTGAGACATATTGTTATTATATTACTATTATTGTATTATTATAAACAAGAGCATAGATGAGTCAGCTATTCAAATGGTTCTAATGGTTCAAATGTTCTTGTATTTACAGCCATACCATCTCAAACAATTCTAATTGCCCCAGCAGTGGCAGCAGGGGGCGCTGTTTCACTGACTGCTCTCTCTCTGGCTATGTGGATCCTCAAGAAACTGAAGAAAAGGGCATCTAAGTTTGACTTGAGCAGGTGAGGCGCTGCGGACAATTAACTCAAGCATTTTAATTTTCATATTTTATTTACATTTTATCTAACTTACCATTTACTGTTGTTTCTGCAGCTCTGACATTGATGTCCCACCACAGCACTACAAAAACAGCATTGACAGCCTCATATAGAAAGTTTACTGTGAAATATACCCAAAGCACAACATTTTGACAACATTTTTATTTTGTTTTATTTTTACTGTTTGTATGTATTACTCCTAAGGGGCTTTCTACACAAAATATTAGAGCATATTGTTCTACATTACTGTATGTGCATACATGTGAAACTGTAGAAATGTTATGGAAATTGTGTTATTTAACAGCAAAAATATATATTTGTTAATTGTGAATCTATTTATGTTAAAAGTGACATCTTTATAATAAATTATATGAATAAATACACATAAAGGTTTATTTAATTTATTTAAAAACTATAAAAATCCAATCAAGATAACTTTCAAACTTAAAACTAGGAATTTAAATAACTTGTAAGAAACATTTGGTGAAAAAAGTATACACACACATAGTTTGTGACTGAACATTGCTGTGATAATAGACAAGATTATGCAAGCAATCTCATTTAAAAACTAAGGTACAGTACAAGAAACACAAACTTTAAAATCTTCTCATGCATTTTGTCTGTTTCGTCTCAACTTAATTAAATGTAAATAGGATGGTATGATTAGGAAATCCAATTTATATAAAAAGTAAGTAAATTAGCTAATTATTACCCACTTTTCCCTCTGACAAAACTAGTGACTGCGAATCTCTGGTGTCTTCAGAAAGGGTCAACAATTTTTCACCAATTGCTTTTGCTTTTCTATCTCTCAGGACACATACAATTGTCCCTATACATGGTATATAAGAAGAAGTGTGAGAGAGTTAATGCGTTTTACAGATCAGCACTGATTAGTGTGTTTATTCTAACAGGCAGGGCTTGTGTCAGCACTTTACAGGAGCTGAAATACCACTTTGCATGCTCTTACTGTCTGAATACAGTATTCAGTATTGGATTATTGTACTTGTATTGTATTCCATGAATTAATCTTACACATTACAAGAAAAATATGTATAAAGTACATCAGTAATCCAGACTGGCAAATGGGGTTGTGGTTTGTGGTTACAATAAAAATCCAAACAAAACTCTTCCTCCCGGTCAACCTTGTTTTTCATCAGTCACATTCACTGGATGAGGTAAATTTCCGGGTATTCTATGACGGATTTGGATAAAAACTATGATTTAACGTTTAGATTTCTCTCATATTCTTTCGACTTGGTATTTCGGAGGTGACATTATGAACTGCGCAGTCATTGTATTTGGTAAGTAAGCCTTCCAAGTCTTCTGAAATCTTAGGTGGGCAATTGGTAACCACACTTATTAGTCAATTTTTTGAAGGAAAGGTACAATTTTTATTCCTAGTGAAAAGATGGAGGGGAGATGCTCCCTTTGCCTGGTAAATCCTCTGTAGAGCAGCCTCTGGGAAATTCAACTCTTGGTTGGCCAACTCTTCCCAAACCAAACTCAAGAATCACTACAATGTGGACCTGGAACTATGGAACTGTCAGATTTTATTAAGGGATTTTAACAATGTATTCACTCATTGGGATGACTTTTACAGAGTACAAATAGGCTGCATTTCTCAGAAGTACCTATAGACTAGAGCCCAGTGAATACAGGTTATACTGGGACTGTGGGTCATTTTCTGCCCCGTTGGTTTTGTGCAGTCTACATCTTAAGTTTTCCATAGAAATTATTTGAATTTGCTTTGATAGCAGGTTCTTTGGTGGGCATCACCATGGGTTGGACATACCACTACTCCAATCTAACCATGAACTGGGCTGCGGCCAGAAAGTGGTGCCAGGCCAGGTTTACTGACATGGTTGTGATCCAAAATCAGTTGGAGAACGACTATCTGGTCTCTCTGCTGCCCCAAAGAAACTTCAGTCCATACTTCTGGATCGGAATCACAAGGACTTACGCAAACGAGACGTGGAGGTGGATCGGGAATAACAGTACTTGGATGGGGAGTGAATCATGGGCCGAAAATGAACCCAACAATAACCACAGCACCGCGTTTTGCGTTGAAATTTACACCAGCAGAGGGCGCAACCGGGGCAAGTGGAACGATGAGAAGTGTAGTGTGCCGAAGTACGCCACATGCTATAAAAGTGAGGGCTCATACTAATGATTTTTGGCCTACTAGAGACCTCCTCATATTATAACAGATTTTAACTATGTTTTACAGCTGAATGCACAAACATGACATGTGACAGAGGAAGATGCCATGAGACCATCAACAAAGTAACCTGCCTTTGTGAACCTGGTTTTGTGGGAGACAGGTGTCAAACAGGTACGATAAATTTAGATATTTGGGAGGGAAATAAATAAGTAAATAAATAAGTACAATTTTTAACCCAAACATATTTCTATTCAGGAAATCATTTTAATGAATATCCTTATTTGGCCAAGTTCTGATTACTGTATGTTGTTATCCTTGAAAATAGAAAATTAATTTCGTGCTATGAAAGAAACTGGTCTCAGGGCATGCCCTTTTCAGTGCAGCTCTACAAAACAAACAACATTTGGACATTGGGATCTAGCATCTGTTTCCACAGTTTCCCTTTTGAACTTCAGTAAAATGCTTGTATCAGCACATGCCTATCTAAACATATTCAGACACACATCAGTGAGAGCTTTGGATGGGAAAAAATGAATTGACTAAATAAAAGAATTAATACTTTTTTTTTTTTTTTAAAGAAAAGTTTTATTTCAGTAGCCTGTATTTAGTGTTGCAAGAATTAATTTCTTTGCGCTAAAAATACAGTAGTTTTGAATTACATTATGACAATAAAAAATAAAACTTGAGATATCTCTGTACTGAATTTGTAACATTTAAATTTAAATTAGGCCTACATGTCCTCAATGTCTGCTTGATTTAATTTCTTCTGGTATTCTTGTGTTGCTCAAGTGTTACCGGCTGCAGCTGCGGACTGTGCCCCGGTGCTCGAGTCTGATATGGGAGTGCTCAGCTGCTCCTCCACGAACCACACCTTCAACACCACGTGTCATGTGACCTGCTCATTTGGTCTCCTCACCATCGCTTCTGCACACATCACCTGTCAGACCAACGGGCTCTGGAGCGGGCCCAGACCTGCCTGTGCAAGTAAAGAGTTGTGTTTATGTTGATGTACATTTTATAAACAAATATTTCAGTGTTGTATTTCTTAGGTTATAAGAAGGCTTTGTTGGCTGTAGCTGGGAGTGGAGCCATCTCAACCCTCTGCTGCATATGTTTTTGCTGGATGCAACGCAGGAAAAGTAAGTGTTTAGATGTTGAAAGTGAAGACAGCTTAATACAAAACTGATCTTTGTGTAATTCTTGGTAGGAAAGAAAATCAACCAAGTAAGGTAACTTTATAAATAAGTAAAATGAGTATTTCATAAACAAAATTAATCTTCTGTTACATTTTCACATTGTATATTTTGCTGGTATTTTTCAGCCAAGGTGTTGAGGAAGCAAACCCCTCCAGTGCATTATCAGGATAAAAATGTAACATTTGGTTAAAATCCTTGCATCTGTACCAATGTCTCATATTTATCTGTATTATATTTTTTTCATTGTTTCGTTGGGGCTCAGTATTGGGTGAAAGCTGATATTTCAACATGACTGTGTGAACTATTTGTGAGTATGCTAGGTTCCTATCAATGTTTTCTAAGTAGTTAACCACCACTCTGCTGCTACTATGTGCATGTTGACTTAGTGGTTCTTATCACATTTTTTCCACATTAAATTCCCTGCAGGAAAAAACATCATTCATGTATTGAGAGACCATCTATTGCTACTTCCTTTATTTGTCAGGTTCAGGATCCAAAATGAGACCATCATTATGTAATGTTTATATACAAAGCATATAGTTTTCATGCTACAGTATGATTGTCTGCTGATGACAGATGATGATGTTTGTCTAAATCCTGCTCTGGACAGTAGCATGTCTGTTTATACATACAGTTTGTGGGTATAACTTTAGGATGAAAAATAATAAACATTTATGTGCTAGCAAAACATATAATATAATTTTTAGTCCAAGAATGATTTTTGGCTCTGTGTCTGTATTGCTTCATCTTTCCACTCAACACAGATACACAGTTTTCTTTTATGTAAAGCTTGTGAATGCCCCCTGCTGGACAGTCTATAACTATAAGATCTAAAACGATTCTTTGATTCATGAAATTCGATAAATAATAAGTTTCATTTAATGCATTAATGTATATAGATTGTATTCAAACTGTACAATGGCAACAATAACTAAACATTAGTATATGCAGAAGTTCAAACAGAGGCAGTTTTCTTATTGCTCCTCATGATTTGTATGATGTATTATGTGACACAATCTCAGAAACTTGGAATTAGAAATTTATTAAAGTGGTCCTAGGCTACTTAATTGACACATCATTTTATTGTATTATACATATTACATAGGGGGCTTCTGAGGAACAATGCAGAATCTTCAGCAGATCCTGGGCATCTGCTCTGGTGCTGCAGCAGCATGAAGCCAATTAAAGTGGTTAAAAGACAGAAGGTTTTGGCCTGTGAAGGGTGCAATAAATAACCAAACTGTTGACAGAAAGCGGTCTGGTGAGTATCACAAATATAATGAGGTTATGCTTCCTGCTGTGTTCGTATGATCAGTTTGATGTTTTTTTTTCTGATCCACCCCTCTGATGTTGGCAACATATTTGCATACCAACTGTGCACAGGCTTGAGCACAGGAAGGAGAAAAGGCCTTCCAGGTGACCACCTTGGCGTTCATCCCTGATTGTCTGTTTTATCATTCATCCACAAAAGACTCAAAAATGCATTCACAACAAAGAATGCAGTAGCTCTGAACACATGGGTATGCAGATGCTGGGGCAGATAAAGACACATAGAGCTCAGCTGTCTGGCACAGACATACCACACTGACAGACACTTAGATTGTTCCTGACCATTGACTTCTCCCTGCTGCACGCTCTGATTTCATAGTAAGAAATATGAGATGGGTCCAGGAAAGGGTTCATGGCTGGGGCAAGGAGCCACTCCATACAGTAGGCCTTCATATCTCACAGTCACCCTGGGCACTCTTCCCTGACACAGCTTTCAGCCGCTGCCTTGTCTGAAGACCCCTATTCTCAACCCCAGGATTGGTGCATTCCAGCTGGGCATAGATCCTGGGTGGTCCCCCTCACCCTGCTATAAGGAACTGAAAGGAGGAAGAGGCAGAAAAATGTAGCAACGGCCTTTGCCCAGGAGGAGCACAATGTGAACGTTGATGATGGCGGCTTGGATGTGATACTTACCTGTCCCTGACCTTACACTGCTGTCATAGCACACGGTACCATGTGAAGATCTGACCAGTAGACAGGAAAAGATGTCCCACTGTCACTGAGATGGGGTGAGGAAGGGCTGACCTGGTCCTGACCCAAATTCCCCCATCTGATACAACTACCACCAGTCCCATCTCACACATTGCGTGTTGACAGTCATTTATTGATCACTGGAAGACTGTCCAACATACACACAGAGAATAAATACAAATTCACTCAACAGTTATTTACATGTTATAATTCGGTAAGCATTCAAATATATAGTGAGAGAGAGAGGTCTGGAGTGTAATGTGTTTGTCTTAGCAGAGGTTCACAGTAATATTCTTGGACAATATTCAGTTACTTCAATTACAGTTTGTGGTACAATTGCATCCCTATTGATACCTTCATTACTGGTCTAAACGTCTCAGGAGGTGAAGTATGAGTCCTGCATTGAGTAGAGGCGATCTATGGGTGTGAGCAGAGAGGAGTCACTGAGGTGTGGGCAGTCACTGTCTGTCATGTGGCACACGGGATCCCTGCCCACATCAGCATACAGGCCTTTAAAACCTAGTACATACAGAAACCACAGTTGAAAAGTTGCTTGTGAGAAAATTGTAAGCACATAAGCCTGTCACAACACATTTTGAAGTGCAATATATTGCTGCAGAAACCATCACAGAAGATGATAATATAGAAACAACTTGATAAATGAAGACACTATTGTCTGATAAATGTACAGTATCGTTAAAAAGCAAACAACATTTAAATAGCCGAATGACACTATTGTTAGTTAGTATCTATAATGAATCATAGAGGTTACTAATTCAACCATCTACAGTTCAAATCTTGTACTGTACTAGACTAAAAATATAAACAATAATAAAATAAAACAACCTCAACAGTATAGTTCTAATCATTATTATTATTACTAATACTTTAGTAATAAAGTATTACATAATACTTTTAAATGTTTATGTGCGTAGGCACATAAACATTTAAAAGAAATAATGAAAAAAAATTTATATTTTTATAACTGAGTTGTTAAAAATAACTTGTATACTTTGTGTGTTTCTGTTTTAAAGGTAGATAAACAGACAGCATTGTTAAAAGATAGCCAATTACACTTAAAACATTTAGTAATGTTTACCATAAGGGTGCATGTGGTCCCCAGGCATCTGAGGAGGAGTCAGGCCCTGTCTGAAGGGGTCCAAGTCAAAATCAGGCTGCTCCAGAGAGGTGAGCCCCATCTGCTGCTGCTGCTGCTGCTGCATGTGGGAGCAGGACAGCTGCTCCATCTCACTCAGACCACCACAAGAGGGCGCTGTGGTGCGGTGGAAATACAAGAGGAGGTAAGGCCTTTTGTGTGTGAACTTAGGTGAAACTGAATTGAACGTGAATGAAAATACTAAAGAATTCTTACTTTTATGAAATTATTAAATGGGACAAAATATAATGGAACATTGTAGATTGTCATTACATTCCATTAGACATCAGTGGGTGTCACCAAAATTATAACTAGTATCTAAATACTAGATAAATACTAGATACTCATTTGAAATATCATTACTGTAAGAAAAACACAAAATCTGATCTCCTTTGAGTTGTTGTTTGAACGATACAAGAACTGATATAAGACCAGAGTAATATTAAATAAAGAACTACATTGTGTTATTGAAATTGGTATTTAGCCTTTTTTATTCCTTAGCATCAAAATCAAGTTTGAAATTTTAGTATTGTGACATTACATCAGTGTTTTTCTTAAAACAAAAGAACAAAATGTGATATAATTATTTTCTAAATCAGCAGTAATCTTGGGCTCTTGAATACTTCATCATAGTAATTATAATGTGTCTCAATACCAACCATGTAATAGTCAATAATAAACTACTCAATAAGTATATATGAGTTTTATTACCAATGTATTTACCTGTATGCTGTTTGGGTTGTTCATGTGGCTCTTGACTTTGCTGCTGTTGCTCCTGTTGCTGTTGCTGCCGTCTGGCAAGTTTCTTCATCTATAACAACATGAGCCAAAATTAAAGAGTGCATACCAACCAACCCACTGTGGGCTCCAAGCCACCCAGCCTGCCTCGTCATAGGAGCATGTTCACTCAGATGAAAAGTATTAAAAAGAGCAACCACACACAAGCCCACTTTGTGAGGAAATATGGGTTTAATCTTCAGGGATCTCTAAGGCAGATGTCATCAGTTTCCTGTTTGAGCAGATAACTGGCCTGATTTGTGCCCTGGCATACTGACACAGTGGAGAAAGAGCCCTCTTATCTAAGGCTGAATGTAAGTTTATAGTCCACAAAATAACCACAAGGACATTTTTTCTTGTTAAATATACAATTATTTAAAAGTACATATTGGTTTGTTTATCATAATGGGATGGTGGAATTCCTAGTAGAATAGAAAAATCAACAAAATCAACAAATAATAAATACACTGTCTTTGCTAATTACATGTAGACACTAACCAGTGCTGCTTTAATCTACAGTAGAATTAAAATTGACTTTATGCAATAACAGTACATTTGTCTTAAAATGTTCATATAGGCCTAGTGTTATTAATAGAAATGAAGGAAAAAACCTGTGATCACTTTCTCTTTTGAACAAAAGAAATTGTGTGCATGTGTGCGTGTGTGTGTATTTGCTTATTCTTACTTTGGCTCTTTGGTTTTGGAACCAGACCTGCACCACGCGCACACTCAAGCCGGTCTCTGCTGCCAACGTCTCTCTTACCTTGGATTAAAATACAGGAAGGAGACATAAAAAACTGAGACAGAGGACAACTCAAGGTGAACAAAAGAATGCATGTGTATATAGTATGTGAACTGTACTTTTATTTTCCACTAAATGATAAATATTATGGATTAGTTCATAAATAAATTCTCTTACCTTCCGACATGGCTTAGATGAGACTTCGAATGAGGCTTTAAAGGTGCGCCTCTGCTGAGTGGTTAAAATGGTGCGAGGTCTTTTGGGGCGTTTGCTCTCAGAGTCATCAGATCTTATTGTCCGGATTCTTTCAAGTTCATCGTCTTCATCTTCATCATCTTCACTTTTACCTACGTATGAAAAGTGAAAATAAATATTCACTAAAAAAATAATTTTAGGCAGAGACTGGACAAATGTATTTGTAGATGTGTTGCATTGTTCATTAAATATGTGAATTAGAAACATGCTAAACAGAATTACATGAATAAATAAATCAAATAATTTCCATAGCCCTTGAACCTTACCCCTGAGTTACATTATGTTCAAACTAAATGTGGTAGAGTAACAAACAGATAAAGATACATACTTGTGTCAGAGGATGTGGGGCTGACCAGGCCCTGGTGGTAGTGGTCTCTGAAGCACATGAGCTGTCCTGCTCGGAGCACACAGCGGTCCCCTGTCTGCAGGCGGCAGGAGCACACGCTGCAGGTGAAGCAGCGCAGGTGAAACACTGAGGAGCCTGCATGCATCACCAGCTCTGAGGCGGAGAGGGGCTCTGAGCAGCCTCCACAACGTACCGCAAACAGCCTGGAACACAAGGTTCACAGGGTAAATACAGCAGCTTTGGTTTATAGAGGGACAAGCACCACTTACACATGATAGAGGTCCTACAGAGAAAATCTGCTTTACTTGAGGAATGTTGCAGTTTGTCTGTCACTCAAAAACCTGCCTGTGTCCCCCACATCCTCCCACTCAGACGCATACTCTCGCTGTGGCGGGTGTGCGTCTTAGCGCCTGGCAACACAGCCCTGGTTAAGGCTGAGAGACTGTTGCCGTGGCTGCGGCTGCCTGTCCAGGGCGTGCTCCTGGGGAGGCAGAGAAAGGCACTCTGCAGGCCATGGCTCCAGGACGAGGGGGGAACCAGCTCTCCTGATGGGACAGACTCAGATGCCGTTCACAGGAATTATTCGCAGAATTATCTTTAAGACTGCTTAACCAGACCAGAACAAAGGCAGAGCCAGCCCCCGAGCAGCGGGACCATTGTCCGCTGTCCGGCACTGCCACATTTCAGGTCTGTCCTCCTGATGTAGCGTCATCACTGTAGAGAATTTGTCTCCAAGAAGGACTGGGTCAAACACCAGTCACACACAGGCATGAAAAAGTGACTGACCCTCCACTGCATTTATTTCCAGATAAAACACTGCTACCATGTTGCTCCTAATGATAATTTCTCCAGTTTCTTTTTGTTATAAACTGAAACTCAACCTTTTATTTCTTTCAAGACAAGGAAATTCATCTCTCTTTACGCTAAATTAATCTGAACTACAACTGACAGATCTCTATTATGTTTTCTTGTTTTGTTTGTTTGTCTGCCAGATCCAACAGCAGTGATTAATCTGGTAAACACAGGTTGAGTTGTTCAAAAGTCAGCTACATCCTGAATCCACACATTATTCGGAGCTCTTTCTGTTGCCGTGGTGTTTCTGGGGAGACTTAAACCATGTCACAGACGCTGAAGAGGGTTAGCCTGACTTCTTGACTCATCCAGGCCATCTAGTCCACAGCAATGGTATGTGCTATAATATGGACAGCATACCGTCTGAAGTACGCACATTCCTAAGGAAACTGAAGGCGCATCAATAGAAAAGCTCAATGAGTGTGTGTCAGAGGAATAATCCAAATGTTTTAGTGTTCCCATGATACAGCACTTATTTCAAGATGATGGTAATCTATAATGACAACAGACTACAAAGTGTTTGCATTAAAAGTTGCATGAGCGTTCAGGTTTTCGAGAAATGCTTTTCCATTATACTCCCATTCACTAGTTTGTGTTATTATATTCTGGCACAGGACTTTTAAGCCATGTTAATGCATGGGTAAGACTATCTTGGACAATTATGGAGGAGCTTGAAGTGTTTAATATTTCAAAGTTTCCGTCTACATGTTTGGCCCAGAGGCTTTGTCCGAAGAGCGGGAACACTCAGTCACAGTGGCTTTCGACATGGTAATTAGTGACATGATTACTGGATAATAACAGTCAGCAAATGTGCTTCTCGCTGCACTCACCAAGCTTTAGACCCTGATGAAGTAAGACAAAAAGTAAGGCCTGGTGCAATGCAAGCCCACCATGTTTTGTTGTTTTATTTTGACTTGAGCTGACCTTTGGTTGCTGCTGGTGGAATGGACAAACCCAGGGCAGATCCTGTTTCTGGATCAGGTTCACCTGGTCCGGAGCTCCACACTGTATCAGATAGAGATCAGCAGGTCAAGTGCAACGTCCATCAGGGCCTGCTAATCTGAGGATACATCTGATGCCCACTCAACTGTCCTCTGAACTCTTTGTCCAATCTACATATGCAGACCGGAGGCAGCCCAAGTAACACCATAATGAAAAAACATCCATAACAGCATCTAAAGTAGAGCCCATGGCCTCTTCGGATATAATATGTAAAACTGATTTTACACCTGGGGGACTACAGTGGAACCGTTGGTAATGTTTGGTCTTAGTGCAGAAAGTAGTCCCAAACACATATTGCTATGTGACAGAAAAAGCATCTGACACAAAAATGTGCCAAACCATCGATCATAGGCTCAATGCGGTGACCAATGACAAAAAAGAGTGCAGGGCATGTTTTTTTTAAACATGTTATTTATCTATTAACAATTTATTGATTAATATAATGTATTAGTACTTACATATAAGTAATTTAAGTATGTATTTATTTTGTGTACAAATTGTGTACAAATGTCATTCAATTATTTACACATTCGTGTCAATTGTAATTAATAATTACTTAATGACAATAGCAAGATTCTATATTTGTGAGCGGCAAAGTGCTTTTGGGTGGTGAAGCTCAGGCACTGCCAGTAGGACAGGGGCACAGTGGAGACCTCTGGGAAGGACTTTGGCACTCTGCCTCTTGCTAATT
Source organism: Odontamblyopus rebecca (assembly GCA_030686955.1). Classification (NCBI taxonomy): domain Eukaryota; kingdom Metazoa; phylum Chordata; class Actinopteri; order Gobiiformes; family Gobiidae; genus Odontamblyopus; species Odontamblyopus rebecca. The sequence goes on along the minus strand of CM060660.1, from coordinate 20,747,917 downwards.
GGTCAGGTCAGATATCTCATGGTTGAATGAGTTTCGTCCCATTGCTCGACTCTGAGGCAAGGGTGCTTTTCCAGATGCCACAGCACATAAGTGTATCCAAAATAATTCTACCAGGTCCTGCTGGGTCCACTTTGTTTGGGTTTTATGTGTACATTTGGTCATGCAAATTACTACTCTACTAACTCTTGTATGACTTACGTAACAAGTGTCAGTGATAATAACTTAATGCACTAATTACTTTTTTTTTTAATGCAACTTAATGGTTTTATTGTGCCTACATTAAGTCTTGGCTTCAGTCTATGTGTGATCCTGTTTAGTGGATGAGATAGTAAACAGGTAACACTGGACCGGGCCATACACAGTTGTAAAGGGGGGGGCACCTCTTCGATCAGACCATATGTTGTCCCCAGCTTGCAGTTGCCACACCAATGGGCCTCCAAGTTTTAACACATTTTGACAACATGTCATTTGTGCCTTTCTCCTGGTGTGTGTGAAGGTGGTCAAAGATATTTATATATATATATATATATATATATATATATATATATATATATTTATATATATATATATATATATATATATATATATATATATATATTTTTTTTTTTTTTAATTGATTTATTTATTTATTTTATGTGTGTGGATAGAAATGAAGCAATGCTGTTTTCACATTTATGATCCCTAGCCACTCCTCTCTCTTCCAGGTGTTTTTTTCTTAGAGTAAGTTGACTTTACCCATACACAGCATGGTGATTTCTGAGTAGTCATCTATGTATTTAGCCTACTGAGAAATAAAAGTTAGGAAAACATTATTGCCTTGTGCAGCTATGCCATAAAATGATTTTTCTTCAAGGTCAAATCCACAAAGGTTCCTACAGCAAATGCAAAATTACTATAATAGCATGATAACTCTGAACTTAAGTCTTACTGAAAAAGCCTCCTTGCAATAGTGATGCAGACTGATAAAAAGGGTATGTGTGTGTCCATTGTGTCAAATCTGTACAAATGCAGTTTAAAAATAATTCAGGGAGCCTGTGTGGCTGGAGGATAAATAAAATATCCCTGTTTTAGTTTAAATCCTAGTTGATGAATGGATTGTATTTCCTTCTACTTTAAGAATGAAGAATTTTAATTAGGCTAAATGTATTTGGTTGTTTAAATAGCAACTTGTACAAATATTTTTTGTGGACGTGTCAAAATAAAGACTAAATAAAAAGCCAAGGCTACTCACAGTGCGTAATCCTTTTTGCAGTAGAGTTTGCGGTCACGTAAGAAGCAGGAGTGGGTCAGTGTGTCTCCGCACGCCGCGCAGCGTACGCAGCGCTCGTGCCACAGGCCGTCGGTGACTCTGAGGAGAAACCGGTCTGTGATGGCTCTATGACAGCCTGCACACACCGCCTTCTCTGTCATGGCTGCAAATAATGAGAACATAAAGAAAATGCTACAAATGATGGCACAAATTATGCTTCCCCTGGGTCACATAAAGTGCACAAAACGTGCAGGGCATGCAACTTTGAACGGAAACGATAATTCATGCCATAGTTCCTAAATCCGAATAAAAATATTTTAAGTTAAATAATTAATAGGCACATAATACTAGTTAAAATGAATTCTGCTCCATGAATCCACGCAAATAGCAATCATCCCCAAAAATGTAGTAAAAATGTCAGTCACCTTAATTAGCCTATTGCATAAATTAGTCTTTAAAATCAACCAAACAAACGGACCTCCAGAAGTCCCCGGGCGGACTGGCGGTAGTTCCTCTGGGTTTATTCAAAACATCTTCGTCTCTGAAAGTTTGTGCAGCGCATCAAAGTCCCGCTCTGACCGCTGACCGGAGCTCGGCCTGCGCTCTGTTGTGTCTGTGTCTGTTGTGAGAGCAGCTTGGAAGAGCAGTGGCAGGAGCAGGAGGGGCAAAGCAGAGGCAGGTCCGTGCAGGTGCAGGTGCCACTGGCTACTTCCTCACGCTGCGCTCGTGGGCTCGGCCTTTGTCTGTTGTCTCTCTCTCCAATGTGAGAAAATTGGAGACGCAAAAAAAACTAATTAAAAAAAGTGTATCGATGACTTAAAAATGGCTAAGTAATGAGTATTTTCAAACCATTCACTGAGGACTGTGACTAAAGAAATCTGTTTTTGAACAGCATGTCATTAAACCAGTCAGAAACGTTTGTTTTTATTTGAACCTATTAAGTTTGTGTTGCAGATTTGTATTGTTCACAAATCATGCATTTAAATGTAGTTCTCAGTTATGATAGGAAATATAAGTAGGCCTACATAAAAAAGAGAAAAGAAAATGTAATTTATGCGCCTCAGGGATTCGTAAACTATACACGGTCTATGAAACTACCTCAGCTGTAGGTTTATAGTGCAGCGACACCCAGTGGCCAGAAGAACATCTACAGGGTAGAACTTGGGGTTTCAAATTGATTAGTTTTTTGCGACTTAATTGTTTAATTTAAATAAAGCATCAAACACTTGGTAATAAGATTTTCCTTCACCTATGTTTCAAGATATATCAACAAATCAATTTTTTTCAAGTCTTGACCATTTGCAACAAAAGCACAGGACGCACAGGATATTTTGTAACAATTCAAATAACTTTATTTTGTAGGAATTCACAGATATGGTTTATAAATGGAAGCAGGGTTCCCATTTTATACAATTTCATACAGTAAAATATTATTTTAAAATTGCATTGGATTGCTTTGAAACCTGACATTATCTATTTACAACTCAATCTGTTAAAAAGACTGTGACAGTGTAGTTGATCCTCTCTTATGACTTACCCAATCCTCATAATACTTTATTCAAGTTTAATTACAGTTGTCTTGCATGGTACAAAATATGCTGCTTTACAGTTTAGATCAAGTCTTTTATGCATCTTCCTCTCACTGTCAGTAAAGGGGTATATACAGGGGCCAGGGGGGGCTGGTGTCATGTTATCTGGTGCGGCGCCTCAAGCATCTCCATCAGAAACGTGTCAATGGGTGTGTCGCCGATCAGTTTAAAGAAAAACAAATGTTCCAGACATTTAAGGCCAATAGACCGTAGAGCTGGGAGGCGCAGGAGGAGCTTTGCAAATCTGAAAAGACACAATAAATATAATATACCATTTTAAGATGAACACATGTAGTACAGAAACACAAATGACCCACCTGCCTGGCTGGTCTGGATATTTTTGTTTTGTATATGACTCTAATGAAGCATACACTTTTTCCCTCAGTGCTTCTACTTCAGATGGATTTGAAAGACCCTTTGCATCTGTAGTTATGAAAGTTTTGGTTAAAACATGATTAACTGCAAACAGCAGTGTCAGATTCTGTGTTTAAAGAAATAAAGTTCAGTAAAAGGAAAGTTTAATAAAAGGATTACCACAAACCTGGATTAAAGAGAACAATGGCTCGTAGACATCCTAGCTCTGTTTTATCCATCTGCATGTCTTTCATTTTAGAAACTAGCTCTGTTAAAACTCTGCAACAAAATACCCAAACGGTATTAATCAATGAACACGTTTTTGATTGCAACAAAAATTAAACATACAAAAGTTTATTTGGTAGGCTATACACACTGCACCTGTCAAAGATAGAGCCGACTCCCGCGCTGTGGGCACTGCTCCTGTGCACATGGAGCCCTGTGGCCAACAGTATGCCGTCTTTCACTGTGACTGAGCGATGTGAGAATGATGCTATGAGGAGCTCATTCCAGCCTAAGGGGAAAAAATACAGAATCTTAATACAATGCACATTATTTGACCTTCAAGCAATGTGCGTGAGATGTGTACCTGCTAGTGCTGTCACATTATTAAAATTTCAAACTCGATTTTAATACTAAGGCAAAGGCTAGAAACCCACTTCAGTATCACAGTAGTAAAAAAGTCACTTGTTTTTTAGACAATATGATGTAATTTCCAACAAACAAATGTACTTTCTTTAATATTGCCATGTGATCTTGTCTAGTAAAACACTATGTGGTAAAAGATATATATAGACCCAGATCAGGACTTTCTAAAAAATGCCCAAAGCTGTCCTATTTATGTGATTGTTTTTCAGTATCAATTATTTTTCAAGTGAGCATTTAGTTTGATATTAATTGATACTGAAACTAATATCAATTAGTACGCTAGTAAAAATTTTGTACCTGCTCGAAGTAAGATGACTTGGTCATCCAGTGGGAGTTCAGAGAAGTGCGGTATCCTCTTGGCCCACTCAACCAAAGTGAAGAGCTGCTTATCTGCTGCTTGGCAAATGTTTGTGACAGGGTCATTAGTCTGGAGGCACACAAACAAACACAACATCTTTTAGTCACTTTGTTGCTGAATATAAAGAACAAAGTGCATTTGACTGCAAGCATCAAATCAAATGCTGATACAGAATGTAGTTTTACCGAGTTGCCTGGGCCTCCTTCAGAGTACGGCTCTGTTTTGGGCTCCACAGCCAGCTCTGCATCCAGGATCTTGTCCACAGGCATCTCCTCGTTAAAACAACTCGTAGACTCCACTTCAGTGTCCCCACGCTCTTTCCCACGCTGCCTCTCCTCCTGCACAGCTGCACATCAAAAGACAGTTAGGGGGTTTGACTAGATGTTGTAGCAATATTTACTCATTTACTGGCTTACTTATAGACAATACAACAAAAATACTATCAAATCAACCCAAAACAACATTCATATGAAAACTCATTCCAAAACCACAATAGTAGTGTTACTTAAATCTGAATACTTTTATTACAAGTACATAAGTATGGCAGATATTTCCTATGTCTTGAGTTAAATAATGAAATATAAAGGGTCCCTTCTACAACTAACTCCAGCAGATTCTGCTGGTTCTTATGATGGACCAATTACCGGATGTAACTGTGCCTTAAATAATGTACATGTTTTTTTTAATTTGTCATAAAACATTTCTTTCTGTCATGACAAAATCCCCAAATAGTAGACCTCAATACATACTGCACACACCTTCTCTCTTCATCCCCATGGCAAGGCACTTCTGATAGCGACAGTACTGGCAGCGGTTTCGCTGGCGTTTGTCAATGAGGCACTCCTTGTTGTCTCGACAGGTGTAGGTCAGGTCTTTGCGAACTGTTCTTTTGAAGAAGCCCTTACATCCCTCACAGCTGTATACACCGTAGTGTTTCCCTAAAACATAACACACTTTATCATCTTTGATGCTGTCACATATTTTAAAAATTTTGTATCATGGTAAAATAAATGCATTTAAAAGGCCAAAATAACTCCTATAATCATATAATTGTCATTATCATTATATTACAAAATAAGTATTACACATATATAATTTGTGTTTCAAGATTATAGAATAAACTTCCCTACTGTTCCCATGTGTATAAAAAGGTGAAACTGGAATTTTGTATATGTCAGATAAAATATAAAATCTCAAATCTATAATGTTTTTTTTTTTTTTTGTTGTTTGTTTTTTTTAACTTTTGTTATAACCATTCTAATTAGCTTAAAGCGGTATTGTCCAGACTTTACCTGAGGAGCGATCTCCACAGATGGCGCAGATATGCTTGGACATGCCTCCAGGACTCGTACACTGGTAGTTGATATTACCCAGGTTTTGAAGCCCTGGTGGAGGCTTGATGTCTTCTGAGCTGCTAACATTGTTCATGGAGTTCATCTGAGGATGACAGATAGGAAGAAATGATGACCAAAGCACTGAACATAAGTGAACTGAAGAGAAAACAAAAGCCAAGGAAGGAGGCCCAGTCCGAGGTCTCATGACACTCTCACTTCCTTAATTTTGTCATGTTGTCTTCCGCTCCGTCAGTATCTTTGTTTGTGTCCCCTCCCACACGATTTTCTCAGAGCTTCATATACTTGGTGAATGGGCTGGGCTGAGGCTAATGGCTGAGACTTGTCACACAGGTTTTCATGTTTGTTGTCAAGAAGAAGCAAAGGAGGGATGTCACGAGGGAACTCACTTTAGTTTCAAAATGCAGCAGATGGCGCTGTTGAACAAGGTTTGTAGATCAGCCTACCAACTGGAATAACAGCGTTGCTTAGCATACAGAATACATATAATAAATATATAAACAAAATAAATTATTTTTCAGTTTCCTCCTATTCATCAAAAAAAATTAAAAATAAAAATAAAAACTATAGGCAATACACACTAAAATTCAGAACTGATATGATTCCCTTTAGCTTAGCTGCCAAAACTATAACACACATCTCAAGTCAAGACAAACAAAAAGACCTTCAAGAGGCCCCCATGAGTCGCTGAGGTGTGAATGACCCACTGAGGTCAAAACGACTGGGGCACCCCACAACTTATTTTAATTAACAAACCATTGTGTCTGAAAGATGAAATATGTCAAAACTAACCAACAAGTGTGTTTTCCTCTTATATTTATCCTTAAGACCTGCTTTTGGCATCATTCTGACGTCTTTTGACCTCAGCTAAAAGCTTACTTTGATGCATGCACATGTTGTGCATTTGTTAGGCTGTTTATGTGCAAACATCTGCACTCCAGCTGCAAAACAACAGGCATGACCTACATATGGTCCCACGTCCTATATATTTGATGTACAACGACATATATGGCATCCTCCTCCCAGTCACCTCAGGCATTTCCTATCACTTATTTACGATGTGCACTCTCTTTGAATATCGAGTCAAACCAAGGGTCTTTGCTATTGCCTAACACCACCAGACAGTTTACAAGACAGTGCTCCCCGCCCCTCTAAAGACTTCATGCTTCACTTCAGGGGCAAAGCAGTCACACTCAAATGAGCATTCGGCCTATGTTTACTCTGCTGTTGAGTCAATGGAGAAGCTTCTTCCTTCCCAGTGCACTTCGTCTCACAAATAATTAAAAAATAATTAAATTATACACATGTACATTTTTGACTAAATGGTGGATGAAGGCTGCTCTTTGAAAATACATACATTACATTTCATCATGCAGTAATGAGCTACAAGCACCATCTATGGATTATTGATGCAGCATACATTCTTTACAACATGTCTTATGTGTAGTGTATATGGGAATGCTAAAGTGTTCATGTAACATGCATGTCTGTTATAAAGGTGGAAAAAGTAGTCTGGTTAGATGGGTGATTTATAATCTGCAGCCATGTGAAATTACTCGTGCTAATCTTTAAAAGATACTGCCACAATGGACCATTACAACAATTTCCACTACAGTTACAACAACTGACTTTATAATTCCAGTGCTGCTACTTGGATTACTTCTGTCAGTGCTCATGTATTCACAAACACAAATATTGTTGTTAAGTATGCATTGAAATGGATAAAAGAGTATAAAAACACTTGCCCCATGGAGGAGCTCACATTAACCCTGAGGGCACAATCTAAACTATCATGGGCGCAATGTATGTTATTGTCTGCAGTGGAGCCCGGTGGCACTGGCCTGAATACAGCCTTCGACACGCTTGAGGGTGTCAGTTTCTCACTGCACTGACCACTCTGGGGTAAACAGGATATTAAACCACACTTAAAAATCCACCTCCAGTGAGAAGGATCTGGCTGCAGACCTCTACCCAGAGGACAGGCCCGTAGCCAGACTTCCAAGGGGGGTGGGTCTATTGTAATTATGCATATATTGTTAAATTATTATAAAAATACAACCAATTATATAAAGTTATTTGCTTATAAGAACTGGAATTTGGGTCCGACCCCCTCGACTACCCCCCGGCTACGGGCCTGGAGGACCCTCGTGTAAGTTACCTCTATCCACAGTAAACAAACAGCAGCAATGCCAAACGATCGTCAAATTCCACTGTTTCCTGGCCGCTGTTTTCAACAAAAGTTTTACATAAAAACAGCTCAAACCCTTTCCCTTACCTTAACCATTACAGACTTATCTTCAGACTAATCTTAACCATACACAGGGCCTATGGCAGGCATGTCCCAACTATGGCCCGGGGGCCAAATGTAGCCCTCAGACCAAGTGTTTTGGCCCTCAGGCTTCCAGGTGAATTGGCCCATACTACCACAAGTAGAACTTTTACTGTATGTTTTTGAAATCTACCTTGATTAAGCAAATGTAGTGTGTCCTTTTGAGGGTCTAAGCCTGAACAAAGGTCTGGAGGGTCATTCAAACCTGTTATAAATGCACATATTTGAATTACTCACTGTTTTGACCACTAGTCTATGACCCTCACGCTGGTTTGTGTTTTTGATGAAAATAGTTTGGCCACCCCTGGCCTATGGGATCACACACAGGCTACATAATATGCATATATAGTTTATATTCATCCCATTGTAGGTGACATGTTGACTTGTTTCTAATTTCTTCCATTTCTTCTATTTCCCTATGCAAGCAGCAACCGCACAATGTTAACTTCAAATTAGGAACTTTTTAAAATGTATTACAAATTAGTTTTTGAAGTGCAAAAAATTGAAATGAGCTTCATCATCTTATGAGCGTATGGAGGTGCATCCTGGTGGAGGTCTGTGGGATAGCCAGACTCCCTTGCCTCCATTAGCTCATTCTACATCTGTCTTGTTGTCCGTTTTAGGTAACTGAAAAGAGGTAGTCTGAAGTTGCATTGTTGTATTATGTATACTATTTGAAAAGATGAAAGCCTTTTGCTCTTCCTGACTTATACATGATTGTAGTGATGACCAATAAAAGCACAAGTATCAAATATAGACCAGGTTGTATGGCGCTATTACTCTAATTTATAGAATTTAGCCTTATAATTACAACTACTGTAACAATGACTACTTTAACTAGTATCATAGATGTAAACTAAATATTTATTATACCTAACAACACTCTTAGCTAACTCTTAGATCTTAACACCATAAAGTAAGTGCAAGAATGTATAAAACACAATTATCTGTATGAACAGCATAATCTAATAAACAAACCAAAGAAAATCAATTATAACTGCACTTATGTTCAGGGCTCCATTAAGGGGATAATGGTCTCGCATGTGAGCTTTAGCAGTGCTCAAGGATGACCTTTAAGTGAGAAGTTTAAAGGTCATCAGAAGGATAGGAGACGAAGGGGAACACTAGAGCATGTTACACTTCGGATATGTCTAACCTTCATCTCGTGCCCACAGTTACAGATTCCAAAACTCCACCACATGATCAAGATATAGTTCTTAGGTTTTCATTTTATTTTTTTATATCTCTGATCAAAAGACTAAAATTCACTGCATGATTACTTTTTCTAACCCATACAACTGCTATTTTTATGAACAGAATTTACATTATTACCATTACTGCTGGTAAAGTTTTGTAATTAATATTATATTACCACTAATATAACTATTAGCTAGTTTAAAATCTACTCATTTGACCACTTTAACACAGTATTCAATATGTAAACACAGTCAACACAGCCATGGATTTTCTTGTATAAATAGAAATTACATAAATTACCGACACTGTTTGTTGAGGCAAAAGATACACCTTTGACAGCTGGTACCCACTCCACAGATATTGGCTTGCTATGTGTAATTTCTAGTGTGTAGGAGTAATTTCTTTCTGTCTTCTTCTCACCTGTGGGCTACTGAGTGGTCCGAAGTTCATGTTGGAGGGAGAGCCCAGAGATGAGGTGATGACGGGGTATGGTGAAGCCAGGCCATTCATGGGGGACCCTAGTGTGGACATTGGGGATGGAAGGGGCCTGGAGGTACTGATGACTGAGGGGTGGCCCACCATGCCACCCATTGGAGGGCCGTGAGAGTGGGCACTCATTGGCCCTGAAGAGTCTGAAAGAAGTACAACAAGAACTGTTATAGATAAATCTTATAGATGGGTGTTTGGATATATAAAGCTGTCACTTTTAAAAACTGAATTCAACACATTATCCACATCACTGCTATCATTATTCATGTAAGTTTTGATACCTATGGCTGCTACAATTTCTTTCATGTTATTGTTACCATAACAGCCACTTTAGTCTATTACATCTGCTTGTTGAGAGAGTTTAATTGAGTGAAGACATTCAATATATGGGTTGAATGCAACAATGTAAATTTACATCTGCAAAGGCGGATGTATCTGAAAACATGGGATGGGCCAACAATACATTATGACTTTCCACAGTGAGTGTTGTGTAAATATCCATAGACCACAGTCACAGGCTGCTGACTGTGTTTGCATTTATTGATGTAAACTGACAGGTTGGCATTTACATAGACGACCTACTTATAAAAGCTGTCATTCAAGTGATGAAAGGGTGTGCTGAGTAATATCATGGATGTGCTGAAGCCTTGAGCATTTTCATTCATCATTAAGACAAATGTCAGCAGTATACACAGTGTTCTCACAGGTAGGGAATAACATAAACCCAATTTAAGTACAATACAAATGATCAGCCAATGAATGCAAGAAAGCCCTGGTTGGATTTCTAGACTAGTTTCCCAGTTTACATGCTTACTTTATCATAACCAAAAAATGCACATTACATGTGCATGTAGGAGCTAAAATTTGTATCACAATGTAAATGAGATAGAATTGATGATAAACCTAATTTTGCTTACTTTTTTCAGAATATTTATGTAACAGCAATAAATTCTGCTTCCACTTCTATTTTTGATTGATTGATACATATACTCACTACTGATCAAAATTCAAAGTTCAAAAACTGATTACATTAAAACAAACAACAAGGTTATTGTGATTCATCATTACCCAAATGCATCTTAACATGCATGCACAATTATGATAAGTCACTTTTATGTCTGACTCCTGTATGTGAGTGTGAACGTGTGGACTATGTCAAGGGGCATCTCTCAGCTTTAGTGCTTTTCAGTCCCAAAGTTGAACAGAGGCTAGAGAGCGTCAGCACCAGAAAACAAGGCACGATCAGTTTTGCATTAATCATCTGTGTGAAAGGTGATCTGAATACACACAAGTTTGCTTCAATATCACTTTCAAACTATCTCCAGTGAGTGATGCAGATAATGCAGCATCCTTCCTCTCACACTGCTCTGAAGAACCCTGCTGATGTGGCACATACAGAACCGATGAGTTGAATTCTTCTAAAAATAGAAACAGGAATAACCAATATTTTACTGATCAGTTACCAAGACTTGCTCTTGGCTGTATATCAGGTTAACTCAAAATGAAACCTGAAGCTTTTCTTATGTAATTTGTTTTGTAAATGATTCATAAAATATTTAACCCACCAATGACCCACTGTATTCAAACTTAAACATAGAGCTGAAGTTAAGTGACTATTTTATACATATATATGATTATTATTGGGATAACCATCAACTGACTCAGTGATCAAATAATTGTTATCTGCTCTGTACATAGACAGACTCCAAAACATGCCATGTGTTGAGAGAAAAAAATAAATACCTATTTTGTCAGTAAATATACTATAACAGAATGTTAACTTAATCAAAGGTAATTGCCTTTTGCAATCTAAAACACTAATTGCTAGATTATTAGTAAAATAATCATTCATTGTCATCCTGCTTACACATATTCTGTTTATTCTCTGCCACATCTATTAAGTGTCACGGTTCACAAGTCCAAACCTAAGTAAAAGAACCTAGTTTAATATACTAAAGCAGGTTGACATGGAAAGATTTATTCAGACAGAGGATGCAACAGGGATTTGAATTATTGCTCTGTGCTTTCACTGAATTGTGAAATATAATGGAATGTGACATTGTCTGTAACACAAGTGGAAGAAGACACAGTGCAGCCCACAGCTGGCCACTCATTCCCTCTCAGTATGCCACAGCACAGATGTTGTGCAACTTCCTGTTTAGAGCCAAGACATTAGCCCCACCCCTTTCTCACTTTGCGTCTGATCTGCAGCAGCAAAAATGTAAAAATTGGGGCCTCCCTCTCCCCCACAGAGCCCAAATCGATTTCTAAGCACACTCTTATATTAAGGCATTTAAGGAGACAAAAACAATCCACCTGCAGAGCTGTTTTTCCTAATCATTTGTTTCTGTCAAAGTGAGCACTACACTGAATGTAAAGTGCTTGTCACTCTCTTTCTCTAAGTCCAGAGCTTTTTTTTTTTAAACAAAGCTAGCAAGTGGCCCTCATGGGACTGGGAAACAGTGGTGCAACTGTACTTTTATTCCAGCCCATTGATAATGAAAGTACAACTTGAATGTGTTTTTCCACGTTTGAACCTGATATCAGTTTGAGTAAAAACAGTTTTAGAAAAATAGCAGTTATACATTTATTTTAGGATGAAAGAGACTACACATTTAAGAATAATAAGTACAAAAAGTACTTTCTTTGAGCACATATGTTCTGAGTCAAAGCTATTACTGAGTGCAATAAATCAATCAAAAAGACATCCTTCTTAGTTCTGGTTACAGCTTGTAAGTGGTCACCTCATTGGATATAGCAGAAATGTTTTGTGAAATGTTGTGTTTATGTGCGTGGATGTCTACCAAAACATCAATTGTCAAAGAGCAAGGCAGAGGAGATTATCCTTGTATGACCCACCTCAACTGGTTGTGCTCTGTCCTACTCCCCTGCCTATAAGACACTCCACTGAAACAGATCATTCTTTTGCAAAACACTACTTGAAATGGAAACTGGTTTACTTAGATGCCTAAAATGATTTTAGTCTAATAAACGCAATCTGCTATTTAAGAACAAACAAAGACAGTAACCTTTGACCGCTGGCGTTACAAATCAAAGGTCACATCTATTGCCAAACTGACCCAAGTTCAAAAGATTTTCTATCTGCTGCGATATCAGTCCCAGGAAATACTGCAAAGTATAACTAAATCACTAACTGCTAACACAATGACATCAACATAACAATTTGAGTTGGCATAATTATGAAAACACAAAAACTGCAGTTATTTAGATTATAGAATGTCCTCTGCAAAGAAGAAAATATCCCGTTACTATTTATTTACTTATTTGTTTATTTCAAACATGCATCTTCAACATATAATGCAGCTTAACAATCAAGGTGAAGAAAGTACCATAATATAACAAAATATTTTGTCTTAGATTTGTAATAGACCTCTAGAAATTATGTGCTGAAAATGACTAGTGCACTCTGGACTGAATCATTTTATATATCATAAATGTTATCACAACTGCAGAAGATTTTTTAAGTTTTTTTTTGTTTGTTTGTTTGTTTTGTTTTTGTTTTTTTTGTTTTTTACAAAACTTGGCCGCCTTGTCCTTGTCGCAACTGTAAATTTGTTGGTGCCCAGAATAACTGTCTCAAGTGAGAAATGCAAGGTAAAATAAAATATAGGACAAATGCCAAGTGCCCCGCCCAATGATGTGCTGATTAACAGGTTTAAAGAAACATCACAGACCTTAAAATCCAGTAAATCCCTGACTCTTAAATACTGGGCAATGACTGAAATGAGCCCTCCATGGTGGGCTAATAAGCTAATAAGCTCAAGGCCCAATAACTAAAAATATCACTGGTCTAGAGACCAGTGCCTGTGCGGTAGACAGTGAGGTGGGATTGATGGTGGTTTGTGGGAATTGGGTAAATACAATACACATCGGCAAGTGCAAAATTTGGCTTCTCTACCCACATGGCTGCTTAGTTTGTTTTGGGGCTGTCCTGGTGACAGACAGATATCCTGCAGGGCTCATTAGATACACTGGGCATGTCACTAACAGCTCTGGTCAACACAGGCCAAAACACTCAATTAAAAGCTGAATAAATGAGAAAACTCAAAGAGAAACAAATCAACTCACTCTGAACATTCATTTCTGACGCAAATGAGGTTGATGTCTGATCAATTGTGTCAGTAAATCCTCTTAGCTCTGGGTAAGTATCTGCAGCTCGGCAGGCCAGCTGTCAAGAAGGTGGGAGGCCGTGGAGGGGGGCAGCACAGGCTGGCATGGTGGTGCACTAATGAATGAGCAAATGAATAGATGTGTGGCAGGATCTAAAACAGGTTATCTCTCCATCATGTCTATTATCACACTAAACCCAAGGCAAATCTCTGCACTACTACAAACATTGGATAATAAATGCTTTTAAGTAAAAAGTGATGGAAATACTGATCATGTATATTAAGTATTTAATGCAATGTTGACATAAACATTGTGCCTAGGCAGGAGTCAGGGTTGGGTTAAAGTACCTGTGAGTTTTGCACAATGCTGTCCAGAATTATTCTAAACCAGACTACAGCAAACACAGTAAAATAAGCTTTTCTGTTTAGTCCAGCTGATTTTGTTTGGTTCTAGGAAAATCATGGCTTATTTATGGATGAATTTCCCTTTTTATGAGACGTTGCTTTCTGAAATATTTCAGCATATTGTGTTTCCTTATATTGCATCAAGCTCTCTGTTGTAGTTTATCTTTGCATAAGAGCTTGAACCATTGCTCTGACCCAGTGTTTTGATCTGTAGGGAACTCACCATTCTATTTACACATAATAACTATATTATACTTTCCCAAAAAATGAAGAATGCATTCTATCTCTGTCACTATTTACACATTCTTTGTTTGAAGAAACTACCAGGTATGTTAAGGAAAATAAATATCTCTATACAGTATATGGCTCCATGCTTCACAAACAACAACCAGAAGATCAGCTTTAACAGTAGATCAATGAGCCGGCCTGGCCCGAGACTGTGCGGAGATAAAAAGTGTTTAGTAAGTGATAAAAAATTGGAACTTAAACCTAAAAGCTAACATAAGTCTGGGCACATAGACAGAACAGGCTGACCAAACAATCCTGAAAACAAACAAACAGGTAGACTCAAGGCCCCTGTGCAAACCCACTGCTGCCCTTGTGACTTTGATAATGAGGTAACTGGTGCTTCTGCGAAACAGATCTCTCTAGGTTACAAAACTTACAGTGAGAGCTTGTGGTATGCTCTTCTAACTAACTTTCCAAGACTATAGTAGTAATAACAGTATTATTAAATTGCCACCACTTCTCTTGTTACAACAGCTAGTCCTGTTTGTGCAAGTTTGAGGTTTAAAAAGCTGCCACCTCTGGTTTCACACATATCATGATTTAATACTAAAAGCTTTTGTTGCAACCACATATAGTAGAAGAACCTAAAATAAATTCAGATAATAACTGTTATGAGACTGAGCAGCAATAATATCTTGTATATCACAGTAAATGAATGTGAATGTGTCGCTGTCAAGTTACATGGCTGATGGCTATTGCAGTTTGTAAGTATAGTGCTAAATTACTTTAAAATGGGTGAATTACATAGAACATTATAAATGTTTTAACAAAGCCCATCTGCAGAATGCACACTCCACAGGCCTATAGTAAAAACTTGCAAAGGGATTAGAGGTATTATGATAATGCATCTGCACTAGCTTTTAGCGCACATGCCTCTCTTTACTTTACTGCAATATGAGAGGCTGTCAGCTTCACCATACAATGTAAGCACAAATTCTATGTCTTGTACTTTTTTAAAGACTAACGCTGACAAATATGGGTACTCACAGTGGCCATAGCCCCTGTCCCTGCCAGGGCTGTCTCCTGTCGCAGGTGATGCCGCCGGGTGCCACATGCCTCCGTCCTAAGTGGCCCTGGCGTAATGCCTTTTAGACCAGCCCAGAGTTCACGCTGCTATTACCAAACAGTCAAACTAAAAACAAGCAGTCTCCACTTCTGTCCTCAACACCAGACAAGATGCACCAGGATCACAGAGCCTATAGAAGGGGCAGGGCCACATAGAGCAAGGGGTGGGGTCAGGCCTGGTTATAGGATTATTCAGATTATCCCTTGCATAGATCAATCCCAGAGGAGCTGTTTGACTACGACTGGCACAAATCAGATCTTCACCGCCCCCTCGCTGAGTGCCTCCTCTGAGTGAGCGAGCACAACTATCTGCCCCACACACCTGTTACACTGAGGAGCACAGGCTGACATTTAAATCACAGGCACAAGGTTAAGTCACAATGAATGGCACCAAATGTTCCACTACTTCTTATTTTAGCACAGAATATAGTGCTAACATAAAGCAACTCTGTATATCTGTAATAATCCTAATCTTATTTAGAAAAAAGTTAAAAGACACTTTTTACATAACTGTCAACAACTAAAGTGCAGCGTATATGCAATTATGCATACAAATCTATATCCTTCTAACGCAGCTTTGTGATCACTGTAACCTGTGTGCAGAGTTTGTGTTCTTAAGAATAAAATGGCATTCCAGGAAGTAAGGAATTGTCTTCTGTGGCGGTCACGAAAACACATAACAGTCCACGCTTTAACACATTAAAGGCACTCAAACAATGCATGCCAAAGCTACAGGGAACCTAAATAAACTTCACAATCTTAGTCACGTGTACATAAATATTACAGTTACATTGAACAGTGCACCAAAAAACACTAGCTATTTCTGCACATTGGATGATTTAGGTTGCATTATTGTGTAACTAAAGCACCCTACAATAATACAAATTTGGCACTGACAAAGTTATGCATCTGTCCCTATTAATTTTTAATCAGATGATGTTTTACCCTTTGAAACAGACAGAACTTAAACTTGAGATGCCTGTAGAGCATGTGCACTATATCTATTTTCCTGACATGACTCAACAAGGCTTCTTGGCCTGTGCACCTGCATGTGGCCAGCTCAAATGTCCATGCTGCACTTGAAGGACAGCCACTAGTAACAGGAGCCCCAGAGTGACAGTAAGCTGGCCCACAGCTCACTGCACAGTACAAGAAAGGAACTGGCAGAGTCCTACTAGGGACAGATAATGATACAGTTCTTTTTCAAGTGTATGTCCTACTTGAAACATGACTAGTGATGTCCGACTAAACAAGTTACACATCTTCTGCAAATTAATAAACAAAATAGTTAACAGTTAACACACATAAACATTGAGCAAACAGTTTAGAGGGATATCGTTAAACACTTCATATTTGACTACTAAAATTATAATAAAACTCAACACATAGCAAGATGTTTTTTCCATAGTGTAATGAGTTACATTTTATATTTAAAATGACCAAATAATTTAAATTGCAAACAATATATCACCTCAAAATTTAAAATCTATGCAGTATTTGGTTCAGCCTGTAATCTCTCCAACATACTTGATGTCACTCACGATTACCATTTCATATCTCAAAAGGGGTGGCCTCACCTGTCTTTCTATGCGTTGCCTAGTGACAGCGGTGGAGTGGACACTTTCCTTCATCATTTCTCATTCCTCAAAAACACTGTATTTTTCATTACATGAAACAACATATAGGCTATAGCTGGAGGCTTCCATGAGTCACTGTTTTAATAGACAGCAATGCTCGGAAATATAAATCTGACACTACAGCACTTGCTTGCTTACAACATGAACAAAATAGTTCAGTGGAAAAAAAAACTCCTCTCCTTCACTCTCTTTCTTAGTGACAGACAGTAAACACTCAGTCAATACATTTACATGCAGAGTACTCCAAGTGTACTCAGTCTCAGTCTCATTTCTGTCCAATAGAAATTGGACATGCAGATCAGAAAACCTGCAATAGCTACAAAAGGGACTAAGGGGTGTTCAGGGGCATGTAGTAATTTACATGTGCACATGTTATACATTTCTCTGAGTACAATCAAAATTCTTTCAAAGACATTTTGGAAACAACAAATCCTGTGAAAATCTGAGTAAGCCAGAGATTTGGTTCTGTCGTCCCCCAGTGTAACTGATGATGTTACTAAAGGCCTGTTTGTATGAGGGTGAACGTGTGCATTCATTCATTTCAGTTATTTGAAATATCCCATTCAAGGGAACTTGTGATGTATATGACGACACTTGAGGGGCCCATACAGTTCCCCCACATGTTGCACATATGTAGTAATTGTGTTATGACTAATTACTGTCTGTATACATCTTCACCAAAACACTGACGCTACCCGAGGGCCCCTGAAGGTTCTGCGCTTGATTAAAGCTGTAATTAAATCAAGGCTTTGACCTTCTTCACTAATGACTAATTACTAACAATTAGCCCACGGAACCACTACCTTACAACCTTGTCTATTCTCTCAGTTACACTATACATTCCAAACAGGCAAGTATAACAAAGGATTTATATGGTTTAGTTTAAAGCCAATTGATTTCCTGTTTTAGTTTTTTCTTTAGCTGAGACAAACCTTGGTGTAGTGGATGTTTGTTGCAAGCTAATTCTTCTTCTGTGCATTATGTGCTAATGTCCCAGGCTGACTATAGAATCCTAATGTCAACATTACCTGCACTAAGCCCCGCCTCCTTCTCTACCTGTGTGGTTTTGTCCCTTTGTGTGTGTATGTTAGGTAGTGGGTGGGGAAATGCTCTCTTTCGTGACAATCGGCAGCAGGAGAGCAGGTCTAATGCTGTTGGGATTCCACAGTCAAACAGTTCCACCCACATTCTTTAAGTCACATGATATCAACGCTATAGGAAGAAGAAGGCAAATCCGCCAATGTGAGGTCCGGGTGACTAGCATGGGTGTGTAGTTCATCCATCTTTGCCTCTGTGTGAGTAAAAGGTGACTCAATGACCCCTGCGAAGCCATGAGTTCACGTCAACTAGCATGACCCCTTCCCTGGCCCCCCTCCTCCCCACTCCTACGATTATTTGCCTGTGCCCTTTCTGGTGCGACTTCCTTCATTTGGCTGTCAGCATGTCTAGAATCACTTCCACTGATGGAAAATAAAAAATGCTGAAGTGTCGAGAGAGAAATTGCTGATTCTACCTAAAGCAGCCTGGAGCCATCCTGCACCAGACCGGCTCAAACACAACACACAAGCCGGGGAAAGTGGATCATGAAACAATGTGTCCCTAATCACCGGCCTGTTGACACTGCTTTAGCTTTTACAGCCTGTGCCAATTAATTTCAAAGCCATCATGTTGTCTAAATAATGACTTGTGTGAGTGGTCCTCTGTCTGTACATGTTTAATGCACATTTTTCTCTCTTTCAAAACAATTACTAAATAAGACTTTTAGAACAAGAATATTTTATGATATCTTGGAAACTGATCTACTTCTGATTCTAAATATTTTGAATAAGAATCAAATACAGGGCCTTAAGACAAACTTTGAATTGCTAAACTTGTCTATAGCAGTTGGCATATACAGACACATTGTATTTAATGAATGATCAACAGCCTTAACAGTAGACTATCTGCTTATTATTAGTAAATCATAAGTAAATCATTCAGTATCACTGTGTATGGCTTCATTCATCAAACATTCACAAGAAGAACTAGCCTTGCCTCTGTACAGTGTCCACACTCTCCCAAATGTCTGTAACATTCTCCTGGGAGCTCCCTTCATTATGGAAACAATCTTCAGCGTTCTCCAAATGGTGCCACTGATATCCGTGATAATGCAAATGGGTCACTAAATTTTGTCTTCCAAGCCTCATTTGCTTTGTTTGCTTGCCTTGCCACATCATTATCTTTCATTTCCACTCATTGAGATTTAGAAACCATAGTTTACAGCAGTGATTTGACAATATGTTTTTCAGGGACGGTGAAAGAAAGAACATCACATGATAAATGATGCATAGGCCTACAGTGTGATCAGGAGAAACACACTAGTAAATAAATGACCAAAGTAATGCAAGCACAACAGCCAGCTGGCACATGTCTCTCATAGGATGTTTCTAGACTCTGCCTGTCTCTCATGATTTCCTTTTAGACTGTCACACACCAAAGTTACCAGCTGGATAGTAGGCAACAAAGTCCAAAATCACAACACGCTGTCACTGACCAGTTTTTATTGTATAGAGCAGCCAGGGCGCGTCTTCGATCTCACTGCTGCTGCTTGTCACCGAGTAAACTTGTTTATCTGTAAGAAAGATCCGCCATTCCGCTCTGCTCTCGCTTGAAATCCTCTCGAGATCAGACGATTGTAGGCCAATAAATTGTGATTCTGTCTCAAACAGTTTAGGCAGAGTCGCGCGACAAGCCTCATAAATTACATAAGCGCAATTAAAGTGCCAACCTCTGACCTTGCCTGACCGGCACCACCAAGATCACCTGACTTTTGTGTTGTTTGGCTCTGGTTTGTACTTCAACTGGCGCAACTTCAACACGAGGCTACAGACCCCAGAAAGGGAATCTGAAGCTGCATAAACATTCGGCGAACACACGATTGTGGTTAAAGTCCGCGATTGCGTTAGTGCACGGAACAGAAGCGATACCGTGAAAAAAAAGCATTCTCCACTTCGCACAAGAAACGCGGAGGGATAAAACGGAACCATACGAGCTCTATGAACATATCTTGTACTCACTGAGATGCAAATACGGATCATTACTGTCCATATTGTATGAGTTGTTGTGTTGATTTCCTAGAGTCGCCGCAGCTCCGCATCCCAGCGCATTCCTCTCCCAGCCCGACTGAACTCTGCAAGGCGGCACTACACAGGGGCCCAGCGAGGGGGGGGCGGTCGAGGAGGGTTCTCCCAATGACAACAGTGGTAGATATCAAGCTCCAACACGATTGTGGTGAAAGATATTGTGTACACTGTTGCTTCTGCTGTAAAAGGCAGTAATGTCGATTTATTTAGAGATGGCTGTTTCCGATCTCAACGTGGCGTGAACTACACAACTTATAAAATAAAAATAGGCTCTAATCATCGGTTAGAAACGGGATGACTGAACTATAAGTGTTCTAAGTGTCGCCTAAATTGAATAACCTTTGCATATCTATAGCTTAAAATGCAGATTCTGCAATCAAATAGGATCAAAATAAGACATTTCAAATGTAGGCTGTTTAAAACAGTCACCACAAATAACCAAAAGGCTACTTTCACTCGAGCAGAATGGTGTTTTCTTTCTTTTCTGTGTTCTACGTACAGGCTGTTTTTATGTTTAAAATAAGCCAGTTATGTGCGCAAATGCATAGAGTGCGTAAACCAAAGTGCAATCCCCCGTTTTGTTTTGATCCTAAACTGTTTCTTTAAATGTCGCCCTGTCAGCGTTTATCTCGTGCTGGCTGTGGGCCTGCTCTGGGTACCCCCCGGAGTCCCCCCTCACCCCTCTTTTGCAAGCGGGGTCATGTAGGGGTGAAGCTGCCGGTACCTCAGAAGGTTATTCAGGAGTCAAGCTCTGAGGTATTCTCCGCGATGAACTGCGGTGCGACCAGACGCTCCGTCAACGCCGCGCTGCTGACCAGTGACCACTCACGCCCCCGCTAATGGGACAGGCACCCACGGCTCCACCGTCCTTGTAACAGCGTCCCATAAAAGAGCACAGGAGGATGCTAACCAAGATGAATGGCGTTTTTTCTCAACTCATTCTGTCCTAATCAGAGCTTTTCATTTGTTATGGCCTCGCGCCAGCCCCTCCGCGGCAGCCTCCATTAGGCCCACATAACGTATAAATTCATTAAAGTCACAGAGAGACATTACAATTGTCATTTGTCACACCTCTCTTTGTGTGCCCTAATGGTGGCACATGGCTCAAGGCATTGAGATGATTTTGGTAGGCTCCTTTTACACAGCAGTGCATTATGGGAATATCGTGGGAACTGGAAGTGGTTTTATTTCATCAGAATAAATAATATAGTAATAATATATTCCATAATAGACATATTTTGTCTTCCTATTCTAATTTTTTTCTTCATGACATAGCTAATTTCTTTGGTATAATGGTGTTATGGCGCATACAATAATCCATAAATCAACATGTGATCTAGCAGCACACACATCCATGCATGGAGCATCCTTTGCATGAATTCCTTTGTATTCACAGCACCATCCTCAATAAACAATACTTAATCCTAAACCAGATTTCTCAAACCCTTATACCACCTGCCAAAAGGCCACCAGTCTGTTCCCAATCGCCTCAATGCCTTAAACCCCTAATACTGTATAATAAATACTAGAGGACACACTTGGCATCCATCCACCATTTTCTGCTTCTTGAGTTTGTTGTTGACTTCCGGGTGGTGGTTCTGGCTGGTCGTCATGGGAGATTGCTTTCTCCATCTGCCTCTTCTGTCATTAACCCATCTTCATCAGGCTTTATCGAGGAGGACCCCCACCACCACTACACCACTACCATCATAGAGCCCTTGACACCCCCTGCCCCTTGCTCCCTATAAGCCTTCGATGATAAGTGTTGTGCCTCTTTGTGTCTGCCTGGATAAGACAATGCCACACAGAGCTACAGAACATCATCCATCTCACAAGTCATCAATCTGACACACAAAGGATGAAATATAGCTCAAACAGTCTTTTGAGGGGGGCTCCTTGTGCTCCTTTTCACAACAGTTAGGTTGCTTGCAAATATACAATCAAGTTTTCAATTTATGGTAAATATAATTTAAAAAAACTAAAACAAATAACCTGTTAAAATATTATATCAAATTCACTAATTTGATCAAATAAGTATTTAAGTATTTTTTCTTTTTTGTCATATTGCTTAAAGGTGCACTATTTAACTTTTTCGTGTGTGATCCGCTATCAGCTTGTCTCTATAGAGAAGTCATTACTTTGCCTGGAATGCTCCAAAATATGGTATTAATTGTATTTATAGCATTTATTTCAGTAATATTTTCATTATTGCTCACAATCACAAATACTTTGTAAACATGCATTCTTACTGTGAGCGGTGTAGCCTCTCAACAGATCTGGCCTGTAATTTGGTTTAGTGGTGCCACATGCTTGTCTCCATGGAAACAGATTTAATGCCATACTGAGCAAAGAAATAACATCTGCATGAGGATATCCCAAGTACGACTTTAACTTCAACCAGCTTACTAATGTCCATTACAGTGCTATAGTCAACATGCAAAGATCATTTTCATTCATTTTCCTTCTGTCACATCCACCTTCCACCTTTTTTCAAGCCATCTTTTTAACTGGCCATAGGCGGGTTAAAGTTGGAGGGATACAGAGGCATGTGAAAAACAATCTATAGCAAAATCCATCTGCTAACTAGTATGTTCATGGACATTGCATGGAATTACTGATGGGCAATATATTGGTGCCAATATAGAAGTTGGTGATATCTGAGGGGTTTTCCTAGAAATCACCAACATTTTTTTTTTTAAAAGATGCCCCAATTTCTATGTGCTCATGTGTCATTCCCAGTCTGTCCTCAGTGCAACACATTTGACCATTTGAACTGACTAATGAGTAAAAAATTGAGTAAATGGAGTAAAAAAGAGTATTAGGCTAAAAGTATCTTTACACAATCATGCACATTATTTTATATCCCAGATAAATAGGCAAAATTTTGTTAGTATTTTTTACAATAAATTAATATCAGCATCAATAAATTTGAGTAACTGCCACAGCAGCAAGCCTGTATATTGACTCAAAAAGTCAATAGCGGACCATCCTAATGAGTAAAAAATTGAGTAAATGGAGTAAAAAAGAGTATTAGGCTAAAAGTATCTTTACACAATCATGCACATTATTTTATATCCCAGATAAATAGGCAAAATTTTGTTAGTATTTTTTACAATAAATTAATATCAGCATCAATAAATTTGAGTAACTGCCACAGCAGCAAGCCTGTATATTGACTCAAAAAGTCAATAGCGGACCATCCCTAATTTGAGTACAAAATGAGCTTGTAGGTGAGACAGCATTCAAATTTCAGGGAGTGTAAAAAAGTAACATTCCCACACCTGCATGGATCCATTACCACTCACCAACAACTGTTTCAATACAAAGTGCATCTGACTTTACGCAACATATGAGCAAACATTTCTTATCATGGTGTCATCTTTTTCAAGCCTGGTAAACCTTATGAGTCATTTGAGTTTTAATTAGAGTCAATTGACTGGTCTGGCAACCCCATTGTTGGGGTTTCCTGATATGCACACCACTTTGAAACCCACTGAATATTTTTCATTACTTTGAAATCCATAGATAAGCCATAAGTCTGTTTTAGAAAGAGCAGACACAATGGCTGTGACAAATTGTCCAAAGCCTATAATCCATTTTACACAAATGTCCAGGTAAATCTTCTCTGCACATCAGGTTAATGTGGTAATCTCCTGTTCATGTCTGATTTGGAGAGGCTTTGAACACAATCAATACAATGAACAGGAAATACAGGTCTTCAATTTAAACAATGTTGAATCAACATTTTGTTTAAATATGTTCATTTTAGAGGTTAGGCTGGGTACTTCTTTTTTCCCCTACTGGTACCTAAACAGTGTCTATTTGATCAATCTTTTTTTATTTAATTAAATTTCTTTTTTAAGTGTAGTTTTTATCATTTCATCATTTGTGCCACAGTCAGATGAGTGAGTTACAACCTTAAATGACTATAGCGGCAGACCCCTGTTCTTAGGCTATTTATCTACTTATATGCTACAGACACTGTCATAAGACAGAATTTAGAAATTCTTTGCCCAATTAGATGCGCCAGTCCAGCAGAGAATAAAAAGACCACCTGAGGTTAATCCTGATGACCTAACATGGCCATAAAGGATTGGGTACAGTGGACCCAGTGGGATTGTGTCTAAATTAAATAATTGAGAAAACAACAGCCAGCCATGACACAAAACCAATTCCCTTTTTATATCCAGGCTTCTTTGAGAATAATTGTATAAAGAGTGATTAGGCTACTTACAACACACTGGAGTCAGTCAGTTCATACACTTCGTGGTCCATGGTCCTTAATCAGACAGGCATAAAAGTGAGAAAAAAAAACATCACATTGCATCATAGTTTTACATACATTGCATATCGCATTTAAATGATCATGCCTGTCTGGGGATTCGTATTTAAACATTAATCGTAATTAAAATTTCCTCTTCAAATATGGGGCAAACCGGCAAAACTACAACTATAAAACTTTGATCCATTCATCAATTTGTTTTAGGCGATTATAGTGGTAACACGACGGCTTGCGGTCATGCGGAGGATTGCAGCAGCGGTGTAGTTGTTTAGACCTCGCTGGCACCCGTACTTACGCTAAAGACAGACGTGTATCTTTTGTGGTTGTAGGAAGTCTTTACCAAAACACAACAACTGACAGTGGATGAGGAAAACTCGAAAGAAGCTCTCTACATTTTGATATTTTACTAATGAATTCAATAGAGAATGACATCTGTTTCGTCGTTAGAAAATCCACAACATTGTTTTGTGATGGATAACGAAGCTGGTAGCATCTCTATCGACCAGGGAGGCGAGTGGGGTAAGTGCTGATCGTGTGTTCTAGAAGAACCTACCCAGGACAAATGTCATTTTAATAAATTAAAACTTCATTAAGTGCCGCTCCATGAAGAAAATGTTGTTAAAATACTAGATTGCCTCTCCTACTTAAGTCATTGTTCTCATAAAGCACATTTAGCATTAGCTTTTTAGCATGTTAGCCGCCCCCCGTGGAGATGATGTAACTACACGTCAATGTCTAAAAAAGTAATAACATATAATCAGAACTGGTACAGTGATGACAAATGATAGAACGCAAATTACTTCATAATTGACACTTGTAATGAGTATTTGCTTACATTATCCTCTTTGTTTACAAATAATGATTATCAGTATCATTAGGTCAAAGGTTTTAAATAATGCATTTCTTTTAGAGTTTTACTATCATTTGCTGCCTCTATATGTTTAAGAAAGCATGCCATAGTAACATTTCCATACAAATTCACTGCTCAGTTTTAATGAGCGAGACATGTGCTGCTCAGTCTTATGGCAACACAAAATTTTTATACTATTTCTGTACTTCATTTAACAGACATCAGCCTCTTTGATGAACTCGATGATCTTGGAGATGCAGATGAGCTGCTGGAAGCTCTGGAGCATGCAGGCTTTGTGAGTTTATCATTTCCCTAGTATGCAAATGACAGTGGACCAACTGTAGAATGTCTTATGAGAAAAGGTGCACCTGCACCCTGGGAAGTAAAGCCAGTTTCTGTCTTGGTATCTCTAGTTTCACTTATTAATTTATTATGCAATATGCAGGATTTTTTTTTTTTTTTTTTTTTAAGAAAGAAAGCATATAAGAATTCTGCTAAGTGATGAAATAAAATAAATAACAATAAGAAACCAGGTTTATATTAATTTTAATTAACTTGTGATTGCATTTATCCTTTTATAAACTTTGAAGAGAAATCCAATAATGGCAATGCTATTAGAAATTTCTTCCACCCTGTTTGCTCTAAAATTGCAAAAAATTAGTAATATGAATAATTTAAATTTTTGCTTTTTTTTTTTGCTTTTTTAGGCCAGTGAGGTACCGAGCTTAGATTTTGATATCGACATACCTTCTTGGAATGAAGTGGACACACACAGCACCTACACAGGTATGGCACTGCCTATTTGTTAAACTTCCTTAATGGTAAAATCTTATCACAGGTTAAAGATGGTAGCTTAAACATGCCATGTGTAAGTTTATTAGTTTTTTACCAGTAGATGGCAGATGTGCTGCTTACAGCAGGTTCACCTGTGCTCTCTAGTCTTCTTCTGTCAGGCCAAAATGTAGATAGCATCTTTTGGTGTAATGTGAAAGCATAATACAGCAGTTAATAATTGGGATTTTAAATATGTGAAACCTATCATTTATATATTTTTTGCATTAATTGAGTTTATATAACTATTCTTACTTTTCTTTTTTTTTTCTTTATACAAACATGTTTTCACTATACATTAATGGTCCTCTATTACACAAAATTGACTCTTGTGAGCTTTAAGTAAGGATTAAGGAACAAGGAGCAGTGTGTTGTTTAATCTGTTTATATCATGGTCCCTCCAACTGAAAATAATTCACTTTTAAATCTGACAACCTTTTGGCTCAGCCTAAATATGCAGAGTTTGTATGTTAAACATGTGTGAATGAAACAAAACACAACACCAGGTACATTTTTGATGAGGAAACAACATAGCAGCACAGTTCAAAAAATAGAATAATATGGGCCCTTTAAATAAAAAGTTTGTCCTTGTGTCTCCAGATGGCGAGGTGAGTGTGGACTCTCTGTCACCTGCACACACGTTGAGCTCGGTCCCCTCTCCCTCCTCTGTGGAAGCCCTGTCCCCATACTCCTTACAAGTAAGTCACTGCTTTCAACACATTGCATTCACAACTTCTGTTTGCATCACCTTGTTTTATGCACACAAATCCCACGACCATATGGTGAGATCAACAGCTGCTCAATGGATGATAACTCTTGAGACATTTAATAACAAAATCCTTAAACACCTTGTCAAATTAATACGTTGCTGTCCATCTGTTCTATGGATGACTCTCTTCTTTAAGAAAGGTGCTGACAACCTGAAACATATTAGCATAATTTAGGAGACAGATGTTTTCACTGTGTCAAAACAAGGACAAGGGTTACATTTTTATCCGGCCTCCTCATGGCATACCTAAAAATGTATTTAAGTTACTTCAAGGTTTATATTTTATATATGTGTATTGTGTATCATGCTTATATTATTTATTCAAATGTAAGTATATTTTTATTTTTTATTGTATTTTGTTATGGTGTTACATAAGCATTTCTTGAACATTTTTAATTAAGAGTAATAAATTAATGGTGTAAAGGTATTAAAAAAGGAGCTGAATTGTAATCCTTTTATTATTCTTGCATGTTCAGGATGAGGCTCTTTCCCCACAATCTCTGCCTTCTCCTGCATCGGTTTCCTCAGAGTCTAGTGGGTTTTCTGAGGCAATCACTCCAACTAAAAAGGCTCAAAAGAGAAGTGGTCAGCGAGGTGAGCATTGCATGGTTTTTCCTTTTAAATACTGATATACAGGTAAAATAGGTCAATTGTCTGAATTCAAATAAATCAATAAAATAGAACATAAGCTTTGTATTTTTTAAAAAAAAAGAAAATTGTGTTTTTTTGGTATTGTTGTGGACAGTTAGTTTTTTTCTAAGCAAAGAATGAACTGTATACAGATTATTTCATTAAATGATAAAAATGCACTGAATGCCTTTTAATGTTTTTAACAGACAAACCTTCCCAGCCACTTAAGAGGCCGATCCAGTTTGGGCCTAAGGTTTCTATCCAGCCCAAACCTTTGATAACAGCTGTGCCCTTGGCACATGCAGCAGCTCCCCTGCAAGCCAAGACTATAATTATACAACCACTGCAGACCACTGTTCTGCCTGTTGTCAAACAGACGCATGTCAGCATTCAGCCAGCGCCACCTCCAGGTCAGAAAACACATTGCAACACAAAACAAACTGATTTATAATTATAATTGCTTGTTTCAGGATATACTGTTATCGTATATCTGCAAAAAAAAAAGTATTAATTAATTAATTGCACTGAATATAAGCCATGAATTATGTCAGTAATTGTTGGTACAAACGCTTTTAGCTGGATCTAGTTTCATAAATATGACCACCAGATGGCGCTGTAGACCCAATTTTATTCCCAGCAGATTTAAGTGTGATACGTTTTAGGCCAGTGTTTGTTTGCTTTTATGGTACTGTGGTGTATAAAAATGCAAATGAATGCTTGTTTACTAATGGCCGATCGATTTAAAGCAGGCTTTTATGGTGTAATATTTTTTGAGGCTGTAGGGTCATTTGAGGCATTATATCACTTATTTGTGGTTTGGCGTCTCTGGTTCATTATATTGCAAGGAGGTGGGAGTGTTTGACCTTTTTGATTTTTTTTTTTCCATGTTATGCCTAAAAGGCCAAATGTAGCTAAACTTAGCTCACTAAAAACTAACAGAGAAATACATGCAGATTTGTATTATTTTTGCAAATGCACAGTCTTTTTTCACCTTCACCCCTATAAATTCTTCATGCAGATGGAGAGTTTGTGTTGAAGATAAAATTGGAGTTGCTATCACCTCCATTCATTAGTGCTGCTATGTCAAAACAACTGGCCCTGTCAGGTTGTTTAGCGTTGAGGGCTGCTGGGTTGTTCAGAGTAATGGTTCCGGGCACTGTGTTTTTAAAGTTGGTTAAATTTTTCAGGGACACCTTTTTCACACATCATTTGTAAATCCTGAGATACTTTTTTTAATACTTTCGTACTTTTTAAAATCATTTTAAATTGTTAAATTGATTTACCTTTGTAAGATATTTGGCTGTTACATTCTCTAATAAGGATATAGAAACAATCTAGTTTTATACTATGGTGGTGTAGTTATAATATGGTGGTGTAGTAGTCCTTACAAGCTACTGACTGAAGTTAACACAGCTCGGAATGTGGAAGTTCAGAGCATAGGTCACATTGGTAAAGGTCTTTTGCACCTGTATTTTAAAAGCAGAAAAGCATTGTTAGAGCCAGAGGTTAATGTAGCTCCTCAGAGGTGGGCTACAGTCTGTCTGATAAAAATCTAAATGAAAAACAGGTTATCAGGGCCGTAGCAGAACAATCACAAAATCAAACTGACTCGCATAATAAGCATCTTGGTAATCATACAGCTAGCACAAATATGATTATAGCCCACTAAGTCTTTATAATAGTACTGTGTGTATCTTTTCTCAGGTCGCCCCATAGTGCTGTCTCAGCCGGGCCAGGTGCTGCACATCCAGCCCCCACAAGCGCTTGCTGCTAATGTGGTCGCCATGCCAACGCTAAGTCCAGAGAGGCCACTCCCGATCACAGCTCCTCCTGTGGTCTCTGTCAGCCTCTGCACGCCCTCATCAGACGATGATGTGAGTCCTGATACTATGTTAGCAACTACATATGCAAAACCACCCATTAATTTCAGTTTAGGAATATTTTGGGATTACCTGAATATAATATATATTACTATTAAGTAGGCAATATAAGTAGGCAGGAGTAGAACTATCTTTGTTGTGTTGTGTATAGTTGTGTAGTTTGTGTCATAGAATTGCTTATACTGGTATTTGTATTTATAGTTGCAACTATCATAGTTTTGTTGTAGTGGAGAATGCCATAGTGGTCTACTTTTTGATATTTAAATCTCTAAGAAATGCTCTTAGGTCCTGAAAACACAATGCTAAGGATTTTGAAAGCTTAAAACATCTCTGCTTCTCATCAAATCAATATGTCTTTTATTTTCTTGCTAAGGAGGGGGCTTTAATTAATCAAATTTTTAGCAGCCCAAAGCAAAATGTTTTTCTCAGTCTGTGCAATAGACAAAGATGCTTTTCAGAAAATGCTAGAGTATAATAAATTCAAGATAGTGTTTTATGGCCAAAAGAACTACTCATCGCCAAAATGAAACGAAGTTTAAATCTTCCCAACTGCCTTTAGAGAACTTTTGTAATATTTTTATAACTTCCAATTGATCTGACAATTTCTGATGAACGTGAAATTATTGAAATGCTCAAAGAAGCTTTAAGAAATCTAACTTAAGGTTGCCACACACTACAGGATTTTTTGGTCTTAAACGATTTTTAAATGTGCAACAAAAAGCGCACACCACAGACACGAAGAGAATCTTATGAGATTTTAAATCTCTGATTGCAAAGACTGCAGAGGGATATGGCTGCATATTACAGACTACACAGGTGTGAGTGCCCCTCCTGTTAGCTGTTTCTTGTCTATCGTAAAACCACTCGCATTGAGACTCTTAAGTGTTCAAAACATCAGAGCACTGCACCTCTAGTTCAGATGCAAGTCAAAACTGTGTCATTATTATTTGTGAATCATGGTGTAATTGTTCAGATACATTATTTTTAATACACAGATTCATAGCGCTGTTTTGTAGACCTAGTGTCATTATTTGCTATTTATGACTTTGTATCTTGACGCTGATGCAGTGCTGTTGTTTTGTGGTTACGATATGACAGTGCAGCTCAGAGGAGCACAGCGGCTTCAAAATTGCATATGAAGAGACAAAGTCGGGTCACACTTCTCCAAACTCATCAAGAAGAAAATTGCAGCCAAAATCGGGCAAACTCTCCTGTAGTGTGTGGCGACCTTTATTCTTTATTTGAAGGGACAATATATGCATAGTCAATCAATCATCAAATTATTCACTGACTACTGCGCTGTCTTTTCCAATGGGACAGTTTTTTCATGTCAAGGATTTTCAACAAAAGTAGCCAATAATAACTTGGACAGTGCCACAGAGAAACACATTGTTCTTAATAGATGATAGAGAACAAATCAACACAACCTCAAAATGAACTTAGTTGCCGACAGGTTGTTGGTCAATTTAAAATAAATGATAAGGCTCATAATGAACTCAGAGTTTATTTTGAGCACTGTGATACAGTATGATAGATGGTTGTGATATATGTTTATAGATAAAATACAAATGTTCCACTTTGTTTGTTCTGTCAACCTCAGTTTTTCTCTGAGGGAGACTCTTTGACAATTTATTGTTGTGTTAGGCTGTGATTGATGGTTCAGAAGAGCTTTTGCATGTGAAACTTTCCATTATGTAGGTTTACTTTGTCCTTATAATTTTGTTTATGAAATCTCATATTTAGCAGCACACAAGTGTACAAACAATAAAACAATGCCATAATACGCAAATAATCTTTACAGTTACTTACCAACTCACTTCTCTACTGCTTTTATAGTACTTGTCAAGGCATCCAGTCAATTGATCTTGACATTAATGGTGTTTTATATGTTTATTTTTTATGCTTAAATGCAAGCAAAACTTTAAAGGTTCCGGTTGTGTTATATATGGTAACAGTTGACCTTTGGCTGTAAAAACATATCACTAAAATGCCTGTGAGGGACTAGTTCAGTCATCATGAGGAATAATATAGAGAGGGAGAGAGATACTTTTCATGTCAGAATTGCGGAGGAAAGTTTGGCAAATTCCAGAACACAAAACAAATAGATAAAAAATAAAATTGTTTAAAACCCAACCAAAATCTAGTCATTTTGTTACAGTGAACAGCTGGGGGACAAATTCATAGCAGGGAATCATCTCATGCTAGAGCAAAAAGAGACACTCATTACTGAGATATGGGAACAGTGCTTGAATGTCTCTAGAGCCTCTTAATGGCTGAAATGAAATAACAATCGTGATATGCTGCTAATGTGTGTGTACAGTTTTCTTTTTTTTTGTATGAACTCTTGGGGCATTGTGTTTTGCTTAGAGATTCTGCAGCTGTGAATACTCAGGCGCTTTGCTAATGTTCATGTAAAATACTTTTGAGAGATGGCATATTTGGCCCATGTGCATACAGCACTGTCCTGTTCACTGCACTATATTCTGGCCCTTAGCAGAGCCCCCAAAGCCCTGGTGTTACACGACTGCTAAACGATTACATGCTGCAGACAGGTGTTTGAGTGTTAGTGACAGCTGTAAACAGCCATCAGGATTGCTCTGCTTACTGAGATGGTGTCCTGTACTGGGTGCTATTGTGTGTGTGTGTGTGTGAGTGAGGGTCATTTACTCAAACTGTGGCCCTAAAATTAGTAGTCCCAATAAATACTCCATCAGTTATTAGGAGTTATTAGGATTTGTAGGTAACTGCGGTAACTGTTGTATTGTTTGCATAACGTTTGCAAACAAGCACTTCAGACATAGAGCTGGGCGACGTCCCGTGATATAAATCATGATCTGATCCTTGTGATGATATTCTGGTCATCATCATATGCTAATCCACTATTTCTCTATTTAATGCAGCTGTCTACTCAAACAGAAACGGATTTTAAATAAAATGTATAGCTCTTGTGTTCATTAGTTACCACATAGCTGATTAGCCTAACTTTTATTATTATTATTATTATTATTGCTATTATTGTTATTGTTGTTGTATGTTTATGGGAGAAATTAATGTGAAATTGACTTCTTGCCCTATTATCCAGCACACCCCTAATCGGACACAAAGGGCATGAATAGGGACAACACAAAAGAATCTGTCATAAAGACAAATGTGGAGTTTGTGTAAGATTCTCAAATGTACCTTAAACTGGGTGATATTTTCCAGGTTGGATTATCATGGGGTGTATAAGTTTAATTGCTTGGTTGCATTTGTTTGAGGATTACATTTGTACCTGTAAAGCAGAAGCTGGTAAAAATGTTTATGATCTGTAGTAAATGGAGGAAGCTATTTGGTTTAGTCTTGTTAAACTTAGTCCCTACTCAACAGTTCTCATGAAGTAAATGGTACAAATGGTTATGAGATATGTATTAAGACTCTCAAATTCATCCCCATTTCACAATACACCGGAAAACCTATATAGTAAACAGTATAGCAAGTAATATAGTGCTCAACAATGGCACCAGCTACATGCCATATTTTACACTGTATATATTTAAATATGATGCCATTTATCTGGGGACATCAAAGCAAAGTTTGAAAATAGATATTTTTATTCATAAGATCAAAATCAAACTAAAACATCTGTTGGCATTTCCAGAATCATGAATGTCAATATTGCTCAATAATCTTTCTATCTTTCTAATCTATGGGTTGCACCCTGTCGATAAATGCCACTGTGCCATTTCCCCATGTCCCACATCTTTGAGTGTTCGGGTGCCAGTGATTTGAAGGTTGTCCTCATCTGGTCTCCTTTGTAACTGCTCCACAACACTGTTCCCAGGCTCAGGCTAGTGGCACTGCTCCCAGATCTGGGCCTGCAGACAGAGGACTTTCTCAGGAGACAGAACAAAAATACAAGGGATCCAAATAACTTAATCACCAGTGGAGCTATTAGGACCAAGACCTAGAGGCTTACCCCAGAGTGTGTTTGGGGAGGGACAGGTCAGAGGTGCCAAGAAGTGGACAAAGATGTACAATAAATATTACACTTTCAAGTTTGCAAGTCTGTATTAATGTAAAATTAACTTTAAACCTAAACATTATGCCTTATGCCTTGAATTTCAGTAAGTGCATTTATTAGGACTTTCTGCAACAGTGGCATTATACAATATAAACAAACCTACTTTATGTACAGAGGGGTAACATGGATGTGACCTCTTGACCTTAGCTGCAGATGTTTTTGTAAATATTGACAACAGCATCTTTAACATGTGCGTTTTAGTGCTCTTTTGGGTTGTGTTAAAACACTGATTTATTGCAGGTAATGCTGAGGTGTCTCTGCACATTAAGTGGAACTTCAAGAGCTGAACTATTGAGAAACCAGTAGCTGGTTGTCTATTTTTCCATGTTTAACAGCTAATTTAGAGCTATAAAAATGTAATAATACATAACTTCAGAATCTATTGAAATGCCAAACTGTGTGTAAAACCCTGTTGTTATTTCAAAGAATTATATCATTACATTACATTTTCCTCAAAGGTGAACTATAACTTGTTGGATGGTGGTCTATCACCTTCTTGTTAAGATGGATATGCCTCTGCTCTTCCTGGAATATTCCACAGCATGACGTTAAAGAGCTCTACCTTTTATATTTTTTAAATTACAGGTGAACTTACTGCTCAAAAATGCCTAAACAGGCATTTTGACTGTGAGCATGGTGGCCTATCCACAGATCTGACCTGTAACATGGTCTGGTTTGGTCTCCATGAAGATAAAGGTTTAATACCATACTGTGAAACATTCCAGACAAAGCAATAACATTTTTATGGGGAAAAGTATTTGATGGACCCTCCACCAGAAAAGTTGCACAATGCACCTTTAATGATATTTGAGTCACTTAAAGGCCTCACTCTCAAGCACATAGACAAACATGATGTCACATTAATAAGGAAGCCAATGATCGACAGTCTTAACAGGTGGCCCAGTCTCCCACTTCACTGCTTGTTTCTCCATAATTACTTCTCAGCCATTGTGTTTGGATAGGTGCTCAGCGGGGTGCTCAAATGTGTAATAACAACAGCATTTATCATGTGTATTTTTGTTTTGTCACTTTAGTCCAAGTTGTCCCAGAGGCAGCAGCGGATGATAAAGAACCGTGAGTCAGCCTCCCTGTCACGGAAAAAGAAGAAAGAATACCTGCTGTCGCTGGAGGCACGACTGAAAATGGCACTGTCCGAGAATGAGGCACTCAAAAGTGAAAATGGCACTCTCAAGAGGCAGCTGGAGGGGCTACTGAGTGAGGTGAGAGATAAGTGATGCTACTCGATACAAAAATAGACTGACTTACTGCTGATAACTAGTGTATGTTGTAATTGTGTTTTTATTTTCATCAGAACACTGTGCTAAAGACAACAGCCCCCAAGAGGAGAGCTGTGTGTCTGATGGTTGTCGTGGTGTTCCTCGTGTTTAATCTTGGACCAACAAGGTAAAAGCACAACTGGGTCTTTCACAATAATCACTATATCAACTTATGGTTCAATATATAGTAGATACATTTTTTCAGGTTCAGTATTTATCAAGTGTACCTTTTCTTCTTAATTTTATATAGTATTACACCTATATGATCACATTTGAGCTGTAGAATGTCCAACTTATTATAGAACTAGTACTAATGATTTGAGTGTTTCATTGTACTATTTATAGATTGCCAGCCAAAATATGATTAACATGATTCATTTAGCAAAGGGTTATTGTGAAATTGGTATAAATTCTTTTCAATATTAGCCAAATCAAAATATGACAAATTTTATCGTGATAGGCCTAAAAACAGCTGCTCTTTATAAATTTGGTTTAACTTGCCATCATTTTGTCAGTGGAGCACCTAGACATCTATGCCAATAGTGGCATAACTATGAGACTGATCAAAGAGTAAGAATTGTGTAATTTCATCACATCAACTCCACAGTACACCCTCAAACAGTGAGATAAAGCCTCTATTCTCATGTTGTAAAAATGTTTGTTTTCCTTTGGGAGCTAGGTTTCCCCCCAAATTTCATAAACATTTAGTTAGTCTGGTGATCGCCTTTCATAATCCATCTGCTTTTTGCTGGGAATGTGCTCTTTTGTCCATTTGTTGTTGTGAGCTTAAACGTAAATACATTTTAAGGAGCGGTGGATTTGTTTATGGTTGTAGTCTGTGTGTCTGTACCTGTGCTCTCGTCTGTGTGATTGTGTTTGGGCTCTTCTCTGGAATATAAAATATGCCTCTTTTGAGGTCCAATCCCTTTGAAATAAAAATGGCACTCAGTGCATTTAATACTCTTGAAAGGGTTGTGTGTATTTTCACGTGTGTGTCAGTGCCCCGGAGCGTTCTGAGTTATGCAGTCAGAGTTCACATTTGACTGGTGGCTAAAAGTGAAAGGCCCTCCTGTGCACAGGATGTGAGCAGCAGGGGATAGAGCGGTCATTTCAGTACAGCAGCCCTGGCCAAAGTCGGCTCTATTCTCTCATCTGCTGCTCTGACTGCTCTGCACCCTGTCCTCTGTCCCATGTCTTTTACTCACCTTGTCTCTCCACAGTCTTTTTCAGGGTGGCCCTGGATCCAGGCTGGATGTTGTTTCAACACAGCACAGCGGCAGGCACCTGCTGGGCTTCTCATCAGAGGCTGAAACAGAAGTAGTCATCGACTCAGAGCCTCAGCGCACAGACCCCTCTGAAATGGACAGGTAATCAGTTCCACTCACATCATCAACATTGTATTTATCCTAGAGGTTGGTGCACCAGGATGCACCTGTGCCTTGGTGGCTCATTACAGCACATATAAACATATGCCCCAGACTTTTACCGTGTCAGTTCAAACATCACTCAAAAGAAGTCCCCCAGTCCATATCTAGTTAGGATTTAAGTAATGAGGTGGAGGTTTGGGTTAGGTTTTGATGACATGGCTTGTTTTTTTGTTAAGAGTTTCTTTACAAATGTCTAAAATGTGTGTCTAAATATAGACACTTACCCTTGTTCTACCTGTTCCCAGTGGAGATGTTTTGTGAGGTGGTCATGGTCGACGTATCTGTTACTACAGCGATACCAGCCTGTGTTCAGTCAGATCTGTGTGTAGGGTCCGTCACACGTTAACACAAACCAGTCGTGTACAGTCTCAAATTTCCCTGCAGCATTTAAAAAGGCTCAGACAGGAAGAAACACATTAGCCTTTACAAAGGGGTGACAGCCCTGAACACAGCAAAGGGCAGTGTGACGGCAATGATATGCAACCTAATCGGAGGGTACCCCTAAAAACAAGGCGCATGTGTGCACACGGTTTACTATGGCCCCTTTTGCCGGGATACTTGGTCGGTCAGCTCTGCTTTGACATGTTGTCCCAGGAAACCGTTTCCAGAACATAGTCTGAAGCACGGGGCGTCCAGTGTTTGGGAGGCCTATGTGGGCTGGTTACGTCAGGTGGTCTTGGTCTGAGGCCCTGCAGGTGGGCACTGGGTGTGGATGCTGTACATCAGCACCTCACAATCATTTACTCTATGGAAGGACTGTTATTTCAGTTACTGTAACATCTGAGGAGGGCCCCCAATGTGCCATGTACTGCAGATGTTATTCATAATGTGGTGGTATTTCCTGATTTTCAGCATTATTCAGCTTTGGGTAACTGAGTGTTGAAGGGTTAGTTACTAGCTTAATAAATTGGTTGCTTAAAATATTAGATAGTTGACATATAAGCATTTTTATTTATAAATGTTTGTTCTTATTCTCTTTTTTTTCTGTTTTTGCGTAGTTTTGAGGATAAAGCTTTAATGGTGGTGAAGGATCACATCTTTCTCAGACCTCCTCTCCCCTGCCAGCCTCCTGTCAACAAAACCAAGTGCATGGAGTAAGTAACCCCACAGCATGCCCTATAAGCTTTCTGAAATGTCACCTTAAATACTTAAATAGCTATGGACGACTTCATAATGACCCTTTTGATTGGCAGGTTGGCCCATGAGCTCAGGGGCTGGGTCCGCCGTCATGAAGTGCAGCAGACCAAATCCAGACGCACGAGTAACGGCAATCACAAATCTCGGACTATTCTGGTAATTCACTATATTATTTTACAATTTACCTCGCACAGTCTTAAAGACTCCTACACTAGAATCAGTGTAGATGTAGTAAACTTCCAAACACTAAATTATAAACGACA
Organism: Odontamblyopus rebecca; assembly: GCA_030686955.1. Lineage (NCBI taxonomy): Eukaryota > Metazoa > Chordata > Actinopteri > Gobiiformes > Gobiidae > Odontamblyopus > Odontamblyopus rebecca. The sequence goes on along the minus strand of CM060660.1, from coordinate 20,710,299 downwards.
CTAGGCAAATGTCACTTCACTGTTTCTCACACCTTCCCCTTTTGCCTCTTTTTCTGTAGGCCTGTGTTTAAATTAATCGAACAGCCCTGAGAAAGTAAACATTCATTGGGGGAGCTGTGGATTAGGGTCCCACAGACCAGTTTGTGTTTTAGGAACTGGGTGGTCTGTAGCAGGAATAACCCAATTTGTCAAAAACTCTAAATATAATACGTTTTTACATTCCACTATTGTGCACATAGTAAATTAAAGAAGACATATTGTGCTTTTTTAAGTATTTAGTATTAAACTATAACAGATTAGTATTTCTCTCTTCAGTGGCTATGTTCATATGCACACCAAAATCTGATTACCATATTATCAGATTTCTGGACTTTTAGGATTATTTCATGTAAACCACAGATTCTGATGTGAGTAATCAGAGACCATGATCTGAAAGAAATTAGATGATTCTGCTATTTATATGTCATTTTCACACTCTAAGAAAATCAGATTTAGAGTGTGTAGTAACTGCCGTTACTGTAGCAAGCAGTTTTGCATTTATGTTAAAAAATTGCTGTGACGTTTTCGAAACCTATGTGTATGACCTGAATGTTGAATAATGTCACGTAAGTACAGAGATGCAGGTGGAGGTGGTGATTCTGAGCACTTAAGACTCGAATGCAGCATAAAACAGGATTCATCAAATATGCACAAATCAAATGAAATACAACTTTGAGCAAGTTAATGATGGGGAACACTATTATAGCACGTTTAAAAGATCATAAAAGTTATAAATGTCCCCTTTAAATATGTCCTTTCCATTTGTTGGATTTTGGAAGTGATTTTTTTATCACTTCATAACTCTTGATGAATAATGTGTGGACTTGACACAGCTCAGCCAATAACAGCCTTGATATATTTGCTCAATTTTTTCACAGAAGACAGGTGATAAGGAGGCCTCTGAGATTGTGACTGTCCAATACACGAAAACTACTGAAGAAAAGTAAGTACACTTGATGTTTTGTTCTCAAAGCTGCTGGCAACTTTTGTCTGCATCCTTCTTGCCCAGATTTTGATGCAGTTTGTTATAAAATGTTATTCCCTAGCACAAAAGTTTTGCCATGAAAGCAGTTTTGCCCTTCTATGAAACAGATGGAGCTGATAGTGTTTTGGACACCTACAATGTTTTCCCAGTATTTCCTGTAAAACACCCGTCCTTTAAGAGCAATGGGACAAACATCTACTTTCACACGCCCATAGGCTTACAAAAACAAAATGATCAAATCCACAGTTAGAACACCAGAACTGTGTTTTCGGACTGTGGAAACCAATTAAACAATCATTTGGCAACCAATCGCCATTGGTTTGCAACAAAAATTACATTAGACACAATGGTACAGTTTATTTTGACACTATCTACAGAACAATGGCTAATTGCAGCTGCTTATTTTTTTAGGAATTCTGGTAGTGAGCTTCAGGTGTACTACGCTCCTCACAACACCTACAGTCACTTCTTTGATGAGCTGAAACGACGTCCAGACACCTTTTATGTTGTATCTTTCAGAAGGGTAATGTATTTAATATTTTTAAGGCAACACACACTGCTTCATTACATAAAATTGTTTGAGAATTAAGCAACTTATTTCACAACCTTGACTATACCCACCCACTTTAATAGTTGGTAGTATCCTTTGTTTGTCTGAATTGAATGTGCTCTGCAGTACCCAGATTGGACAATTTTAACATTTTAACTCTAAGTATTTTTGCTTTTTTTTTGTTATTTATTTATTGCCTGGATTTTGGATTGATACATTTAAAACCACCAAGCTTTTAAATGAACAGTAACTACTAGAAAAAACTATTAGAAAAAAACAAATCAAGGATAGGTGACCCTTGGGTGACAAAAGTGGCTCATGTTTTGTGATGCAAAAAATACACTAATGTGGTATGTTTTGTGTTGGGCTTTCGAATCCCAATTAAACATTTGTGCGGTAATAATATACTGTACTGTTTATTTGCATATAATTAGTTCCCTGGGTTTTATTTTTGAGGTAATGCAGATGTTAAGGGTGAATTACTGATCATGAGTTGAGTCCTCTTTGATTGCTTGTTACTTGTTCCACTGTAGTGTCTTTGGGTCGGGAGGTGGACTGTAGCTTTTGGGGGTTTTGTAAGTGTGACATGACGTGACGTGATGGAAACCATAACATGACCAAATTATGAAGCAGGTCCTACATTTAGAAACAGTTTTTTTTGTACTTGGCCATCTGTGTTGTTTTAGCGCCCATACATTTTGGATGTAGTTTGGTACCACAGAGTGTTTATATCATATTGAATAGAGTCTAGAAATATTTCACCTGTTGCCATAGCAGCTGTGCTTTGTGTCAGGTTTACAGGCCGTTATGATGAGCTGTAATGCCCTGTATTAAAAATGTGCCTGAATACTGACACCAAATACCCCCCTACTGCACATTTGTCTCTTGTTTTCTGTAATCCCTTCCTCCCTCCTGTCATCACTGTAATACCCCTCATTTTTCATTCCACTTAGACCCTCCCCAGTTCATTGAGCTCTGGTTGCCAATGTATGTGCAAAGCCTCAGGGTGTTTGCTCTTGATTTAGGCTTAAAATAAATAAAAATGTAAAACATGACCAACACATTATTTATTAATAGCACAAATAACCTTGGTAACCCTGTTGGATTGTGTACGCTATGCATTTTGGACATTTGGAGATATTTCCTTGTATTGTTTAAAGATGCACAATGTAATGTTCCTGGTGGTGCGTCTGCCACTGTTTATCTCCATGGTAATAAATATTATTGATTTGCCTGGAGTGTTCAGTGGTATGAACTTATCTATATTCCTTTTTATTTCATAAAGAAAAAATGTTTGTTCAAATATCTAAAAGATGGATAACTATAATGTCATCCTGTGGAGTACTCAAAGATAACATCTCCATGACAAGCAGGTGGTAGACCCGCTAACCATATAGTGCATATTTTAGATACAATTTGACTTTATTTTTTATTTATTGTATATTCTATTGTAACTATTGTATTTACTGTATTTACATCTAAGACAGGGGTGTCCAAACTTTTTCATCAATAGCCACATATTAAAACACGAGCTGGTGGTCAAAACTGTGAGTAATTCAAATCTATGCATTTATACCAGGTTTGAATGACCCACCAAACCTTTGTTCATGCTTAGACCCTCAAAAGGACACACTACTTGCGGTAGTATGGGCCAATTCACCTGGAAGCCTGAGGGCCACATTTGGCCCCCGGGCCATTGTTTGGACATGCCTGATCTAAGATATTCAACACCCCTAATCATGTTTGTTTTCAGGATCACCTGCTGCTTCCAGCAACAAGCCACAACAAAGGACAGAGACCCAAGATGTCTGTAATTTTACCTGCGATGAATATAAATGGTAAGTCCAACGCACTCTACATTAACTCTCATTATTCTTTTAAAAATGTGACAACCTCACACATTCTATGTATTTATTACTAACATCATATTGAATGCCACATTTTTAGTGTCTTCATTTTCTCTCTATCTACTGTTCAGTTGCTTTGCGTGGGTAATTCACCAGTTAATTTGAGAACCATCCAAGCATTTATTTGACCATTTGGTCGGGTAAACAAAGCTTAATCTCCTCACTAAACTTGATAGATGAAGCCAAAACTCTCTTTTGGCTAACTCTGGTGCCAGATTGTTTCCTATGATTCATGGACACATGTGGATTTCCATGAGCTCACCAAAGCTTTATTCATTCAATATTTGGGATTATCAATAGTTAAATCAGTGTCCATTTCTGTGAGAGAGAGTTCAATATTTATGTACCAATTTCAGAACTTTACACCTATAGAGTAATACCTTTTTATAGTGGACATCCATATATGGTTTTGAGTTGTGCACTCTTTATGATATTCCAAGTGTTGTTACATTACATTACTCCACTGTTGAAATTAAAGTAAATAATGAAATCGAAGACCTCAATTTGAACTTTCAGATTGGTGGATTGGCAGAACAAAGGTAGCATTCATAAAAAGTATCAGGCCAATCTGACTTGTCATGGATGCCTGAAATAGGCCATATGAATAAGTTTTATCTTAGTTTACTTTTGTTTCAGCTCAGGTGGAGTAGGTTTTTTAAAATATGTTGGAAAATGATGTGTGTGTGTTTATGAATCAAAGTAACAAAGAAATAGAAGAACTGGCCCAAACCATTAAACCATTATAGACTTTGTACATTTAGTCTGTACCTGACTCCTGAAGTGGTGACGGTAAATGCTCTAGATTTGATTCTGAAGTTGTTTGTCATTAGTTGATTTGTGTCTTGTATGAACTTGTAAGTAATTCTCTACAGCTTTGGATACAATTGCAATACTAGTGATAGTAGTTGTAGTAGTAGTAGCCTTTACTGTATATCAGCAACCATTCCCTGCAAAGGATCCAATACAGTCTGATTTGTAACTGCAAGCCCCCCGTAACACAGATGACAGACTTGGTAGATGTGACATTTGTTTTTCTAGTGATTACGTTTATCTCTGAAGACTTTTAGAAACCAAAACACTCTTGCCTTTCTCCAGTGCTATAGCTCTACCACAGAGTATAATTTTTTCCAGCCTTCCTCCTCTCGAGTCACTAAATGGTTTTCATCTGGACTAGGTTAATATAGTCTGCTAATCTAGAGCACACATTTTCCCTGTCTTGGTCAATAAGTACACTTTCTTAGATGTAAGCTATGGTCTGCTGCTGTCCACAGTTCAGGGGTTGTGTTAAACTTATCTGACCTAGACCTCCTTCAGACTTAACACAAAGATGTCAGTACGTTCCATATAAGGACTAAAGGGAGTGTTTTTTTAATGATCTCTGAGTGAGAGTGGGAGTTTAAACAAGTGCAAATGACATGTTTTGGAAGAAAAATGTTTCACTGATGACATCATGTCCACGTAGATTGTGGGAATACGACAGATCGATTGGAAACAGACAGTTTTCACCTCAAGGTTCTGCTCACATCTTATCACAACATCATCACCAATGCACTCAGGATTCATAGTTAACGTAACCTTCAAATGATTGCCTCTGTGCAGCTTTCCACGAAGTACATAAACCAGGACTGCAGTTGTGACATAAAATTAACAGGATTTAAAAACACTGAAAAGCTTTATGCTTATTTATTTCTTCATTAATAAGGTATGATCTGGACATTGGACTGTTTCAGGTCTAACAAAGACTGATATATTAACTGGCTACTTCATCTTTGTAGAAAAATGTTTTTCCTGTATGCTCATTTAACAAGGCATAGTTACGTAAGATTGGGTTAGGTCATTTTAAATTATTTATACACCTCCGCCCTTAAATTTAACAACAACCTACTTTTTAAAAATTAAAATCACTGCATGCTGAAATTGGCAACGCTGTTGCCAACTCAGTGAGAGCCCAAGTTGTCTTAATGTAGTTATCCATCTTTGTTGTCTTCAATTTTGCATTACACTTTGTAGATTATGCAGTAATTACACATAGATTACTTCCTTTTAACTGTTTCTATTGGGAATGTGTCCTTAGAGCTGCTGCCAATCTGGTACCCAAGATGCATGGTCATGTTTCCTCAGTGTGTTGTTGCCAGACACTGGGGTGAAGGTTATCACTGCATATCAGCATACTGTGCTGCTTTATGGACTGTCTCCAGATGGCATCTTTAAAAGGGAGACCATGTGGAGTGGGACCATAGGCCTGGCCATGTCTTCAAAGGGGGCTTTTTCAGTGTGCTTCCTGCTTCTCTGTTTACAGCAGATACTGAAATGTATAGGCTTATTTATTTGAGGAATATGCAAATAGGGGGTGCACTGGATGAAAATCCTTTGAGGCCTGTTAATTGAATTCTCTGGTTCCTGTGGGTTTAGTGACACTACAAAAAGATACTGAGGTCCCCGCAGAGCTGTGAGTGTTTATTGTAACTTAAGCAGATGATAAAAATGGATTGTGCATATTTAAAACACACATGTTCCCACATGTGCATGAGTGAAGCAGATGTGAGACATTTTGACCATTGATACTAATCAGCATTTTGGATGGGGATAAATGAGCCAATAAAAAATACTGGTTAGCTTAGCACGTTATAAGAGACTGTTAAACTGGTGGTACAGTAGCAATGACAAAATTACATATTTTATACAGGGTCCAGGCTCTATGTATGAGACACAGAATAGCGTGACAATTATTCAGACACCCCGACAACTTTCAGGGTCGTCTGTGACACTGCTAAAATGGTCTTGCTTGCTCCATTTTAAATCCAGGTGCAAGAGGAAGCAGAGCGGATGAAGTCATATAAAGGTTTATATCCAGTGATGTAAACGTCCGCTAAAACCACTGGAGCTGCAGATTCACTTCAGATTCACTTTGTGTGTCCACTGTCGACCAGTCCCGCATAAGGCACAATGGCTAATGTATTGCACAGGTGTTTGGAAATTATTCAGGATTTAAAGCATTCATTAAGTATTTTAAAGACGCCTACAGCTCCATTTGAGTAATATACTGTGCCTGCTGAATGCCGAGTGAGGTGGATTGACTTAAGCTATCCACATGGTTACTCTTTTTACTTAACACAAAGAAACTCTTAAATCTCTCTGTTAATGTAAATATACAAATGTCCATCTTGAATCATGTCTATGTGAAAGACCTTCTAATCCTTTGCTTACAGAAGTGGGGCTGTGGCATACCTCAATTCCTAAACATTTTAAATTTGCCAAGATAAAGCAGAAGTAATGACCTGTTTGTGAGTGAGACCTCAATATGACCTTATCCGAATATATAGATCTTTAATAGTATCTGTCTGTTTATTATCTTTTTGTAAACCAACCTTGACTATATTCATCACTTCATTTCGGTGAAGACAAATGGGGAAATTTCTTGGTCTTTCATTTGTCACCAATGTCTTTCCCTTTTCTCTTCTCTCCAATGTGCATGTTCTGCTTTTGATTACAGCCGCTTTGTTTATTTGCTGCATAGAGAAGTATGTGACTCACCTCTGGACTCCATCTGTATCCAAACTATCCTCCTCCGCCATTTTCTCATGAGGTTTTTCTCAAACCAGCCAGTGCTTGTAAATGCTGGTTCATTATCTTGTTTAAAGCAAAAGGAAAACTCTAAATGCAACTACAGGGGTAATAAATGTTGACAATATTTTATTGTATTTTCATGTCATTGTATTTTATCATTTTAAAACATTCTTTAAATTTTGTATATCAGATTACAGTATAGAGAAAAATCCCACACACAGTCTTACAAATTGTGAAATTTATTAGGACATTAGCAACATTTCAACACTAGGCATTCATCAAGCAAATAGCGTAAGAGCTCAAGTGGCGTCTTAATACGGGTCTTAAATAGGCTGTGGCAAGCACCCAAGGGTGACAGGTTGTTAAAAGAATAGTGTACCCTAAAAAACATAATCCAAAATACAAAGGCACATATACAGTTTAATGTAAATCATTATAACAATAATAGTAATACTACTAGTAATAATAGTTGAAAAATAGAAGAGTATCTGAATGCATATTGACATTGTATCTATCACACAACTATGGACTAACTCGGGTATGCTATATACATATCTATATACACAATGGCTCTTATCATCCAACACATATACAACCCAACAGAGGTGAATAACATAATAATCGCATGATACTTACAAGAAAATCCTTAAATTAAAGTCATTATTCAGACCTTTGGGAGCTAAAGTTTGGAGGGTATGAATCCAATATGCCTCCCTTTGTTTGAGTTGACGGTCATGGTCCCCTCCCCTGAGTGGAGGGGGACATGCTCAATCCCACAGAAACAAAGTGAATAAATGTCATATTTATGGTAATTAAAGTGCAACACCACAGGATAATCTAAACTATTGAATAGACTGAATATTGACTTAATATGCAGTAAGTGTATATTACAGATTCCCTTTATTCTTGCAGAGAGCATCATTCGGGACTTTGAGGTGATGATGCAGATTGACTGTGAAGTAACAGATACCAGGATTCTACACATCAGGTCATCCTCGATCCCACCTGTGCTCAAAGTGAACCACACAGACTCATTTTACCAGCATTCCTCCACAGACAACCAGACTGTTCCCCCCGTGGGCGTGCTCATGGGATCTGCATAGGCAGTAGCCAAAAATAATTAATTGGATGCACAAATGTTAAAAAATTCACTAACATTACATGAAAGTAATTGTACTCACAGGTTTCTACTACTTTTTTGCAAGCAAAGCTTAAAAATAAACATAAGTGTGTGTTAACAAAATATTATGAAAAAACGTAAGGGCCAACCACTATTGAGCAGGGGTGCTACAGGGTGTTACATTTTGAGTGCTCTATTTCAGTGCTTCTCGGCCTGAGAGGATGGACCTCCTAAAGGGGGACAGAGGTTGCAGGGGGTGTTGTCTGCTCACAAAGTCCAGTAATATGGTTCTCACGACATAATAAAAATCCCAAACTTATGACTCAAAATTTGTATAGGAAGAGAAACATCCCAGTTGCTGTTTATTTGTTTGAAATTACAGATTTTTAAATGTTAATCTAGATATTCATTTGGATGGGTCAGGGTTTTGGACTGGGGAAGATAGGCTTGAGGAAAAAAGGTTGGGAACCATTCCTGTACTCTGTTAATGATTTTATAGTCAACACTGTACTTTCCTTCTTTTTTAAAGATATTTATTTATACAATGCTCTAATTGACATTTAGTGCATTTGGTGTCGAAGAGGATTGTATGTAAATAGCCTGCTTATATGAAGGGTAAGAGTGAATTTTATATCGAATTATATTGTTGTGGTAAACAGATTTTGTAGGTAGATTTGGTAAATTTGCATTTCTCAATGTAATTTTTTTTTTTTTTGGTTTGTCCTCTTTTTTGCTAAAACATGTCAATGTGTGAAATATTTGCACTTCTTGGTCACCTATTACATGATTACCTGATTATATGTGTAATTCTTGTTCAGCTTGTTGCAAACAGAATATACTGCCATAAAGTGCTTTACAATGTGAAAATGTCAATAAGATTACAGATGTTCATATAGTACAATACAGGTATGTTTTATCTGATTTAAAATGCTTCAAGTTTGCTTTGTTTATTAAATGAAGTTGTGAAACTAGTAATTTAATGTTTTTGAGTAAAAATATATAATTTTCTTCATGTCAGCATTACTGAATAAATGCAAAATGTTGATATATTTGTTATAATAAAAAATTATTTTGGATTTTATGTTCTGATATGATTTGTGTGGGTGGGTAAACATAAATATAAACATTTAAGAAATACCATTGTTTATTTTTTAAGACTATCTGAAATGGAAGAAGTGCCTTCACATGAGTTGTGGCAAACACCATGTAGAAAATACAAAAATATGTTTGTATTTTACTTGACATTGAATCACTCTCCCTCCTCTACAATAATCTCAGAGGGCTTTTATACACCTTTACAATATATACAACAATACATTTGTTTAGAGAGGAACCAGGCCTACAATTGTCTTAAAAACACACAAAAAAGCTATTTCATCTGGATTGATCTACAACCCAATTAGAGAGTCCTAATTAAACTACCAACTCAAGGCTCTACAAATGCAAACTTAATATTGTATGTGACTTGATGTCCATTGTCCCATGCGTATAGCACTGCCTCATTAGGATTATACGATAATTGTGTTGTATATGTGTAATTATTAGTGAAAGGCATTCTGGGAATCATCTGAGTGTTGGTGTGTGTGTCAAAGGCATACTCCAGGTTAGCCTCTCTTTGGTTGTAACTGTCCACAAAATACAGCACCCCGCACACAATGAAGCAGTTTCCATATTGATTTCTCCTGAGTCCAGTTCTCCATGTGGTCTCCCTCTGCATGCTCAGATCTACAGGGTTCAAACGACTAACGACCACCACCTCCTGAAGGAAGCCCTCGTCATCCAGTGCTGGGTAGATGATCCAAAGTCCACTCTCGTCCACCGCAATGTTGATGTCTGAGTAGCTGCGCCATTCCCAAGGTGAGGAAGACTCTTCAAACACTGCATCGTGCAACATAGTCCATGAAGCAACATAGCGATGATGAAGGTCAAACTTGATGATGTCCCGAGAGAAGGCGCGATTGTAGTAAAATGCACCACGATAAATCACATGACCAGTGCCAATCCAGTTGTAAGGGAGTTTGTAGGAATTGGTAAAATGGCCTAGAAGGAAAGGGGAGATTTAAGCCATGATGAGTATTTACAGTAATGACTAATGCTAAGTAAGCTGTGCAAAAAGACTCTTGTAGGGTTCACAAATTTACACTTCAGCATTAGTTTGGTCTTGGTTTAAGTCCACTGTAGACCTGGTTTAGTTCTGGTCTAGTCTTGTTCTAGTCCTGGTCTAGTCAAGGTTTAGTTGCAGTTTAGTCCTATTTAGTCTCAATTTTGACCAATGTTTGTGCAAATGTGAACACATTTTGTTGTAGTTTAGATTGAATTTAGTTCATCTTTAAAATAATGCAGGGTTTTTGTACTTGCCTTGTTTAAAGACTTCCAGGTTGGCAAATTCCAGAAGGTTGTTCCCATAAAAATAGTTTGTGACATATATTTTGCCACTATCAGACTTTGAATCCTTCATCCATGCTCCCTCACTCTTGCCGTAAGTGTTGTGAATGACAGGCTCTGAAATGGTGGCCAGTGTGTCCTTACAATCTGCTGTAAAACACATTATTAGAGTAATTAGAGATTAGAAGATTTTTGGTAGAATTTAAAGGTTTTTGAGAAAACAAAAGTGAAAAGCAAGGAAACGTGACTACATTATGTAAAGAAATCTTGCATTAAAATATATATATTAAGTTATGTTAGTTGTGTTTGGAGTATTAGTTCTAGTAATAATAGAAGATACTGTTGGCAGAGGTTCTGATAAGAGTGAAACATGGGTATCTGATTAGTAGTATATCAGATATTATTAGTAATGCATTATAGTAGCAGTAGTAGTATAGTTTATAGTAGCAGTGTTATTAGCAGTAATTGTAGCAACAACTATTACAGTTTTTGTACCAGACAGTTGCTTGGATACTTGTTTCCAATCCTTTGGCATACCTGGTTTTCTTCTATGGAGTTTCTCATCTTTGATTGGCTTTGACTCGACTGGAACAGTTTTAGCAGCAGTGAAAGAAACCAAAGTGGTAGTAACAGTTGTAGCAAAAGACGTGGTGGTCCCAGGTGTGGTTGAGGGCCAAGGGGTGTGTTCTGGGGTCAGTGGGGTCAAAGGTTGTGTGGAAAGTGGCATAGGCGTTTCATCTTTACTAGCTTCAGTAGACACCGATAATACTGACTCCATGGTTGGGGTAGTGTATAATGTAGGGACCATCGTTGTCACAGTGGTAGTACTTGTAGTAGCTGGACTAGCTGTAGTAGCTTGGACACTGAGTATTTGATCAGATGTTTTCATCATGGTGAGTGGTGTCCTACTTGTTAAAAATGCCTCAGTAGAGTCTTTTGTGGCTGTCATTCCAGGGGATGGGACTGGATCCATTGTAGCTTTAGTTACATGTGGCTCATCTGTTAAATCAATAGGCAATGGTTTGGGTTTTGAAGTGTACTTTTGCAAATACAGCATAGGGTTGGTTGCACTTGGAAAGTGTATAGTTGTTTCAGATGGTGACTCTTTGAAAGTTTCTGCCTCTTTGGATTTTCTGTATTTTGACGTTTTCCAGTAGCTGCTAAATTGATGTTCAGTTTTTGATTTAAATGTCTTTTGTCCTGGTCTGGTCCTGGGACGCGGGGTTTTGTGCTGAAGAAGATTCTCTTCAATAAAAAGATTAACGGGCCCATCTCCACTGAACTCATCATACTCAAACACTGGAATGAAAAAAAGGTTATTTGAAGAGATAGACAGTGACATAGCCTTTAAACTGAAAGCTGATTCTAAAAAAACAGTGAGACAAATAAATGGTAAATGGTCACATTTTTATATAGCGCTTTTCCCCCTCCAAGCCACTAGAGGTGAGGTGGGTTAAGTGTCTTGCCCAAGGACACAACAACAGCATTCATCTGTGGGAGCTGGAATCACACCACCAACCTGTGGGTCAGTGGATCTGACCACTCAACCGATGATGTTTATGTCGAGAGCGGGATTCAAAGCGCCAACAAATAAAGGTTCGCTTATCAAAATTACAGGAGGCAACAAAGGTGTGTTTTGTTTCAGAGTGGTCAAATGGAGAATGTTTCAGCATCTATAGAGGGGAACACACTTAAAAACATGCTAGTGGCACTGATACTGTCAGTAGACATGCCATGCAGACAGAGGAAGTCTTAAGGGGAGCTTCATACATTAAGTAAAAGAAGATAGTTGGTGGCGTGTACAGATGGAGCAAAATGGAGACAGATGATTAACTGTTGCCACTCCTGGAAAGGGGAAATCAACGGAAGACAAAGAAGATTATGCTGTTCTAAATGTTCAGTAAACAAGATAAATAGATGAAGATGTGCTTACAGTTCTCCCCAGGCTCACCATCATCTGCTACCATTGGGTCTGAGTCTGATTTGTAGAAAGTCATTCCTCGAATGATGAGTCCATTGGGTCCAGTTTTTGTCACTTGATGGACAGTATTTTTGGGAGTCTCCTTAGAGCTCATCTCAATGACTTCAAGAGATCTCTCAGTGTCGATGACAGAAGGACTTTCTCCATCAAACTTCTAATGAATATATGACACAAATACAAATTATAACACTACAGTAGGTCTATATTACAATAAGTGCTGATGAAGGCTACAGTTCACCTTGAACTTGGCACTGTTGACTTGTGTATGCAATAATTTCTTATTTTTCTTTTCATTTAGAGATTGAGTTGGTGGGCTGTCAGTGTGGTCTGTCTGTAGTGGGGTGTTCTGTTGAGGGTTTGCTTCAGCATGAGACTTGTTCCAAACCACCTTAACAGAGTTAAATCAAATTTTAAATGGGATTGATGAGTACAAATGCTACTACATCTAGGGTCATCTAATACCTTTTCAATGTGATCTATCCTCTCCAGTAGCTTGCTGGTAACAGAGTGTAGCTTCAGCAGGTCCATACCATAAAAAGATCCTTCAAGCAAGTCCAGGATGGTCGACAGCTGCAGGGCGGCAATGCAATACGTTTTAGGCCACACCACGAGAAAGAATGAATCAGTGGTTAAAGTAAGGGTGCCACTTCACCTTTGTATTCTCCTTTCCAGCCTCTTGAAGTTTTTTCAGCCTGAACTCTCCTTCGCAGGGGTTGACAGCAGATGGAGGAGCGATGCATGCACACTTACAATCGGGTCCACTGGTGATGGTCTCCACGGTGTAGAAGTCCTCCACTCTCGCGTGTCCCTCCTCTATCCGCCGGCACGCGCTTCTGCTCAGGGGTCTGACAACACATTTACAGCGACAGTCAGAGCCTTCCGAGATCGCTTTCACTTTGTCATAATCACCCAGTAGCTACAAAAGAAAAGGATGAACGATGTTCAGTTCTTTGGTTGGAAGTTTAAGCAATGAAATATAAATGAATGAAAACATTGTGTAAGTTACCCGAGACAGAATGCTCTCTTGTCCATGGACCTCCTGCTGCAGTGGGTCAGTCTGTTGGACATGCTCGGTATCTGCAGACCATTTGCTCTGTGGCGCTGCGCTATTTTGCTCCAACAGCGCGCCGCATGTGAGAAGGACAATATACAAATACATCTTCACTGCAGTATTAAGCAACAACGCATAAAGTGGGAAAAAGCATACTCCAAATGTACAAATTTGATGAAAATCCTCAAAAATAATAATTGTACGACGTCATCTTGCAGTGAAACATTGGCGTCCTTAGCTAATTTAGAGTGGAGTAAAAAAAGAGGACCAGCCGGCCTCTGACACTTCTAGAGGCGGGTCTGGGGCCCTTCACAAGGAGGAGTTCACCGCAACTCTTCATGCACAGTGTTAATAAGTGGAGGCTATAACAGTGTAATAGCAACTAAATAAATGTGAATTTTCAAAACAGATAAACTGCCTGTGGACGTCTGATTGTGACTGATAAACATGGATGACAGGATTAGGAGCAACTAGAGAAATGATGTGCACGTTGGTGCCATCTGGTGGGTATAGTGCTAGTTTGATTTATTTTATTTTACATTACATTGCATTATGTGCTTTACCAGGCTATTTTAACCCCTAGTAGCTGTAATCTCAGTTTTACTCCAAAACAATATTTGGCGTTGCATGCAGGGAATGTGCAAGTTGTGACAGGTTTGGCTCAACTAGTTCATCTGTAGAACCAGTTGTACTTGTACTTAATGTCACAGAATCAAATGCCATGATGAGTGTGTTAAATTATGCAGTTTTATTGTTGTATAAGGCACATTTAGATGGATCTGACAGACCTAGCATATCTAATGTGTTCTTAAAACATATCTTAGCAATGTTGTTTAAAAAATGTATACCTACTAAAACCATAATTTGTTCAAATTATAAAACATTTGATTGAAAACAAAATAAAGTGCTGAATATTACATTTTTTTGATAAAAAAGTGTGATACTTTTCCCCTGATACCATTGCAACTGCAATTTTGTAACTGAGCCTAAGATGTTCTCAGATGAAGCTAAAGCAGCTGTAAAGTTAGCATTGTCCAGTCTTCTCAATCCTTCGTTCTGTTGACACAGGTAAAATAAGGTGAGATATGCGGCTCCACAGACCACCATATTTGTCTATGTCCATTTTATCAAAAGCAGTGGGATGATCATGTGCAAGAAACTTCTTCTGTAAATGGTCAGTCACCATCTCCTCTACTTCACTCAGACGAATCTTAGCTTCAATCTCTTGCTCTTCTCCTAGAAGTACCGTGAAGATTAAAAAGGTTTTCTTAAAGGCTGCATTCTCATGATCACAGTAGCGATAAAATATTAAGGTGGAAGCTGGAGGTAGCTCCTCAAAACGGTGAATAACAGCAATAGGTTTGCCCCCTTCAAAAGCCTTCTGCAGCTGGCTGTCAATGTCTGATTTGACCATGTCACTGTCCTGGTTGGATTTACTGGATCCTTCTAAGTGAAGGGCAGAGGAGTTGAGAGCAGAGGCCAAGGCAGAAGCTATACTCCAAGCCAAGCAGCGCAGTGTGCCCTCGGCCCGCACACCAGCAGTCAGGATTATGCTGACCGGTTCAGTGGGCTGGGTTATCAGGAAATGTCTTTGCAAATGGATCCTGCTTCTCTTCCACAACTCTTCACGTTGACT
Source organism: Odontamblyopus rebecca (assembly GCA_030686955.1). NCBI lineage: Eukaryota > Metazoa > Chordata > Actinopteri > Gobiiformes > Gobiidae > Odontamblyopus > Odontamblyopus rebecca. Next base: position 20,695,078 of record CM060660.1, on the reverse strand, counting down.
TGGGAACTGGAGCTTCACTTTTTCCATTTCTTGGCGAAAGATGTCTATTGGATGGACATCTTTTTTTGGAGGCGGAGGCTGGGGCTGATGAAGTTGCTGTAAAAGAGCTGCAACAACTACAGCTAATATGACACCAATCCAAAGTCTTCTTTTATTGTCTAGAAGGAGTAGAAATTAATACGTTTTATTAACTGACATATCATATAACAAGAGCATACAAATTACCTGTAATGGTAGGAGGGACATCAGAAATGGCTGCTGACTCTGCTTGAATTGTAGGGCCAATTGTTTCAACATCACTGCCTGAAACCATTTTTGGATTTGATTCTGTTCCAGTTCCATAATCACCTGATCAATTGTTAAAAACAAGTTGTAGTAAGTATAGCTAAAAATATTAAGTAATTATAACAGTTCAGTAATAGCACACCTCCAGCAGGTGCTGCAGTGGTCCCCTTGCTACTGACTAGTAATAAGTCCTCAAACTCTTCAGATTTGACATGTGGTCCATCTACTTCTTCACCAATATTATTTTTTTTCTCTATAACAACAGTTGTTAATTAAGAATATATGAATTAATATAATACATTACATAGATCTATTTATTATTTTTTTACTCACCACATTGCTTTTTATTTAGGTCCTCCTCTTGTGTCATTTCACAGCCACCACTGTCTTGGTTAACAGGTGGTGCTGCAGTGGTCTCCTCAGTACTGACTCTTGAGCTGTCTCCAAATTTCTCATTTGATGTGATGTGTAGTCCATCTGCTTCTTCACAGATTAACATATTTGTTTTTTATATATTTGTATATTATAAATATATCTATTAATTTTATCTATACATCTATATCTTTTTTTTTTTTTTTTACTCACCACAATCTATTTTATTTTGGTTCTCCTGTTGTATCTGTTCACGGTCATCCCTATCATGATCAACAAATGGGCCTTCAGTGTCATACTCTCTTGTAGCATTTTCCACCATATAGTCTTCTTGAGTGTGGGCATCTGTAACAAAAACAGATCTTATGTTATTAATGTACAACTCTCTTCATATGTATCATAGTATATAATTACAATTACCATCATTATTAGCAACTGCATCTGTGTCTGTAGAAGTAACTATAAAGCAGAATATTTAAGACAAAGATAGCAATGTGCTGCAAGCAGACAGACCTAATTCCAGACATTATTGTTTTACCTTTTTGATCATTCTCTTCCTGATTTGTTGCCTGACACATGCCTTTTGTCTCATTTGTTTTCACATCTGTGACTAAAGAAAGAGATAAGATCGATGGTCAGAAAAATTCAGATAAAATCATAGATTATGATAATTAATGTTTTACCTTCTCCTGTGGGCTCACCACCTGCAGAGGGGTTCATAGGGGGGTCAGGGTAGGAAAACTGCCCTCGCGACCCAGCCGGATTAAGCGGGATGGATGTTTTACCTTCATCCGACTGATGAGGCTCAATCTCTTTATCCGCCATTATATTTTAGGATCTTTGATTCAATGGCATAGCTGGGGAAGAGAAAAATAATTTTGGTCAAGTGATATTGAATGTGTCAGGCGGTCCCAGTCCTACTATTATCACAGGTTCAGAGTCCAAGATGACGCTAATGTTGACTTCGTCCAGTGTCCCGTAAATTAAATTGTATCTAACATTAACGTTAATCATTACAGAATATATGCATGTTTTATATGTTAAGCATGCAGAATGTAATACTTTGTGGTGAACTATTGGGAATAGACTGTACGAGGTAATTAGCTCTATATTTACAAGTATTTTGTATTATGAACACTAGCTACCTCACTACCACAGATATTCATGGCTCACTATTGCTGTCAACTGAGACGAGAGGAAAGATACCAAAAAATGCACGATTGCTACCATTAATCCCATGTCTCCAAATCAAAATACTCAGTTGTTTTACTGACGTTATTCACTTACTTTCCAGATCTTTAGGAGCGGTAAAATCCCCTTCGCCATACAAAGAACAGCGAGCTAGCTTAGCTCAAATTTTTCTCCGTGGGACTTCCGGGATGATGGCGGACCTGTCACTATCGCTCTTTTAATTCCGCACTATTCAGCCCCGAAAATATCCTTCCAGTTCATCATCAACTGGCATGCAATCTCTGAACTGTGAGTCTAAGTGCATTTCATGTACCAGCTGTGACAGGAGATATAAAACAACTACAAAAACGGATAAAATTTGAAAAAATATGGCATGCGGGGAAAACGGTGCTAAGCTAGCTGCAAGTGACCACGACTACGTGCCACCTCCGTGAAGTTGCCCCCCCATCAAACGCAAACCTACACAAAAACTATGTCAATCGTTTGTGCTTCGTTTGTGCTGCAAAAAGTTTCGTTTGTGCTTCCTTAGTTTTGGAGAAATTAACGCTTCTTTTATAGGTCAAATTGGGGGGTCAGCCAGCCCCCCAGGAAGCTTAAAAATGCACTAAAACAGGCCAAAATGGTGTCAATCGTTTGTGCGATTCTGGTTCCTAAGATATTTGCAGTTTTATTTTCGGCCAATTACGTCATCCAGCCCCTCAAAATGTTAAATAGATCTCAAAACAGGAAGAAAATTATAGAAAACGTTTGTATTTCGCTTGTGCTGTTTTGTGCTGTGACAATTTTCATTTGTGCGAGTATATTTCTATCACGATTAAATATTATTTCTGCGGTAATTATAGGACATTTCCGCTCAGCTGCCGGCGGCAAACTCCGCAAAACTAGTGAAGCTCATAGACCGTACGTCTATGGTGAAGCTAAACTTTTGTGGAAAAGTATGTAACAGTCTTTAGTAATTTGCTTTTGATTCATATTTTATATAATAATAGAGACTTTTCCACAACCTGAGATCATTTTCGCCACTAGTTTTCTAATTTTAGAAATATACTTGCACAAATGAGCACAAATGAAATACAAACGTTTTCTATAATTTTCTGCCTGTTTTGAGGCTATTTTAATATTTTGAGCTGGGCTGGATGACGTCATCAGTCGAAAATAAAACAGCAAATATCTTAAGATATGGTGGAGCTGAATGACATGACTGACAATACATCGTTTACTCCTTCAGAGGAAACAAAAAAACAGAAGTAAAAGTAAAATCGCCGGTTCCGCCAGAGTACGTCTATGTTGGAAGTTACGATACGATAAGATTCGGTCATTGTAGGCCTAGGGCCTATTGACCGCTCTTAATCAATGTAGCTTCTATAGACTATTTGCTTCTCGGATGACTGTTGCAGTTATGATCTCTTGACAGTACTTGAGGTCTGACCAGCAGGAGTCCAGGCAGGCTTTGAAGCAATTGATGGTTTTTGCCATGACAACATCACTTGGAAGTAGGGCTGGGCGATATGGACCAAAAAATATATCTCGATATATTTTGCTATATCTCGATATACGATATATATCTCGATATCTTTACAGGAAAAATAACCCCCTCCCACACTACTGCAAAAACAACAAACAAATTTTATCTGATTAATATTCATTTAGTACTGCACTTAAACACTCTGTGCCCCTTTTTGGACCCTCACCCACAGTTTAAAACCCTCTTCTTTAAGAGAACTTCCACTGGTACTTTAAAGAAAACTACTTCAAAGTGAAAAAAGTGGCTAGGATCTTTAAACCTGTATTTTGACATTCCAAACTGGAGTAACATTCTCTTGTTTTAAAGTGATGTTTAGTCTCTGCACATTTACCAAACCAAACGCACATTGTGACAAATATGATCACACTCAGTATTCAGACCTTGAGGACGTGACAAGACCGAGTCCAAATGCGCTCACTTTAGAGAAGGAAGTCCAGCGGTGTGGGGGTGTCTAATGAGAGGTGGGGCAGGTGTGGGTCCTGCTGCGGGGCGCTCCTCGTGTAAGGGGACGTGGGTGTGTTTTGAAGCGGAGTTTGTTCGTATGAGTGATATCGGCCACACGTGGAGCTCGTATACTGGAGTCGTGCGCGGTCGGAGGTGTCATGTGGTTGCGCTCGCGCTGGGCAGGTGCATTTAGAAAGTTTATCTCGTCATGTTGCGTCTGTGCGCAGTTCTCCTTATTGTGGCTGCAGAAGCACTCGCACAGATGCTGTTTGTTTTCCCCGTTCACACAACGAAATATTTACTCGCAAATGCGAGTGAAATGGGCACACTGTAGAGCCCTGGTCCCAGTCTTGGTTTAGTCCGCGACCGAGCCCCGGGCTCTGCGGCCGCGTTTAGTCCTGGTTTAGCCCTAGTCCTGGTTTATTCCGAGGCCAGCTCCGGGCTCCACAGATGAGCACAGGGGGGACATAAGCGAGGAGGCGGAGGCGAGCGCGGCACAGAGAAGGCAAAACAAGCGAAGCGGCGAAACCAGAAGTAAACGTAAGCATTATAGCGATATATCGATATGTCAGAATTCATATCGAGTTTCAAAAATATCTCGATATATTTTAAATATCGAGATATCCCCCACCCCTACTTGGAAGGTTGTTCCATAGATTGACGACTCTAAAACTGAAGAAGTTTTTGCGTATTGAGTGATGTGCATACTGTTTCTTCAGCTTCAGGGGGTGTCCTCTTGTCCTGGTGTCGTAGTCACGCAGTAGTGGGCTGTCAGTGGTGTAGGTTCTGTGTAAATATTTCCATACCTCTATCACATCACCTCTGGCTCGACGGTAGTACATGCTGGGGAGTTTCATTTGTCGTAATCTATCTTCATAGCTTAGATGTTTCAGCTTTGGAACTAGTTTAGTTGCTCTTCTTTGTATTTGCTCGACTGCTATTGCATCCTTCTTGTATAATGGTGCCCAAATCACATTTCCATATTCCAACAATGGTCTAACAAGTGATGTGAATAAGATTCTCACTATTTCTTCATCTAGATAAGTGTAAGACCGACGGATAACTGCAAGGATCCCGTTTGCCTTGTTTACAACTTTTTGTATGTGGTCACTGAAATTTAGGCAGTTATCTACATGCACACCCAAACTTTTTCAATCTTGGTTTCAGCAAGTGGTACATTGTTGATATCCTATGGGGATAGTTTTGTTCCTTTTTTATTCAAACAAAGAAAAAAAATCCAAACAAAATATACAGCTTTGAAAACAAAAAAAAACCATGTTTACATTTTGAAGCTGGAAAAATATTTGATTGAGTTCTGATTTTCTTTCATTTTAAATGTGAAATCTTTGATTGTGGGCCAAAGTTTTGTTTGCAAGTCGAAAAGTTTTGAACCTCAAAATCTTTTCCAAACCAAGAATGCTTGCTTGCAAGTTCAAATGAACGCGATGGGTAGTTTTGTTCCTTTTTTATTCAAACAAAGAAAAAAAAATCCAAACAAAATATACAGCTTTGAAAAAAAAAAAAAAAGATGTTTATATATTTAAGCTGGAAAAATATTTGATTGAGTTCTGATTTTCTTTCATTTTAAATGTGAAATCTTTTTTTTTTGTTTTCAAAGCTGTATATTTTGTTTGGATTTTTTTTCTTTGTTTGAATAAAAAAGGAACAAAACTACCCCCATAGGATATCAACAATGTACCACTTGCTGAAACCAAGATTGAAAAAGATTTGGGTGTACATGTAGATAACTGCTTAAATTTCAGTGACCACATACAAAAAGTTGTAAACAAGGCAAACGGGATCCTTGCAGTTATCCGTCGGTCTTACACTTATCTAGATGAAGAAATAGTGAGAATCTTATTCACATCACTTGTTAGACCATTGTTGGAATATGGAAATGTGATTTGGGCACCATTATACAAGAAGGATGCAATAGCAGTCGAGCAAATACAAAGAAGAGCAACTAAACTAGTTCCAAAGCTGAAACATCTAAGCTATGAAGATAGATTACAACAAATGAAACTCCCCAGCATGTACTACCGTCGAGCCAGAGGTGATGTGATAGAGGTATGGAAATACTTACACGGAACCTACACCACTGACAGCCCACTACTGCGTGACTACGACACCAGGACAAGAGGACACCCCCTGAAGCTGAAGAAACATTATGCACATCACTCAATACGCAAAAACTTCTTCAGTTTTAGAGTCGTCAACCTATGGAACAACCTTCCAAGTGATGTTGTCATGGCAAAAACCATCAATTGCTTCAAAGCCCGCCTGGACTCCTACTGGTCAGACCTCAAGTACTGTCAAGAGATCATAACTGCAACAGTCATCTGAGAAGCAAATAGTCTATAGAAGCTACATTGATTAAGAGCGGTCAATAGGCCCTAGGCCTACAATGACCGAATCTTATCGTATCGTATCGTATCGTAAGAACCATAATCACACAAACGAAACTTTTTGCAGCACAAAACAGCACAAACGAAGCACAAACGATTGACAAAGTTTTTGTGTAGGTTTGCGTTTGATGGGGGGCAAACTTCACGCAGGTCTACGACCTCACTCCGACAAAATCAAACAACCCATCCACTGAGATGAAACCTGTCCAGGATCAGACTATGGACAAGTTGGTAGAAGCGATTGATAAACTAACTCAAAAAGTTGATGATTTTGGGAAGCAGCTGAAAGGAACAGCACTTATGATTACTAACATCTTGCTGAAATGAACTGCTAAGACATCAAGGATTGCAACAGTATGTGGCGGACAGCAGGGGGAGCTCTCGTTTTTTTAGGCTACCTGGCACCACCTTCCGTTGCCAGCAGAGGTCGGGGCTTAAAAGGGCGCCTCCGCAAGACCACAGTCCCGACTTCTGCTGGCTGGTGACAGGTAGTATTGTAACACGTGTTTGTATTTTTAATGATTTTTAGTTTTTAAACTGGTTTAACTGGGGTTTTTTTTAGAAGCAAGTCAACTCTGGTGGCAGATCTTTACTCCCAGGATTTTAAGGTAGGATAGGTGTTTTTTTTAACCAAGGGTTTTAATGTTATGGTTTTAACACTTGTCCTATTTTATATTGTAAAGATTGGTCTGCTACTGTTTTGTATGGGTTTCGTTTACGGGTTTTGTTTTAGTGTTTTGGTTAAAAGTTTGTTTGGTTTGATTTTCAGTTGACTTGCACGGATAATACATCCCACTTTTAACAGTTGCCGTCCCTGGGCTTTTAGCTCTCATTTGGTTTAAGTTTCCCGGGCCGTACTTGGGAGGGGTTTAGCCCATACTTTTTAGTGTGCACTTTGGGGTTTTAAGTTATTTCGTTGTGAATGCATGGTAGCACTTTCTGTTCTATTTCGTCCCTACTGACCGTCAGAGGCGGTGCTTCAAGCACTGGATGATCATCCTTGCGCATGCGCAGGTCGAGAATTTAATATCAACAAAGTCACCTTTGACCTCTGGTGGCTCAGGTGAGTCTATATCATCACGTGACACCGGAAGCCCAGTCCCTTTTCACCTTCTCGCATGCAGGTTGTATGGTGGACGTGTTGCAAATACTTTGCTATTCCCACTACTTTGTTGCACTGCTTGTTGCCTGTAGCCCCGTGACTGGTCTGCAGTCGGTGCTGCGAGTTTACTCGCCCTCCTGGGGCTGCACAAGCCGCGGATTGGCCTACTGGTTCCATTCTGGAGGTAGGCTGCAACTGTTTGCTTTAGTTTCGCCGCAGCTACGCGCTTGGTAGATTTACGTTGCTGTTTTAACATAGCCGCTTTCGGCTCATGTTTAATTTTCCATTTAAGTCTAATTCATTATTTCTGCGGACTTTGTGGCGTTCGGCTACTTTCCGTCACTTTGTTGTTAGCTGTTTGGCTCGTTGCTACTTACTGAGATTGCTACTATCACTAATAACCGTGTTCGGTTTATTCTCCGTGATTATTATTGTTTAGCGTCATTTTATCAGCGTTAACTGGGTCACTAGTGGCTTTCCCTGCTCGACCTGACTCTACTTCGCTACACACAGACGTGCGCACAGACGCTACATACGGCGTTGTTTGCGGTCGTTAGTGGCGTTCCCTGCTCGACCCGACCGCACAGTCATTGGTACACGCTGGTTTATGCTGAGTCACTAGTGGCGTTTTCTGCTCGACACGACTTTAGCGAATACACTACTGGGCTTTGAGCTTAAATTGGGCTGCGGTTCGCCGCCACAATGCTCGAGCCCTTGTGTTGCCGGTCCTGTTTGGCTCCGCTACAGCCGGATGATGGACATGACCTATGTCCCACCTGTCTAGGGGAGGGACATCTGCGGGAGGCTCTCACCGATGAGGCATGTGCTGATTGCAGTATTTTGCCCCGGTCTGTGCGTGTGGCTCGTTTAGCTGCATTTGAGCCCTCCACCTGGATGTCCGCGGGACCGTCAGACCTTTTGCCATCTGGCCAGCCTCCTAACCACAAGCGGCATTCTACTGGGGAGGAATGCGTTCCCCGTAAGAAGCCCAAGACGGGGGCTCAGGGGAAGTTGTCTGCTAAGGTAGATACATTGACATCTGAATTGGCCCAAATGCGGACCTTAATTCAGGACCTTCAGGCGGATACCAGCCATATAGGGGGTCCCCAACAACGGCATGAGGCGGCCTCTGTATGTGACGATGCCATGTCGGTGGCCGCTTCGGACACACACTTTCAATTGGGATGTGATGACCTGAGTTCTAAAGTCTCAGACTCTGAGTCTCTGCGCTCTGCCTGCTCTCAGGCTGGGACCGATGAGTCACTACAGCGATACGCACAGCTCTCGCTCGTTTAAAACTGGATGTGCCACTGGCGGAGACAGCGCCCTCCAGTGCCTTCTTTCGCCGGCAGGCTACTGCTTCCCGCTTTGCAGTTCCTCCTTCAGCGGAATATGTGAAAGAACTTCATGCTTGTTGGACAGACACTAAGGCATTTTCAAAGCCTACTTCGGATGGCCGGGCATTGGCTGCAATGCAGGATCCGCACAGGTTTGGTCTGGGTCACATGCCGGCGGTGGAGCCGGCCATCGCCTCACTTATCGTTCCCCCTGAGGAGACACTGAGGACAAATGCCCGGTGTCCGCGGCCACAATGTCGTGTTACGGACGACCTGCTCTGTAAAGCATACGACATGGGAGCTCGTATGGGTCGTATTGGGAACTCTATGTCCCATCTGCTACTTGGCCTGTCCACTTCACTGGAGGCTGTTCCTGTGGATCAGCCTCCCCTTCACTGGAGGCTTTTCCTGTGGATCAGCCTACGCAAGGACTCCTCGATGTGTCCTTGCAAGCTTTTGCCTTCATGTCCCGGGATCTGGGGCGGCTACTGTCGACATTAGTTCAGGCACGGCGCCAGGTTTGGTTGGCACAATCCCCTCTATCGGAGGCCAGTCGGCGGACCTTGAGGAGTGTTCCGGTTCTTCCTGGGGAGTTGTTTGGCTCAGCTGCCCTGGAAGCCTTGGAGCGTACGGCTCAGGCCAGCCGAACAAGACAGCAGTTGGCAGAGCTTCATAGACAAGCCCCTCATCGGACTAACCTGGTTGCCCTTCCTCCTCCTTCCCGGAGGTATTCAAGACCACACCACTCCGTTACTGTACCTCATAGCGTGGATACTGGGACGACTCCAAGGGCCCATACCCGAGATTACCGCCCTCCTCAGCCTGTTCAGGCCAGGCGCCGCCCCCCCGAGCCCTCAAAAGCCCGAAAGGCAACCAGGTGAAGCTGTGGTGCCGGCGGTGGGACATTTTACCCCGGAACAGCTCGACTACTGGGCCAACCACACCCCCGATACTTGGGTTGTGGCCACTTTATCCCGGGGATATGGACTCCAGTTCCGCTGCCGGCCACCTGTTCCCAGTCAAGTCAAGATCACAGTCATCCGGGACACAATAAAAGCACAAACACTGGCTCCGGAAATTCATGCTTTGCTGGACAAAGTCGCTATAGTTCCTGTGGACCCCCTGCTGGATCCAGGGGGCTTTTATTCTCGATATTTCCTGGTACCAAAGAAGACATCCGATCTGCGCCCAGTCTTGGACCTCAGGGGTCTGAACATGTTTTTAAAAGTCCTCCCATTCAAAATGTTGGGTGTCAGACAGGTCCTCCAGGCAATCTCCCCCGGAGATTGGTTCACTACCATAGACCTGAAAGATGCCTATTTTTATGTCCCCATTGCTCCTCACCATTGGAGGTTTCTTCGCTTCGCTTTTCGAGGGGAGCACTTCCAATTCAGGGTCCTTCCATTCGTCCTCTCTCTATCCCCTCGTGTGTTCACGAGGTGTGTTGCCGCTGCCCTGTCCCCCCTGCAGGTTCAAGGGTTAAGGATTCTGCCCTATCTGGACGATTGGCTCGTATGTGCTCCCACACGCAATCAGGTCCTTCGGGATACACACACGGTACTCAGGCATGTGAGCAAACTGGGTCTAAGAGTGAATGTGGCGAAGAGCTGTTTGGCGCCGTCCCAGGTGGCCACCTTTCTCGGGATGGTTCTCGACTCACGGGCGATGACTGCACGGATAAGGGACATTCTGGACATGCTTCCGGACTTTCAGTGTGGGAGGGCTCTCCCTTACCTGAAGTTCCTCAGCCTCCTCGGCAAACTGACAGCTGCCTCAGCTGTAGTTCCCCTGGGGCTCCTTTCGTTGCGCCCACTACAGGTGTGGCTCAATGGCCTACACCTGGACCCTGCATGTCATGCTCACAGGAGGCAACGGTTACTGGTCACCTCTCAGTGCATGGCATCTCTGTCTCAGTGGAGGAACGAGGAATTCATGCTGCAAGGTGTTCCTCTGGGTCCTCTTCCCTCCAGGAGGGAAGTTGTAAACACAGATGCGTCCCTAGTGGGTTGGGGTGCAACGTGGCAGGGACGGACAGCACGCGGGTTATGGTCCCCACGCCAGAGTGGGCTCCATATCAACGTGCTAGAGTTCATGGCCGTTTGGTTTGCTCTACATCGGTTTCTCCCATATCTGCGAGGACGTCATGTGGTGGTGAGGTCCGTCAACACCAGTGTGGTTTTTCACCTAAACCACGAGGGGGGCACCCGGTCAGAGAGTTTGCTCAGGATGGCGCAACTTATCCTGACTTGGGCCATGCCACGTTTTGCCAGTCTGAGGGCTGTGCACATTCCTGGGGTTCGGAACATGTCGGCAGACTTCCTGTCTCGACAAGGACCGTTACCAGGAGAATGGAGGCTTCACCCAGAGGTGGTGGAGCACATTTGGGCGATGTTCGGCAGGGCAGACGTCGATCTCTTTGCCTCCCAGAGGACGACGCACTGCCCTCTGTGGTTTTCATTGGCGGAGTGCACCAGCCCTCTGGGTCAGGATGCACTGGCCCACGACTGGCCCAGAACTCTTCTCTATGCATTCCCACTGTTTCCTCTGATTTTTCAGACACTGCTCCTGGTCCTTCAGGAAGGCCACAGTCTTCTCCTGGTGGCTCCATTTTGGCCAGGGAGGACCTGGTTTCCCTTGCTGCTGAGGCTTTGCAACAGCCCTGCAAGACCTCTTCCCTCCAGGAGGGATCTCCTGTCACAATTGGGGGGTCAGATTCTGCATCCCGACCCCAGTCATCTGAAACTTTGGGTCTGGCCCCTACAAGGCCCGGTCTAGCCTTCTCAGAGTATACTGGAGAAATAGGGGACACAATGACCAATGCGCGTGCCCCATCTACACGCAGGTTGTATTCTTGCAAGTGGAAGGTCTTTGACACGTGGTGTCGTGACAGGGGGCAGGACCCGGTTCACTGCCCTGTTCCTATGGTTCTTGCCTTCCTGCAAGGCTTGCTGAATCAGGGGCGTATGCCTTCTACTCTGAAGGTATATGTTGCAGCCATTAACTGCTGGCATGCAGGGTGGAGTGGTTCTACTGTTGGTCGTAACCGGGATGTTTCAGTGTTTCTGAAGGGTGCTCGCCGCATGCATCCACCCAACCGCCCTGTTGTCCCGACATGGGATCTTTCCCTTGTACTCGAGGCCCTGCGGTCCCCTCCATTTGAGCCACTTGCACAGATTGACCTTAAGTGGCTCTCGATGAAAACTGCGTTCCTTCTGGCCATGGCTTCCACTAAACGGGTGAGTGAGCTACATGCTCTGTCCGTTCACGAATCCTGCTGCCGCTGGCATCCGGATGGCTCTGGGGTTTCTCTTTGGCCTAATGCAGCTTTTGTCCCAAAGGTGCCCTCATTTACACAGCATAAGCTGCCACTACAGCTTTCCCGCTTTGAGGTCGGAACTCCTGCTGAATCACTGTGTCCCGTTCGTGCGCTCGAGGCATATGTCCACGCCACAGTTTCTGTGCGGAAGTCGGATAGCATGTTTGTCTGTTTTGCTGGCTCGCGCAGAGGTCGGGCTCTGTCAAAACAGCGCCTCGCGCATTGGATCGTGGGGGTCATAAAGAAGGCCTATGCTTTGCAGGGGCAGTCGTTGCCATCTGGGGTGCGGTGTCACACCACAAGTGGCCTCTCGACATCATGGGCAGCTGTCAACGGCGTGTCGCTCGATGTCATCTGTTTGGCAGCCTCCTGGACCTCACTCAACACCTTTGCAAGGTTCTACAGGGTGAACATAGCTTCCCCACATCCACTGGAGGGGGTTCTCCAGCAACACTCCTCTACATCACAGTAAGGTACGGTTTCTTAATTGAGGATCCCTTGTGACCTTGCTGGTATTCATCATCCAGTGCTTGAAGCACTGCCTCTGCCGGTCAGTAGGGACGAAATAGAACGAGAGTTACGACTGTAACTGCGGTTCTATGAGTCCCGGATGACCGCCAGAGTGCCCGGTCCCTCGGAATCCTCGTGCTTTCGCGAGAAGGTTTTAGGGACTGGGCTTCCGCTGTCACGTGATGATATAGACTCACCTGAGCCACCGGAGGTCAAAGGTGACTTTGTTGATATTAAATTCTCGACCTGCGCATGCGCAAGGATGATCATCCAGTGCTTGAAGCACCGCCTCTGGCGGTCATCCGGGACTCATAGAACCGCAGTTACAGTCGTAACTCTCGTTTTGTTTCGGGTGGGGCTACCCCCTCTCAAGTCGTCTTCGTTTGGTTTTGTTCTAACATTTATTTCTGTTTCAGGACTTGTTCCTCCGCCCAAGGGCTGTAAGGTTTTATTTTGAATTTTACTATTTTAAACCTAATTTTGCCTTTTTTTTTTATCATTGAGGAAATAACATAATTTTTTTTAGCAATTTTGACTACTTTTAGACTTTTTAATAAATTTTAATTACCCTTTTTAAAGTCACGTCTCTGTTTTGTTTTTACAATTCTTATCTGTGGCCTTTTAATATCGTATTTATTTGTGATACAAAGCGTACCTCGGGTCACAAGTAGGTTAAAGGTTATTGAAAAGGAATTCCCACTGCTCGTGAAGGAATCAAATCACAGAGCGCAGAGATACAAAAGACGCTGGAATCTCAAGCTTCAAGGCCTGAAAGAAAAGGACAATGAAAATACACGTGAAGAGGTCACCGTGTCCTATCTGAGATAGCACCTCAATGGGCCGCGTTCATGGGGTCTATTGACGATAGTGTTCATCGACTTGGAAAACGCGAGGATGGACGGAACCGACAAGTGATCATGCAGTTTGTCATGAGATATGACCAGTGGCGGCTGGTGGTGTAATTTTTCAACACAAGTAACGTACCGTAACACACCGCTCACAAACAGCCCCCACAACCAGCTCCCGTAACGTCACGAAAATGCAGCAAAAATGATGCTCCGTCACATGCCGGCATCAGCGCCGCTCCTACAGCACACGGCAGAAACACCGGAGCGGCTCCGTTGCTCATTCATTTACGCATTTACCTGTTAACACTATAACACTGTTTACTGTGAGGCTCCGTCCTCAGATTTGGCCCTAAACTAACAAAAACAAGCCTCTTACCTTCTCCAGGGGACTGATGCAGAGTGTGTCCTCTACCCACTGTCCTGTTGGTTCTGTCTCCAATATGTCCCAGTCCATTCCGGTCCACGGGACAAGGTCCTGGAGCCGAGTGCACAAGCTGTTCTAAAACTCGTCTTAATCCCACTTCAGTCTGAAAGTTTCGCCAGTCCATATTAGCACCAGGGCACCGGGTGGACTTAAGCCCTCTGCACTATGCGTTTACGCGCAGAGTGCCCCGCCGGCGGCAGCGAGCAACTTCCCCAGCTACAGCAGTGACGGCCCCGGCGGCGAGTGGCCCGGGACCCGATCTGTGTCAGCGTGTCCCGTGCTTTAGGTCTCTCCTCCCGCTCTCCTGTTTTGGTTAAGGCGAAAGTAGCTAGCGGCCATAGCACACAGCTCTGTAGTTCTCCATCCATTAGCCTGTAGGAGTAGCATTATCATTAGCCTTTTGGGGTTAGGCGGGACAGAGCAGCTGAATCCTTATAGGTCAGAATTGTGAGAATGTTTCTAAAGACCAATCGGGCTGCAATACAAACTAATGGGCAAAAGCAACGTAATGACATCAAATTTTCTAAATGTTTTAGGTTCCTCTATAGACCTCCATTAGGACGCATCGACTGTGCGCACTTAAATGCACCACGTGACTCAAATACAGCGATATGAGCACATTTGACATGATAAAAATATGTCTATGCAAATACACGTTTGGTTTTAAACAAAATTTTAAACACATAGCCTAATACAATATAACGTTATAATTTATTTATTATTTATTTTTTTTAAATCGAGGATAAGTTAGGGAGTGCGGCGCACTTGCGCCCTCTATTCACCAGCCGCCACGACGAAATCTGGAGGATGACCAAAAATTCTCACTTCTGCAAACAAGCTGGCATCCGCTTCAAGCAAGACTACTGCAAAGCGGACAGAGATGCCAGCGCAGCAGCATGGCCACAGATGGAGCAAGCTCTAGCAGCTGGGAAAAGCATCTACTACCATAGACTGTATAAAAGAAGTGGACTAAGTGAGCGTGACGTCACCCATAGCGTTTAGCGCCGCTCAAATGAGGCTCGCGATGCTAACGGCTACTGGAGCGAATCTGGAGCTAGACTCTATGTTATGAATAGGGTTTTTTTGTGGAGAAAATAGCGAAAAATAATTCAGGATCCTGTAGAGCAGGTTCATACGAACATTTTAAGACCAAAACGACGAGGCTCAGTGCAACAGGTACAGAGAGACGAGCGATCAGATCTCAATGTAAGTCAATGGGGAAAAAGGGAGAGAAGGAGCCGGAAGAGCCTCCTGGCGCACTTCCTATTTGGCACGCGGCGGCTAACGGGATAGCTTAGTCCACTCATATACGGTCTATGTCTACTACAGAGGCGCTGTGGGTTACATCGACAGGAAAAGAGTGACCTAGGCACCAGATGAACTCTGAAGAAATCAGGGAAAACCACAGGTTGATTCAGTTCACTTAAAGACGTTTAAATGTTTACATTGTTCAAATATGCAGCTAAAACTTTTTTTTTTGTTAGTGGCATTGTTGTTTCCACTACAAGTTTAATGTGGATAGTTTTCTAAGAGCAGTCATTAACTGCCTTTATTTAAAATTCACACAAAGCTAAAGGGGGAAAATGGGAAAATGTTAAAGTTAAAATTAAACTGCAAAGTGCTTCAGACAATCTTAAAATATGCGATGAGTTAGTTCTTCTTGTTCTTAATATACATTTTACTCTATGACCTTTATCAATTCTAGCTTTATCTCTGTGTCTCTCAATGCTAGGTTTGAGAGACTCCATTAAAAGGAAAGCTACATTTTTATTTTTAAAAAACGAGAATGCACATTGTTATCTTATTCAAGAAACGCACAGCAATGATACGGATGAAAGATTGGTCAAACCAATGGGGGACCAAATCTACTTTAGTTATGGCACAAATAGGTCAGCAGGGGTCGCCACCCTATTACATCATTTTCTTGGAAAAGTAGTTGCTACTAAAAACTTTAGGTCATTGGTTAATTTGCATTATTGATATAAATGAAAGATATTTGATTTTAGGTAATATTTATGGTTATAACAGCCTCAACCAAAACAAAAATTTAATCTCAGAATTAACCACCACACTAAAAGAACTGTCTACTAGATACCCTAATTGTGAGATCATATTTGGAGGAGATTACAATATGGTAATGGATGAATGGCTTGATAGGTGCCTTTCCAGATTCCATAATTATCAAATCAACCCTGTTTTAAATGAGTTTTGTAATGTGTTTAAATAAGTGATGTTTTTCACACTCTTAATCCAGACGCACAAATATTCACTTGGTTTAAACCAGATGGTACGATTAAATCTAGATTAGATTTTTGGCTGATCTCTGAATTTTCATTTGACTTGGAAGTCAAATCTATGATATCTGCTGCACCGCTAACGGACCATTGTCTGGTCAAACTCACAATTTCCCCTAAGAACCCATGTCAAAGAAACAAAGGCTATTGGAAATTCAATTCAAATTTTTTACATCATGAACCCTTTTGCAAAGATATAAAAAGAACAATTGATAATATAATTAAAGAGCACTCATTAACAAATTATATAAACAAATGGGAATTCCTGAAATATAAAATTCATCAAATTTCGATTGGCTATAGCAAATCAATAAATAGAACCAATAAGCTAAAAGAAATTGATATTATCAAAGAAATCCATGAGGTCTGCAATAAAACATTACTAAGTGAGGGGGATGAACAAAGGTTAATCTTATTGTACTCTTCTTTGGACAAAATGTATATTACCAAGGCTAAGGGGGTGTATATCAGATCAAGAGCAAAATGGATAGAGGAGGGGAAGAAAAGTTCATCATACTTTTGTAGGCTAGAAAAAAGGAGACAGGAACGAAATTCAATAACAACTCTAATAATTGATGACCAAAAGTGTAGTGATCATGTGAAAATCTCAAAGGAAATTTTAGATTTTTATAGTAGGCTTTACTCCACCTCCTATTCCCAGAAGGATGCTGAGGCTCTTTTTGACTCCATTAAAGAACACATTCCCACATTCCCAAAATTTATGTGTGTTTAAAAAAAAATATGTGATGCAGAAATAAAACTCGAGGAAGTAGAAAAAGCTTTAAAATGTTTAGCTTTAGATAAATCTGCAGGTACAGATGGTCTAACAAGTAACTTCTACAGGCACACATCTAAAAGATGTATTATTCAATATGTTTAAAGAAATTAGAACAACTCTCACTCTACCAAATACAATGAAATAAGGGGTTATTACCCTAATCCCCAAACCCGGCAAAAGCCCTAAAATAATTCACAATCGTCGACCTATTACTTTACTTAATGATTTGATGATGATGACTTAATAATTTTAACTCATATATATGCAAATAGACTCAAAACTGGCATTAATGATATAATTTCAGACACACAATCAGGTTTTATTAAAGGACGCTCAATACACAACGATATAAGACTCGTATATGACCTAATTGACTGCAGTCATTTATTAGAAGATGACAGATTCATCCTTTTTTTTAGACTTTTTCAAAGCCTTTGACATGATTGAACACAAATTTATGTTTCGAACATTAGAACTTTTTGGTTTTGGAGAACATTTTTTAAACATTGTTAAATTAATCTATAAAGATACAAACAGTACTGTCTACGGTGCTTCCCCATAGATTTCCAGTTAAAGGAATCAAACAATGCTGTCCTCTCTCACCACTTTGCTTCATTGCTGCAGCAGAGATGCTACCCATTCTTATTAAAAAAGCTGATTTTGAAAAACTTTTTTTTTTTAGCTAGCAGATGATACGGCCATATTTATGAAAAATTGTGATCAACTTCCAGAAATTCTAAATACCGTCAATTTTTTTACCAAAGCGTCTGGGCTAAGATTAAATCTAAATAAATGCGAATTACTTCCAATTCACGATTCAAGCGTATCAGCCATTCACAACATACCTGTTAAAACACCTGTAAAGTATCTAGGAATGCACATAACAAAGGATGTGGACCAAATAACTAAACTTAATATTGAAAATAATCTTGAGAAATCTAAGTCGATCTTTAATTCGTGGGCTCAGAGAGACATTTCCATTATTGGTCGCACATTTCTTACAAAAATGGAATGCATTTCTAGATTTATTTATCCAGCCTATTCTTTAGCAATACCTAATAGCTCAATTAAAATTAAAAGTACAAGAATATGAAGAGGGTGGTGTAAAGACTATAGATTTTGAATGCATTAATGGTACAATTAAAACAAATTGGCTGAGGCAATTTTTAAAACAACAGAAACATTTCTGGTTTCATATTCCAAATGAAATATTTATGAAATTAGTTGGCATTGAATTTTTACTTCGATGTGACTATGACCTTAAAAAACTCTCCCAAAAACTTTAATCATTTCACCAACAGGTATTGTTCTACTGGAAAATGATTTACAAGCACAATTTCTGTCCCCATAAAACCCCAATTTGGAACTGTTGATATGTACCACATCAACGCAAATTTATACATATACAAAATTGGTTAGGAAAAGGTATATGGTCTGTGACACATATGTTAGACCAGACAGGAAATGTTTTATCTTTTGAGAACTTCAGATCCAAATTCAACATATGTGATCAAACTCAGTACAATAGAGTAGTGAAAGCAATACCTCAAGCTGTGGTAGTAATGGCCTCTAATTTGAATCAAAATAATGTACAGTCCTGTCTCCCGTTACTCATGGTGGATGGTCACAATCTGCTTCATTCTAATCTTAAAAATAGTGTAATACGGTGCATCTTTACAAACAAATATTTCCATTTGTAACATCTTGAAATCCAATTCTCAATTTCTTCACAATAAAGGAAGTTAAAAAATGAAGATCAAATTTTTCAAATTCCCAATTGCACCAAATGTAAATTGTGAATGGAATATACCCCTCGGCCGACTCTGCAAACGTTTTGGGTTTGAGGCAACTAAGTGTTCTTTCTGCAATGAGTGCAGTGAAACTACAGATCACATATTCTTTAGCTGTATGTATATTAATGTATTCTGGGAGGATTTACATCATTGGTTATCAAAACATATGCCAGTTCCAAATATTAAATTAGAAAATATTATGTATGGCTTCATTGTAAATAATTATCAGAATGATTTAACTATTAACACCATAATAATTTTAGGGAAATTTTTCATACACAAAAATAGATTCTTTAAGAGTCGACCAAATTTTAATGTTTTTCATAAAGAACTATGCCTGTTTTTCTCTTCTCTGAAATTTATGAAACAAAAATCTGCTGTATAACTTGAAAATTGTAGAACAACTGAAATTAAATGAAATTCTTTCCTTCCTTTTTTCCTTTTCTATATATTTATTTTGCTACTCGTGCCTCTTGTACGTCTATTGTTTTGAAATGATTGTAAAAGCATTGAATTATTTCATGAATGCCAACGCGGAACCTTTCAGCCCCTTGTTTCTATGGAGACAACAACAGGAGTAGTACGATTTTCCGGTTAACAACGTCCGGCCTCAAAACTTCCCCCATGAATTACGCGGAAGTCCGCATTTACACATCTCTTTACAAACATTATGCTTTGTGATAGTAGGTAGTTTTATTTTGTTTTTGTTTTTTAAATCACGTTGTTTTAAAATGACTTCGGAAGAGAAAGCTCCTACTCGTCAGCTCAGACGGTCAACAAGGTTTTCATCAGGCAATGCGAAAGGTAAATATCAAGTATTTTAGACTGTTAAGGCAAGAATAATTTGATTTTGCCTAATCATTGTGCTGCATAAATAATATTAAGTCTAATGTACGTTTTCATATCAAAACAAACATAAATGTGTTATAATGTATTTTGTTTCATTTGCGTTGCCCTGCTCGTTATTCACTGACAATGTGCGCTTCATTACCAGCGGTGAATTTTGAGCCAACTCCAAGAGGTCCTCTAAAGAGAACAAAAAAGTTATCAAAACCCCAGTCTGAAGTCCCAGCTTCAAATGGAACCAACAATAATGACTCCGATGAGGAGGGTTCGTTGATTTTATGGTACAGTAGTCACCTTTATGTCCCTTCAACTATGTAACTTTAATCACTGTCATTGGTAAAACACAGGCTCCCCCAATAAGAAGATTCACCTACAGACAGATATTTTGGCTGGTGGAGATGGTAATTCCTTTGTCCCTCCAAAGGATGTGGTGGAGCCAATGGAAACGCAGAATGAAAATAAAGGATTGGAAGAGCACATAAAGGCTTCAACTCAACAGTCACCTCTTCCACAAAATCCCCCAGGTGAGAAAACAAGACGCTTTTTACAGCAGTATTGCAATTTATGATCTTAAATCAATAATTTGTTGTAAAATTATGTTGTAATTGGAATTATTTTGTCATAGTTCCAGGTCCATTTGGAGATGTGAAATTAAGGCCTTTAGTTGTGCTTGGTCAGTGCTGCTCAGTGAGTCATCCTGAAAGTGAAAAGGTCATTAAATGTAAAGGTGATGAAGCAACACATACTCCACATACATATAATTCCTGTGTATTATTTAACTGTTGAATAGCATATTGTGGTAATGATTTAGTCATAGTGCTGTGTTTTTTAATATTGCTTTGGATTTTTACAGTGGAACAACCAAAGAAAAATGCTGCACCTCCATCCAAGAGCATTACTCCTCGAAAAAATACATCTGATGCAGGCCATGTAACAGTCACTAGCATGGTAGAATACAGGAAGAAGATGGAAGCCAAAATCACAGGTATTGTTGCCCAGAATTGTATTAAAAGTATGGATTGAAATTGGGAAATTTTGTTTACATGTAACATTTCTGTATCATATTTTGTCCCAGAAAACCTTAAAGTAAATCACTATGTCCCAAGTAATTATCCTGCAAACATAACACGACAGCACACACCTGTTTTAACCCCAGAAACAAGTGTGTCTGAGAGAAAACAAGGTAAATGAGCTTAAAAATTATCATTACCTCTGGAAAAACTGTTGGGGTTCAAATTTTGTTTTGTTTTGTTGTTTTTTTTTTTTTGTAGAAAAAAAGAAAACTACTGTTTCCCATCAGAGCTCAGGTGTTCCATCAAAAGGTAAATTGCAGAACAATCAGCTACAGTACCATTCTAAGTTCAATTTACTAATTTATCTCGCATTTCTTTGAGGTTTCTTACATTATTTGTGGAAGCTGGTCCTTTTGATGCTGTTGAGTGCTGGAGTTTTCCTGGCGTTCAAACACCACCACACTCTTCAGAAAACAAAAGATGGTAGTACGTCATCCGGGTCTATAAACTCAGGGCTCTTTGTTGAAGAATTGTCCCATGTGGTGATGCGCTTCCCTAGTCAACGCCCTGAGCTGTGGAAGAGGAGCCAAATCCATCTTAAGAAGCATCTGGACACGCCCCACCCCACTGAGCCCGTCAGTCTTGTTCTCACTGCAGGTTTGAAGGCCAAGAAGACTCTACACTGCCTGGCTCTCAATATAGCCTCTGCCTTCTCCTCTGCGGTTAATACATCTGTTGTTGTCATAAACGGAGAAAGCCAAGCTAACCTGGATAGTGACCAGGTTAAAATGGATATTGACAGCCAACTGAATGCAGCATTTGGAAGTGACAAACTTGCAGCTGTCATTCACCGCTTTGAAGAGCTGCCCCCTGGTTCAACACTTATCTTCTATCGGTACTGTGACCATGAGACGGCTGCTTACAAACGTGCTTTCTTACTGTTCACAGTGCTGCTCTCTGCAGAGGATCTAAGCACTCAGCAAAGCCTCAAAGAAGTAGAGGAGATGGTACGGGATCATGTGGAAGAGAGGTTTGTGGGAAATGAAACCGCATTCAATAAAATGGATGCTGATAAGTTCAGTGGACTCTGGAGTCGCATCGCACATCTGATCTTACCGGTGGCTTTTGAAGATGAAATGGAGCAAAGCGGATGTTGATCCAAATCAAGGAAATGTCTCAAGTCAACAACATGGGCACATGTATTTTGATCATTCCTGTTTCATTCCTTGGTTGGCTGTATTAAACATTGTCATTACTACTTTAAGAGTGTTTACAATGAATTGTATTGGTATGATATGACATATTAACTATCATTATTCCACTGTGTTTTCCAGTAAGTTTAGTTTTCCACTGTAGTCTTAGATTTCCAGATTTTAAAAGTATTTACTCAGTTTGACTGCTTGAAACAACAATATTCAATATTCAAAAATTAAGTCTGTGTTGGTTTTAAAAAGCTTTGTTTTTGGCTAATTGTGTGTAAAAAGAAAGTTACTAAAAGTGCCTTAAGATGTAAATGATGTGTATATAGTTAGAGACCAGACTAAATCACTTTCTGTTATTTGCTGTTAATGTTTTATTTTTTTGTTTGTTTCAAATTGAACGTTTTAAATAAAGAATATTTTGTTTATATTTCATCGTGTGTGCTCACACCTTGTGCACTTAACAGTTATTTATTGTGATAAAGGGTAAAAAGACATTACGCCAACTTAACACTGACATATTCCCACAATGGTGGCCACACCAAAAGCAACAATGAAAAATATTGGGACTGTGATGATAATACGCACCTGAAAGAGAATAAGCCAAGAAGAAAATCACATTATACAGTAAATCCACAAATGCACAAGGCTGTTTGTACACACTTACTGCCAGTGTTTGCTTCCCTGTAGAAAAAGAGGCATTCAGTGATTGAAATTACACTATAATTTGTGATTTTAACTATTATACTGATAATTCATTTTTACCTGTTTTGTTTATGACACCAATGCCTTCAAGAACCTTTGCAATAATAATGTATATTATCTGCAGACCAATGCATACTGTAAATGTTATTAACACTCCCAGAATCCAGATTTGGCAATCTGTGGTAGATTGGTAGATAAAGATGACTGTGGAAATAAAGAGAATTAGAGGTATTATCATATTTTATAACAACATTATGTGCTGTCTTACTTGCAAAGACTTCTTGGATAACAAATAATACCAGAAAAGAATGATCAAAAAAGTCCTTTCTATTGAAAGACAGAAGTAATAATAAAATATTCCATTCAAACTAAACAAACAATAAAAATAAATAGGATGACATTACAATTCATGACTGCGTTTAATCCTAAAACAGACAAAAATCTGTAGGACAAACGTTATCAAAGCAGTTACTGTCATTGCAAATCCTAGTCCAATGTTAACATCCTGGTGAATAGAAAACAAACAAACAAACAGTATTATGGTATTTCACAGAGGGACAGCGATGCATATCAGAAACATTTTACTTACATTCAGGGAATTCTTCACCACCACCAAAACTGATGCAGACAGTGCAAGTGAAAGAGTCAACACAGAGCTAAGTATCCTAGTCCACTACAGACAATTCAAATGTGTTATTAAATTTGTATTCCATGCTGACATAAAGTATCAGAAGCTATATACTCACCTTATGGATGTTGTGATATTTTGCATTGTTGGGGAAACTTAAAGGGACACTTAGAATAAATGAGATCTAAAGAAAAAGAATAAAACAGCATTAAAAAAAAACTCAGTATATTACAATCCTAATGACACTTGTTTCATAGGAATAGCTTACCACAAAAACGGCAGATACCATTTGAGGGGTGTACTGTTTCCAACATGGAAAGACATAAAAGCAAAGAATAAATATTTAAATGCATTTGGCCTCGGATAAGTGGAAGAAAATGGATGGATGCTTTTACTCAACGTCAAAGTGAGACACCAAACAACATTTAGGTTAACACACATTATCACAGAGAAATATCTGTGCATATATTCAGTTAGAGAGTTTTAATACTTGAGGCCCCACTGACCACAGGGCCGCAGATACCTGCATTGTCCATGTATGTATGTAAACCTATGTCTGGCCATAGCCTAATCGCTACTTATCCAATTTTCTAGAACCCATAAAAATGGAATAGGTTGTCAAAAAGACTACAGTATTGTTTGTTGTCTTATACCTACCATAAATTTCACAAAAACACAACACTCAATGCATTTAATTTATTTATTTACCTTTCTTTTTTCGCTATTCAGGGTTGTTCTGTTGGTACCAAGAGTACTGCTTTGACTGGTTGAAACTGTGAATGATAAACATAAAGTTTTCTAAGGATTTAATGTAACATTTCATTATGTTACTGTTTTAAATATACATACTTGATGGTAAAACAGCCGTTGTGTGAGGCTGTTTAGTACTGCTCATTGTGATTTTTGTAGTGGTATAATGATTTGAAGTACTTGCAACAGTGCTTCCTTCTGGATTTGTAGTAATCATTGTACTAAATTCTGTTGTTTGTATTGGAAGCGCTGTAATTTTTGAGGTCCATTCTGTCATTGTCAGTGTAACGATTGGCTCTGCAGTAGTCTCAGTAACTGTTTGTGTGGTACCTGGCGTTGTACTTGGTGATGGCGATGGTATGGTCATTTCAAAATCAACTGGCTTCCAAAATACTGCATAGGTCTCGACAAATGTGGCTCTTGAAACACAACGGGTTTTTATTATTAACTGTAGACTGTTTCAGCTTTATCATAAACCACATATTTTCAATACAGTTTTACTAACCTGAATATAATACCCTCAACATCTCCAACTTCAGCTTTCCAGTTAACTTCAAATGAAGTTTTAGCATCTCTGTTATTACTTTGGCTGACAGCTGAGTCCTGAAACAATACCATATATTTGCTCTCCAAAAATATTGTCAAATTTGATCAATGTCATACTTACAGCTGAATCATTACACGTTAAAAGGCGGGTGTTTTCAGTATCTAAGGCGATAAATTTACCCACAATACAATCATTCACTTTACTCCGAGCCTCCAACATAAAGCCTTTAAATGTCTTACTGCCCACACTTTTAAGTGTTACTATACAAAAAGAGAGAATTAATTAATAAATAAAAAAAAAAAAATAACATAACATTGCTGCTATTTATCTTTGTACCAGTAATTAAATCCCGTTCAGCTTGGAAAGTTTGAACTTCAAATGGGATGGGGCCGTTTTGAGGAGTGATCCCGTGTTCAACACTCATAGTGGAACATGACTGTGGGAAGTCACCATCGGCAAATGCTTGTGCTTGGTAAATAATAGTTAGAAAACCCAACATCCACAATCGGTTGGAAAAAATGTCCATCTACAAGAAAATGTGATACATTAATGAATAATGTATGCTTTCTGAAAAAAATGTAGGCCAGCTTTTCTTACCTTCAAACACAAAGGGGATTCCTGGATAATCAACAAATCCAAAACAAATTGAAGAATACCACATAAGTGTCTTTGTGGAAATTGGATGTCCTCTCTGAGCAGTCTGTGAAGTTTTCAAGTGTGGGTCCAAATCCCAAACAAGGAAGGATCAGACAAGGAAGTTACAAGAGGGTGGTAAATCCTGACCCAGTGCAGTTTAATTTATAACCACTACAGCAGAACTTGAATGATAAGGTAGCTATAAACAAGCATGTTGTTATGCTTATCTCACAACACTCTACTCCCTGCTCCTTCCCATTGGATATCTGCATTTGTGAATCAAATCAGTAAAATTAACTGATTTCTGGATTCTGATTCCCCTCAGGGATAAATCAATTAAACACAAATGATTAAAAATTATTGATTAATTTATTGCTTTGTACCAGTCTGGCTACTTACTGAAATTCAAAAATAATAAGACAGCTGCTTTTATGCTTTTGTTGATGTATTTTACATGGATGTAGCTTTATACAACTTTCTAGAATCTTATTGATCAAAATTCATCACATAAAACATGACATCACAACACTGAATAATGAACGAAATCTAATGTACAATCAGAATCAGAAAGGTTTTATTGCCATATGAGTGAACAGGTTCACAACATTAGGAAATTGCCACGGTACTTGGAGCAAACATAAGACAAACACTACTAACCATGCAATAAATAAAATAAAATAAAGTAGAAAACAATAAACTCTATCATGTAACACAAAAATTACAAGAGTATAACAAAACAATCATTTTAAAATGAACAAAAAATATGCAGTAATTTAAAACAAAAGCTGTACAGTGCTCTAGTACAGTGATCCTTGAGATTTTTGAACGTCCATTTCCACCGGCTGCTCCTCATTCACAGTTTTACGGGTGAGGAATCGACACAACATTGATTTCAAGTGGCTCCTAAATTTCTCACCAACAAAAGCATAAAACACAGGGTTCAAACAGCAGTGGGTGAAGGCGACAAGGTGAGAAAAACAAAATGCATACTCCAAATAGATTGCTGCCTGACACTTGTCAAATGGTGGAACTAAATAATATTCTAACATTTTCAGAAAGATTACCACATTATATGGGATCCACCCAATGTAGAACACAGCAACAATTGAAAAAACTAGCTTCACTGCTCTGTTTTTGGTCTTATATTGAGTCTCTTTTATTTTAGATAGTATCCGAATGTAACAGAAGGCCATCACTGCGAAGGTAACCAGGAAGAAAATGTTTTGTTGAAAAGTTGTGATGGTCTGCCACACATGTGTTTCATAACTGCAACTTAAAAAATCGTCTTCATGATTACTCATGACGGTAGTCTTAAGTAGAGAGGGCAAGGCAGCCACAATACTTAACATCCACATAAAAGCAGAAACCAAAATACCAGTCTGCATCTTTTGACTGTTCAAGTTACTGACATGGTGAACCACAACAACGTATCTATAGATTGTCATTACAGTCAGGAAGAGCACGCTACTGTAAAATCCAATGAAGAAAACAAAAGACACTATTTTGCACACTGCCTCAGAGAATACCCATCCCTGTACGTGGTAGATGGCCCAGAAGGGGAGACAGGTGGTGAAGACAAGGTCAGAAATTGCCAGGTTGAGGATAAAAATATTTGTGAGAGACTTGACATTTTCGTACAAAGCCAAGATTACTAGAACCAGGATGTTTCCAGCGAGGCTCAGGGTGATGACAAGTGCAAAGAAAGTTGGGATGGCAAAGGATTCAAACTGTACCACCTCATAGATCTCGCACATTTCGTCTTCCAGGTCATAATCATAAATGCTGTCGTTCAGGTCAGGCGTTGTCGTGGAGAAGTTCATTTTCAAATCAAGACTAGCTGTCAATAAAATAAAAAAAATAAAATAAATAGGCAAAGCCTTCAGAAGTATGTTGAAAACATTATGATAAATGGCAATTTACCTGTTGTTCAAAGAGGTGGTTTGCTGTAGCCTATGTCGTGGTGATGTGTATCTCAAATGATCTAAAAATGTACATGACAAGTTTCAGGGAGTGCTTTCTGTTCCTGTTCTGTGGAAGTTTATTTCATATCTAATCTGTCACTGTTTATAAGTGAAGCATAATCTGAAATATATTAGAGCAAAAAATTATTGTGAAAGTCTTTTTTTTTTCAATTCTGATTAATAGAATATAAAATTATATATTAATGTGCATTCCTGTATAAATTATCATTGCTTATCACATGACACCAGTGTTTACTCCACATACCAACTAAACTATGTAGTTTCAAAGTCCCACCCACATTCTTGTATCTCATTGGTCCATAATCTGTACTTCGCCCTCTGATTGGACAAGTCACTGAAACTGGACCAGCACGTTTGATGGCGCTATCAAATGTCTTGGATTGTTATGGATTTTCCCGTAAAAAAGTATGTCCTCATTTGTATTTCCTTGTCATTTGTTAGTATGTTTAGTATTAAACTTAGTCTATGAGTGCAGTCTTTGTGAATTGGAGCACTTATAAGTATTGATTACTCCGATTCGAAACCTTTGTTATAATGCTAATGTCGTTCACAACACCAGAAGGCACAAAGTAAGAAGTGAAAGTTTGGTTGTTACGTTTTTATTGCGTAAATGTCAGTGGATATTTGTGCATTTTACTTAGCGATAATGGAGGATCAGTACTTCGGTAACATCCTCTGTGCTTGACACATACGTTTTTTTTCTCAATTTAGGCGAATGCAGCTGTTTGCCAAACAATAGCCTAGTTACTGGAAACCAAAACTTTTTTGGGAGTTAATTTCTTTTGTTTAACCAAATTGCTTATTATATTGGAATAACCCAATATTATGTTGTGTTTACTTTAATTTCTACAGTAAGTTA
Organism: Odontamblyopus rebecca; assembly: GCA_030686955.1. Taxonomy (NCBI): domain Eukaryota; kingdom Metazoa; phylum Chordata; class Actinopteri; order Gobiiformes; family Gobiidae; genus Odontamblyopus; species Odontamblyopus rebecca. The sequence continues at coordinate 20,667,289 of CM060660.1, read as the reverse complement.
TTTGTTGACCACTGGAAGAACACCCTGCACATTGCCCATCACTGTAGCTCCACCTGAAATGGCACTGAACCCTCACTGTAGCCTATTTTGTCCCTGTTTGATCTTGATTTCTTCTGATCCAGAAGACTGGATGTGACTCTTTGACCCCCGGTTGCGGAGACTGTGAGGATGGCTTCAGGGGCTACAGCTGGGGAGAGCCAACTTCAGAGGATTATCCGAGATCTGCATGGTGAGCTAACCTTATGAGTGTCTGGTGACTGTCCATGCCATAAAGTCCATAATGACCGGTGTAGGATCTAGGAGAGGTCCTAGTCCTAGTTTGGGTGGGCTGAAATCTTGTTGAATAGTCATATGTGTCATGCAAAAAGAGAGGTAGGACACCCATCACAGGTGCCCTTTCATCTTTTTTTTATGGTGGATAAGAGGCAACTTTGGATTTTATGGGCCAGCTGCATTGTAAAAGAAGAACAGTGGTATGTTGGTAGCCATTTGAATGTGCATTTGGCAATGAGTCAGTTTTTAATGATTTAATGAATTTAACTAAAAGTTTGTCATATGAGTTTCCGTCATGTGTTTCATTTGTTTTCTGTAGTCAGCAGTGTTCTGTTATAAGCTCACTGTGCCACTGTCTTTTCAGATTCTGTTGCTGAATTAGCCAAGGAGTACAGGGAAAGTGGGGAACCAGTTACAGATGACAGCACCAACCTCCACAAGTTCTCCTACAAACTGGAATATCTCTTACAGGTACATTTAGCTTGTCTTTTTTAAACAACTGACCTTTAAACATATGAAAATATTAGAAATCATTGTCACTTTATTTTTTAGTTACATCTGGAAACTCTTTTTGTTGTTTAGTTTGGCCAAAAGGAGAAAACCACACTTCTTGGCACAAAGAAAGATTACTGGGATTACTTTGTTGACTGTCTGGCCAAAATTAAAGGAGCCAATGATGGTATCCGCTTTGTCAAATCAATCAGTGAAGTAAGTAAAATATACAATACAATTTATATTTTTTTTATTAAAAGAATGTAGGTTAATTTATCTTATTTATTTGGTCAACAGATAAAAACATCTCTGGGAAAGGGACGTGCCTTTATTCGCTACTCTCTTGTACACCAAAGGCTGGCTGACACTCTGCAACAATGTTTAATGAACCAGAGAGTGACAAGGTACAGATTATAACTACTTTCATTCTTGTCTACCACCCCATGGCTACAATTCTATGTCCTTTATTCTTTTTCCTTACAGTGACTGGTACTATTCACGAAGCCCCTTCCTGAAAGTTCAGCTAAGCGGCGAAATCATCAACCACCTGTATGAACTCAATGATGTGCAGTTTGATGTAGCCTCCAGGGGTCACGACCTTGATGCCGCCTGGCCCACTTTTGCCAGGTATGAAAAAAAGGTTATCTAATATGATTCATGTTTTGTCATGTTTTGAAGAGTAGATGAAGTACTGTAATAATAATAATCTTTTCTGTATTAGGAGAGCTCTCAATGCAAACTCTCCCAGCCATACATGGAAACCACCAAGTCGTAGCTCCAGCATTAATAGTTTGGCGAGCAACTACTCCCAGGTACATTAATTCTACATTAATTCACTGTAATAAAGCATGAACAATTCATAAAGAACAAATTGTTTATAAGACTGATTCAAGCAATGACTACTTAATAAATGGGTTAGGGTTTTGAATTAGGGCATTAATTAGTTACTAAGCCTGAGTCACTCTTAAAGGGCCCATATTTCGCTATTTACTGATCTGTTATAAACATACCTGGAGTTGTGTTTTATTTAATTCACACATGTTTAACACACAAAACCTGTATATTTAGGCTGAGAAAACACTTCACCATGTGGTAATATATGAAGTGCTCCACTGTGTTTTTAAACCCAATACACCTTCACGAGAATCATTTGGAAGATTTCAGCCCTGGAATTGCCCATCTCTAATGAACTAAAGGTAAACGGTAGCTGTTAACTTGAAAACTATCACTACATAACATCACAAGGTGGAACAGAGCATTTTGAGCTTTGGAGATGTAGATAGCTTAATAAACCAGGAAGCCTGTGACTAAAACAAAACACAACAAAACCCAAGTATGTTTTTGATGAGGTAACAACATAACGGCATTACTTTAAATTCACAAGTGTCAATTTTGTGAAATATAGAACCCTAACTATTTGTTCAGAATTAATTAAGTTTTTGTTCATGCTTTACTAACAGTATTAAACTGGTAGTTATTAAAGCATTACCCTATTTTTATGAAAAGAGTCAGTAATTCTCTCTTCTTGTTTTGTAGCAACCAGGCGATTTCTCTTGTAGCATTGACTTTGGTCATGGTTTACTCAATGAACTCAATGAGTCACTACCTCCGTGCAGTGAGGATGCCAGCACCATCGATGACCTCCGCCTTGAACTCGACCAGTCTGAACTGAAGATGCGAGAACTCTTAAACAAAGTCCAGCAAATGGCAGAGCAAGAGGTTGAACTGAGAGGGGTGGTAGAGGACCTCCAGAGACAGTTAGACAGATCCCTAACTGCCCAGGAGTACCAGCAAGTCGAATTCAGAAATCTGCGGGGAAGAGAGGAGACCCTGTCCAGAGAAATTGAAGCTGTCAGGAATGTAGAAAAGGCACGGGAAGCAGAACACCACCAGCTTCAAGAGAAATTAGCCACAGCTGAATCCAAGAACATAGAGCTTTTAGCCAAGTTAGATGGGATTTTAAATGAAAAAGGACACCAGGCTGCAAGCTTCTTTGACTCAGCACAAAAGATACATGAATTGCTTGACAAGTTAAAAGAAGCAGAGAAAGGGAAGATGGATGCTGTGGCTGAAACGGAGGAGAAGAAAAGACTGAACGAAAGATTAGAAGAGGAACTAAAGCTGAAAACAATTACAATAAAAGATGAAGAAACAAAGCGAGAAGAGGTAGCTATGTCCAAAGCAAAATTGGATGCTAAACTGGAACAACAAAGATGTGCTATGGATAAGCTACACGGAGCCTTCACTTTAAAAGAGAAGGAGACAAGTAATTTACAGATGCAACTTTTGGACCTCCAAAAAATAATAGATAAACAAGAAAATGACATGAAGAAGATGAGGGAGAAATTTGAAAAAGAAAGTAATGAACTCAAAGAGCAACTTGAGAGTAAATGTGAAGAGGTAATTACCAGCATTAATACACTACAAGGGCTACAAACCAAGTATCAAATCCTGACTACAGATAAGGAAAAACTTTCCACTAACCTTACCAATATGGAAATCAATGTAAGGGAACATGCTACAAAGGTCGAGGAATATAAAATAAAGTGTGGAAATCTCATGGAGCTCAAAGAGAAACTACAGGCTACAGTGAAAAAAAATGAAGAACAGGCACAGGAAATGACGGGACACCAGACTGAACTTGAGGCTGAGTTGGCTGTTTTAAGAGCGTCAGAAAAACAGCTCAGAGGTCAACTGAAGGACACTAAGATGACGGTGGATGAGAAGGAAAAAATGTTACGCGAGGAGAACCGAGAGCTAGATGAAAGCTTGCAGCGTGCAAACATGACCACCAAAATCTCAGAGTCCACAGCCAAACGTTTGGAGCAGGAGAACCAAGCACTCAAAGAAGAACAAAAAACTGTAAAAGCTGCTCTCAGTTGCATGCAAGCTGATTTGAAGCGTGTGCATGGGCAGATAAATGATTTAGAAAATAACTTGGAAGCTTCACGTAAGAAGGAGAACGCTTTGCAAAGTCAACTACAAACCAGTGAATCACAGTTAGATGGCAGCAAGAAGCAAATCAGTGAGCTAGTAAAAAAAGTAAAAACATTAGAGAGAAATAAGAAAGAGCTTGAAAAGGCAAAAGCTGATGCAGAGGTGATGATTGCTAAACAAACAGAAATGATGGAACGTGTCACTTTTGAGAAACAAGCTATTGAAAAAACACAATATGAGAAAAGCACAGCCCAAGTTAAACAAAACCAGGAAGTAACTAGTAAACTTAATTTGGTAGAAGGGCAGTTGGCTGTAAGTATAGAGGAAGTATCCAGGTTGCAAGCGGAGATACTGGACTTAAGAGTGCAGGTGCAAAGAAGCGAAGAAGAAAAACTAAAGTCACAAGCACAACTGGAGATGACTGAGGCCCAGAGAGATGAGTTTACGACACTGACTGAAAAACTAAAAGCTACAATCGAAGAGCTAAACCAGAAACATGTAGCAGAACTGATGGAGTGCAAAAAGAAGGAAGAGGTGTTGATCAAAGAACGGGACAAGGAATTGGGTAACTGCGCTGAGCTGGTCTCCACACTAGCAGCTGTACGTGAAGAGGTTTCCATGCTAAAAGACGAAAATGAGCGATTGATTTTCGAAAATACTGACATACGGGAAGGACTGCACAGGGTAAACACAGAGATGGCAGAGATGGGCATAACCATATGCAAACTAAACACTGAAAAGGAGGAAGCCAGGGAACAATGGGCTACAGATGAGGTAAGGATAGAAGAGTTTGAAAAGGAGGTAGAGCGCTTTGGGGAATGCATGGATGAATTGCGAGAAGAAAATAGAATCCTTAAAGACGAGCTGGCACAGATGGAGAAACTGCCAAAACAAATGAAGGAGCTTCAGGACCAGTTGGAGAAAGCCAATAGCCAAGTACAAAGTCTAAAAAACTCCAGCCGGGAGGAGGTGGAGGCGGTGAAGTTTCAGATGAGTTCAGAAAGCATGAATTATCAAGTACAAATAAAGGTGAGACACGCATACTTGTGGCCTATAGTTATTGCTTCACTGTAATGCTGCTGCTTTCTCATTACAGAGTTTAACAGAACAACTCAACAGAGTGAAAATGCAGCTACAGGAAGAGAAGAAGAATGCCTCCAGTTTAGAGAAACAAGTCTCAGAACTTGGGGTTAGTTTCACCATCATTATAAAAAAAGAACAAAGTGATGGAAGCAAATGTGTAGGATTAAAGTTTGTTTGTTAATATAGTATATTACAAACAATGTAAGTCAGCTATAGTAGGTCACAAGCTTAACATATTGCCATGATGATTGGTGAGGATTGTTGAGTTTGGCTTTTCTTTTTACTATTAGATGGATAATGGTAATGAGATAAACACAATGGTGGACAGTTGTCATAAATAATTATTGTATTTTCTCTTAAGGCTTTGAATGAACACTATTTGCAGCTAACAGGGGAGAAAGATGCTCACATCACCAAAACAGAAACCACAATTCGCGACAATGACACTGAGATACAGCAACTTAGACATGAAGCGCGCAGGTAAGCTGTTTATATATTTTAAATGCTTATTAACTGTCTCTTCCCCCAGTGCTCTATTTATCTTTGTCAATAAAGATTGTTTCGATTGACTGTGTGCATATAACCCAACAATGTAATAATAATAAGAAGAATCTACATCTATTTAGTGCTAAAGATGCCTATTTGGCTGCACAAGCCCTGTGTGATGAATTAAAGCACAAATTGGAGACGGCTGAAGTCGACAAGCAAACCCAGATATTGAAGATGTCCGCTGAGATTGATGACCTTAACCGAACTAAAATCACTCTGGAGGAACGTCTTATTGAGCTAATTAGGTATGACTAGTTTTTGTTTAAAAAGCCAAGATGTCATGGGGTTTCTGCCCTTTTTCAAATATAAAAAGTAGGTTAAATGCTGAAAAGTTAAAACTCTCACAATATAAACCCACAATCTTTAAATGTCTATAAGACCTATCAGTGTTTTTGTTGGTCTTGATAATACATGAAAAATACCACCACACGAGATAGGGTTTTGGAGCTGCTTATTTCAAGAAGACTGTGCACTGAACGTTTTAACAACTCACTGAGAAAATCACTTGTGCATCCACCCACTCCACATCTTGTCTTTTTGCATTCAATTGCCTACACTTAGTTACATTTTTATTTAGTTTGTATGACTTTGGAATTGTTTATGTTATTGTTTATGTTTATGATACACATCACTGTGTATCATAAATACTTGTATACTGTGTATACTGTGTATCATAAATACTTTATGAATGTGTTGTTGTTAGGGACAAAGATGCTCTGTGGCAGAAGACAGATGCCCTGGAGTTTGAGCAGAAGCTGCGTTCAGAGGAGCGCTGGTGGCTCATGGATAAAGAGGCCACTCACTGCCTTGGCTGCCAGGGACAGTTTACCTGGTGGCTACGCAAACATCACTGCAGGTCATATTATTATTATATATTTTAAATCACTGTGTAATACGTATTACTAGTAATACTAATCTTTAATAATGATACCCCCTTCTGTAGATTTTGTGGTCGTATTTTCTGCTATTACTGCAGCAATAACTTTGCGATGACAAAACACAGCGGGAAAAAGGAGCGCTGTTGTAAAGACTGTTACAACCAACACAATGCTGTGGGGGAGAGGTTCACTGAAGCAGAAGTGAGTGCTTCAGAAGCCCAGGCTCCCCTGCCTGGACTGGTACCTGAGCTGTGTCCTGATGCAGCCCCTTCTACATCCACCCCCAGAGGAACAGGTATCAGCTGCAAATCACTCAACTTTAAATATTTTCTCTAAAAAGACAAATGATATTTGATTAGAAATGTATTCATGAATCTCTGTTTCAGACCCTAAAAACAAGTCTGATGATGGAGCCTTTGACATAATCACTGAAGATGAGGTGCACAGAGTATATGACAGTGACGCTGCCTCTCAAACCACAGCAGGCTCCTTGGATGGAGAACAGGCTCCCAGACTGCTCAATATGTGAGTTTAAGCACCAAGCTCTGAGGATAAACTGTCTCGGTTCAATTAAATGAAAAAGATGGGTTCTCCATGCTGCTATACACCAAAAAGGTCAAGAACGTCAGTCTAGTTTTCAAAAGATAAAGAGAAAATGTTTTCCATTACTGGTTTTGTTCTCTAAAGTTTTGTGTTAATATATGAAGTATATCAGTAGTTCGGTATATCAGTAGTAATATTCAGAATCATGCATCTTATATAATTAATTGTGTATGCTTGTAATATTCTGTTTTCAATAAAAATAACAATATTTAGTACTCTAGTACATAACACACAGTTTATCTCCAACACGTGTATGTATGTTACTTGTTTTGTATGAACCCATTTATTATATTGAAATTTCTACATTACAGAAGCACAGGTGATGTGACCCCAGAGGACGTAGAGGAACATATTCCCACTGTTCAAGATTCAGAGATTAATCTACTCAAATCTGGAGAAGTCACGTATGTCTGATGACCTGTTGCCCTTTTTGTAATAGTACATACATAATTACTTGTTTTTGCTCTAAAAACAGGATGGCTATTCCATTCAGCATTGATGACATTTCCCAATTTGGCAGTGGTTCCAGGGAGCTGTTTATCAAATCGAGCAACTATAGTGTGATAACTATTACCGTCTGCGACTGTGGACCCACAATCAGCTGGATGTTTTCCTCTGAGCCAAAAAGCATTTCATTTAGTGTGGTCCACCGAGAATCGACGGACGCTTCCGTAGACCAATCAAAGGTATTGACATACATAAGCTTTGAAGTGTAAATTTGTTTGTTTATTTTTTAAAAAACTGGAGTTTCTTTTGCATAATTCCTAATAATTATATGTGTATACCTCTTATGACCATGCCCCATGAACAGCAGTGGCTCAGAGGTTAGAGTATTGTCCACCAACCCAGGTCTTTTACTCACTATGTGTGCCCTAATAGGCTAATTGTGTACATCGGCAGCCTCGCTTGCACTAGTCTTCCCCAGGGCAGCTGTGGCTACAATAGTAATTCAGCACAGAGTGTGGCATGAATAAGTAATGACTACAGTGTAGTGCTTTGAGAGGTTCATTATTTAGTGTTATTATTTTTAAAAGGCTCATCATTGCGTGATAGTCTAGAAGTGCCCCTGTTTATAAAGCCCATTCACCTCAGATTCAGGAGAATTCGGCAGTGTCTGGAGTTATTATTTTTAGGTTTTTATTGCCAGAAAATATTTGGTTTGGTGAAGTTTCCAGCTTGTTTCCATGGAGATGGAAAGGTTTACAGGAAGAATAGGGTTTTAAATTATGCTGTATAGCTTTTATAGATGCCCCCTTCTGAGATAACCTGTATGTCTTTTGAAAACATCAAACAGCTGGTGCCCGGAGATGCTCACTAACCCAGAAGTATACATGCTGTATTTGAAATGTCAAGGCTGTAAATATTTAGTTTACTTCTATTTTAGTTAAGTGTTATTTGTTTATTACAAATAATATAGTTCATGCTTTAATTTTGAAAAGTCTTGTTGTGCAGCCAGAAGGAAGGTGTAGGTTTCACAAAAAAGCAGAAGTTCCCACACACCTAATTGAGAATCAGCACACACGTCATGTGAAGAGAAAATTTCTGTTGGTTACACAGACAAAAGACAAATTTGATGTTTTTAAAGGGTTTATTAAAACATAGCAATTATACTAGTTCATAACAAATAATTAGAATATCATGAAAAAGTTCAGAAAGTCAAACCCATATATTATACATAAACTCGTATAGTGAAATATTTCAAGAGTTTATTTCTTGAATTTTTTTTATTCTGTGTCAGAAAATTTGAATATTACCTAAGATCAATTAAATTTTTTTTTAAAAACTTAAAGGGAAATGTCAAGCTTCTGAAAAGTATGTTTATTTCTATGCACTCAATACTTGGTTGGGCATGAATTGCTGCATTAATGCGCTGAGACATGGAGGCGATCACCTTGTGGCGCTGCTTAGGTGTAATGGAAGCTCAGGTTGCTTTGGTTTTGGCTTTGGCCTTTAGATTATCTGCATTGTTGGTTCTGGTGTCTCTCATCTTCCTCTGGAGATTCTCTGTGGGGTTCAGGTCAGGCAAGTTTGAAGACCAATGAAGCACAGTAGCACCATGGTTGGTGAGCCATGCTGGAAAATGAAATCAGCACCTCCATAAAGCTTGTCAGCAGAAGGAAGCATGAAGTGCTCTAAAATGGCCAGATAGATGTCTGCATTGACTGTGGACTTGAGAAAACACAGTGCCAACACCAGCAGATGACACGGCAGCGCAGTGTATTCTGTGCCTCTCCACTGTTCCTCGAGACAACTGAGTAACAGTCCAGTTCTTTTTCTCCACAGCCCAGGTAAGACACTTTTGACATCATCTCATGACCCATATAGGCTTCTGTGCATAGTGGCTCTTGATGCACTAACTCCAACCTCACTCCATTTATGAAGCTCCCCCAAATTCTTGAATGGATTTTCAGCAGCGGCCATCCCTTTTGCTGGTGCACCTTTTCCTACCACTTTTTTTTCTTCCACTCAACTTTTTCTGAATATGTTTGAATACAGCACTCTGTGAAAAACAGCTTCTTAAGCAATTATCTTTTGTGGCTTACCCTCCTTGTGGAGGGTGTCAGTGTCCTCTGTCCAGTCAGCAGCCTTCCTCAGGATTGTGTTTTCACTGACCCAGACTGAGAGACCATTTGAAAGCTCAGGAAACCTTTGCAGGTGTTTTTAGTTATGGTGTGATTTTTTGAGATACATAATTTTTGTTTGTCATTATCTGTAAGCCACAATCAACATTCAACAGTCTCTTTCTAAACACACTCAAGAACGGCATTTACAAAAACAAAGAAGACATTGTGAAATCCTGTTTAAAGAGAGACCACTGTCACAGACAATATATAACCACTGTCCTTGAAACTTGAAAATCTGTCAAAATGGCCAAAACGATAAGACCCAATACAAAGCAGTACATCATAAGTCCATGTGTGTGAGACCATAGAACATGGTGATCCATTACAAAGTACACCATATTCACAGAGGTTCTGTTGCAAGTGAGCTTATCACATCAAGGACCACAGTTACTATGGGACTAAGAAATCATGGTACAAAGCCACTCAATCCATAGGTCACCTCATTCTCTTGGCAATGAAAAACAAGACTGTACAGCACAAGAAAGAGAGAAAGCCCAAAGTTTTATTCTTAAAGGGACAGTTTGGAATTTTGGACATAGGGCCTCATTTCCTAGTGAGCCAGAGTGTTGGAGACATCTGGAGACACTTTTTATAAAATTCCATCCAGTCCTTGTATTTGGAGAGGTTGCTGGTGCTAGGCTAGTGCATGTCAATAGCCATAATTGTCCTGCCACTAAAAACAGTCTTACCCAAATCACAAATGAGCAAAAGGAGCAAAAGATGGCTGATCTCCCACCATCACAATTAGACCATCACCACCATTCACATATAGTGGATTAAACTGCCTTGGAGCCTTTCTTACAAAACAAGGTCACAAAATGCACAAGCTTTATGGACTCCCTTTAACATGCCTTTGCTACAGAACAGTTCATAGAAATGTTGGACGACGCCTTTATTGTTTGACTCTATTGCTTCAGTGCAATTGAAATAAGGTGCGATCAAGGAAACAACTTTATTGGAGCTAAAATGAACTGCAGGAATACTTCACACAAGTCGACTGACTGACTTGGTACATTTTTTGGCTGAGAAACCATGTGATTTAATTATGCACACTCCACATTCAAGTCATACAGGATGTTTATGGAAAAGACAAATAAAGGCAATTCAAAACGTTCTTCACTCAACTGCATCACTTTCATCATAATTTCAGAACGGATAATGGATCATTCTTGTGTGAGGCAGTGGCTGATGTAAGTGGAGAGGTTGTGCACACAAAAGGTGGAGATAGGTGCAGTGCTTCACAGAACAATTTTGGTCACATTGTAGAAGAGAATATCTTGCTAATGTTGCAACAAGGCAGCATTGGCACACTTCAGGAGAAACTCAAAAGTTGGAGATGTCAGGATAAACGTTTTACTCTGTAGTGAATGGAGATTAGCACAAGTAATGGACACAGTAATGACAAGGAAGGACTCGCAAGAAAATGAAGGTTATGGAGAAGGAAGACTGAAAGGGACATTCTTTAATACAGTTTCTGCTCCTAGAGACTAGTAGAGTAAAAGCCTCTATAGAATAAGTAACCAACGTCTTCTGACTGTACATTCTAAGTTAAAGTTTATTTTGCAAGAAAGTTTCTATCTGTCAGAAATAATGTTAATCAAAAGCTAACATGCAAACAATCATATAGCACTCAGGTAGAAATTATCAAAAGGTAAAAATAGTGAAGCTACTGACGTCCCTATTTAGCCTGGAATGTTCCACAGAATGGTATTAAACATATCTGCATTTATGCAGTTACATGCGTTTTTAATGGTGTAATAATTTCAGGTAATAGCAATTCAGGTAATATCGTTAAATATGGTAAAAACTTAAACAGTAAATATCACTTGCTATAAGTGCTAAATTACTGTATATGTTTTTTGATTTCTTGTACCTCTTACAGTGTGTTCACATACAGGTGTTCACTGAAAGTTGTGAACCATCAGCTTGATAGACCTGATTCCTGCTTCTCTTTTCTCTCACTGCCTTTTGCCAAACTCTTTTTACAGTAACTTTAAAAATAAGCCAAGACCCAGAGTGTGCTCCCTGACTGATGAATGTTTTTATAACCATCAGTATGTTTCACTTCTCTCTGTTGTTTCTGTTCTGCTCTCAGGTCCTGATTCCTCTCACTCGCTGTAATTCACATCAACAGACTGTTCAGGGACAGCTCAAAGTTCGACACCCTGGCCTCTACACCCTTATCTTTGACAACTCCTTTTCTCGGTACTACATTTCAGATTTGATTTTTCATAATTGTATTATTTATTGTTGATCTGGCTGGTTTATGAATCCACTACTCAAATATTTCCTCCACAGGTTTATTTCTAAAAAGGTTTTCTACCATCTGACCATGGAGCAGCCCATAATCTATGACGGAAGTGACTTTCCCTGAAGCTACAAGACGTGTCCCTGCTCAGTGCATTATACACTTTATGGGAAATCTCAGGAGAAGACTTTTTTTATCAGCCATACCTTAATACTGATATCATTTTAATAATTTGTTCTGTTTCATGTTATGATCTTGTTGATTTACACATTTTTAATTGGGGGTGTTTGGAGCTTGTATTATTTGTAGCCATTAACTGAAAATATTTAAGTTGTAAGGTTTAGTAATTGCATGCCTGTTTGTGTTTTCCTCACCTGTAAGGCAGGTGGTGTTATTTAACTTATCTTACCCTGTGAAATAGTGGTCAATTCAAAATTTGAAGTTTTAAGAAAGTGGTTTGATTTTTAAATCAAACTTTTTTATATATAGTTCCTATTTATTAGAACAGTAATTAGTGATGTGTTTAAGTAAATGCACTTTTAGGCCCAGTGTGCTGTTACAGTGCTATCACTGCCCAAGTTCAGACATTGTGTGTACAACATGTCTGTGCTCATTCACTCTCTAAAGTGCCTTTAATCTGAGTCATATTTTGTGTATTTTTGCATAATTTTTCTGAAACATTCTTGCACAGCAATAAGACTTGAAGGGCTTTTATCTATCTATCTATCTATCTATCTATCTATCTATCTATCTATCTATCTATCTATCTATAGATATAGATAAATGAAATGTTCGCACACATTTTGATTGTCTTTCGACTTGTTTGATCAGTCTCTTCCAACCTTGTGTCTGTTTCTTTACTTATAAATAAAGAGAAACACTATTGTTTTTGTGAATGCGGACTTTTTTCTTCAGTGGCGCATTTGTGAAGTTGGGGCGACACAGTGCGGTGCATGCGTTGAACTTGAGTGATATTGAAGTCTTTAAAAAAAATCGTGTGTCGTTTCAACAGTGTTCACCCGATCTAATCGCCTCTCTTTAAAGGTTTTTATTTATTTATTTATTTATTTATTTTTTACTTCAGTTGAAATCCACCTCCAATCAGGAAATTCTTGTTTTTGTATCCCTGAAATCCTCCATTCTGCTCCTCGCATTTCCATTCACCTGTTCAGTGCTGAACGCGCGCTGTGGGATGCTCGGCAAATGGAGCCAAGCCGACAGTCTGTAGTGCTCAGAGCTCAGTGCGCGCAGTGGATCATTCACGCTTCAGTCTGGCGGGGAAAAAACCCACAGAACCGCAACATGCTCTTTCTCCAGACCACATGCATCTTCTTCATTTTGATTCTTCCACTGACTGTAAGTAGGCTAAAGGATAAAATTATGATCATTTTATGCATGCCGTTCTTAATTAGCCTTTTAGAAGCGTTGGTAAAACTTCAGTGTTGGGTGTATATCATTTCTGCTGCATACTATGGAAGTTTAAGACATGGCAAAAATCACAAAATTACACATGTATTTTATGCGCTTACTATTCCGCATAAATTGATTTGGTTTGAAACTGGATTTGGCTGGAGTTTGATTGACCTGAAGATGTTTTCCATTTGCACTCAACAGGACAAGAAAAGCATCTTCTTTAAAAGGGGGAAAAATAAAAGATTTTCATCATCACTGAAATGTCACAGAACAATGCTAGAAGCAATGTGATAATTAGGACTATCCATAATTTCCCCAAGAGAGCATGATTTTGCATCTCATAATTTGGCTGTGACAATCTGGGGTGAATGACGAGCAGCTTGTGTCAAACAAACAAAGTGAGTCCAGCTGGAACAGCTTAATTGTGAGTTACCTCTGCAGATTGACAATAAAATATGATTACTTGTTTAATTTTCAAGGTGCACAATGTACTTTTTGTAGAGGGTGGTCCACCACCTGCTTAGACGGACTTACATGAAGATACTGATGTCCCTATTTAGCTTGGAATGTTCGACAGAATGGCATTAAACATATCTGCATTTATGCAATTACATGTGTTTTCATTGCTCAAAAATACCTTGACAAATATGCATTTTTATTGTGAGTGCGCTTGTCCCTCCACAGACCTGTAAATTGGCCTATGGTGGCATCAGCTCCTTGCCTCCATGGAGCTAGATACATTTTATGTTGTGAACATTTCAAGTAAAGCAATAACATTTCCATGGAGCTAAGCAGGTGGGAAAATTACATAGTTAGACAGTTACTGCCAATTGGTTAACATTATATTTTCATTCGCCTACAAACAAAAACTTTGAGAAAAATGTACACCAAAAATGTAAATTCATATTATAATAAACAGTGTGTGAATAGTAAACATCGAGGATCAGTGCAAATCATCTCTATACTAGGCTATTTATTTCTCAGCTCTGCGAAGTGCAAACAGGTGAGGCACAGAAAAATGAGCTTCACAAAAATAAAATATCAACGGCTTCATCCATAGCTCATATGTTCTGACCACAGTAATCATACATTCACATACTGCCTTGAAAGAAATTGTGTCCAAGTATTTTGGAGCTCCATATTTCTTTCCTGTAGCTATTCTCTAAACGTGTATCGAGAAAATTATCATAGCCTCAGACTGAGCAAGCATGTATATTCAGTTTCACAATGGTGCAGACTAGATGGGTACAAAGGGTGTCGTCTGCTTGTGAAAATAGTAAGCAACATCAGCAAAGTGAGAGCCTTTTTGGGTGCTAGTTAGTGGATAATGGGTTTCACCTCTCAGAGAGTATTTTTACAGCACACTGCACAAGTCCAGAGAGCCCTTTGGCATTGAATTTAGTTTCCCGGTTCATAGTCCACTCACCTGAAATGCTATATTTTGATGTTTTTGGTTTTGCCCTTTCCTGTGTGGGAGTTTATGCCACATAATACAAGCTGAAATGCACAAGCACAGTATGCTCCCTCTGTGAACATTCAGGTTTATCTCACCTGATGCTTAACCAGACACAATGCATAATTCGTTAAGCTGCTCTAGAATGCATAGCATCTTCAACACTATGCTCTATAATGACGGTCTGCTGTTATGTTGTGATGGCTGACAGGTGAAGCAGGTCAACACTCATTTTTCTTTGTGGCACTGATAAGAAGGACTAATATGCAAGTTGCCTTTTTACAAACAGAAAAGAGGGTAGCTTATTGCTTTGAGTGAGTCTGATAAAAGCTAAAATCTCCAAAACTACCCCTCCAGTCGCAGTCGTCAGTTGTCGATATCAGAAGTTGTTCATGAACCAGGAAATGTTCAAATCGGTCAGGTGTTAACAGGAGATATGTGTAGGCCTGTCACAGTAACAAACTTTGAAGCATGTTAAAAAAAAATATAGATGATAAACAATAATATTGAAACTAACTAAAGGCACTGACACAATAACTTTCAAGTAGAATTATCCCCAAATCTAAATGTACAATATGGTACAATATACAATAAATTAATTAATAGCGCAATGAAACACTTTAGTAGTTGGTTTGTATCTATAATGAATTACTGAAGTTATTTATTCAGCCCTAAAGCTCATGTCTAATTGGAGAAAACAAGAAAAATAACAAAAAGTTCCCCACTAATACTAAGAAAAAGAACTCACAATAAATATTGACCCCCAAAAATTATAGTTCCGTCTAACTTACATTGAATGATAAGTCGATATACTAGCAGTAATTATCATTACATGTACTTTAATCAGGTAGACTACTTACATTTTGAATCAGTTAATGAACAATGGCAGTGAACACTATCATCATGAACAAGAGTACACCTCACAGACAGGCAGCTGTTTTGCCCAATAGTTGGTTGGGAGGGATGTTGCTGTATCAAATTTTAGCGTTTGGTTATTGTGATGATTCACTAACACACTTTTTTCAGTATAGTCAATGTACCATTACAATAGACTTTCATTTAAATAACAAAACTTTTCTGTACCATTTGTACACTTACAATAACAACAAACATAAACGCATTAAAGTTGGAAAAATACTTTTTTACTCCCTCCTCCAGTGCATCCCTTGACATTCCTAACCATTGGTATCCATTCTCACATTATTTTGTATCTTCAACTTATTGGAGAGTTTTATAACCTCATTAACAGTAATTACTCGGTTGCTGTTTATAGTATGCTACATCTCTGTTGACAGGGTATACTAATAATGAAGGCAAAGCAATTATTGGGTTGTTAGGAATCTATAATGTTATTCACTTCTTAAATTCTCCACATCCCTTATGAATGCGCTCTGGTTTACAACACGGCCCTAGGTAAATAATTGCTTCATTTTTGTCACCTGCTATTTTTATACTTGCTTCTAACTGTCATTACATTTGTCTTCATTCAGGGTACGTGCAACAACAAACATTATGATAATAGGGAAAATCAATGCACAGGGATGCTCCGACATTTCACAGAACAGCTCCAGGTGGATTTCTGATTGGAAGCTTTAGCACACATGCGCTGATTCTCTGTCGTATATTTTTTCAGTGTTTTACTATTACACAATGTAGCTTTAACCTGGGGCTAATGAAAACCACTCAATACAGTGTGATCCTTAGAGAGTATCTTTGTCCCATAGGATTCCAGTTCCTCAAGTTACTTTTCATTAATTTCTGTTATGGTGTCAGTGCTTCTTCTTCTTGGGTCTTTGAAATAAGATCAAAGTAGCTTGCTATATCCAGGACAATACATATTCTAATAATAGCACCATTGTCTTTTTAGTTGTTGGGGTTCTTCTGAATTTCCTGTCTAATATATCTGTATGTCTGTATAATGTGACCCCATGACAATCTGTCAGTATAGAAATATTACAGTGTAATTCAGAGTGTCCTGTTTAATGCAGCGCCATGCTCAAACACAGGCACAGGCTGAGTTTCATACTGGAACGCTTCCATCATGCTCAGTGATTGACAGATGGATTTAGCCATTTACAGTGAAGTGTGAACTGACATAGAGATAAGTTACGTACCCCATGCCCAACACTAGATCTATTAGGAAATAAAAGAATTGTATCTATCCATTTGGGTTTGAACTAGACCTGTGAGATATATTGCAATCAAATAGTCTCAATTAGCTAATCGCAAGGACTGATATTATTTAGTTAACATCATTCCCTTAGCAAACAACAGGTTAATTATGGTCTTAATATGTAATTTTAAAAAACTGCCTGTTTAGGCCTCTACAAATACTTTCAAAAATGCATGGGATTCAGGCAAAATGCATTCTTCTATTAATTTAGCAGTTCATATTTCAGTCACCTCTCAAAATCTAACACAATCCCACTAAGAACAAAACACTACTAACAAAAGAGAAATCTTGAACTGAATTGTAATCATGATGCTTATGAGAAATGAGTTGTTTTTCCAGAATCATTCAGTCTGATTTTGAAATGATCTTGTGAATGAGGCCATTGTGCAAAGTGCATCTAAAATTGCTTAGTCAGGCCAACCAGTGAATCATTGCGCCCTGGGAGGCTTTTCTGTGGTGACCCTGACACTGAAAAAATCAAAGGAAAGATCTGTTACTGCAGTTAATTCAAAACATTCAGGGTCAATCTTTATTCTGTCCAACCCTGTGAACACTGATGAGACCATGAAAAAGTTTTTAAATGTAAACCATATTATTGGACCCAATGTAATAACTAATTTACACTTTATTCCTTAATATTATTATCTATAACAGATGCTAGTGACATTACAGGTGACACACAGACAGACTTTTGATTTGGACTGTAGACGACTAAACAAAAACAACGATTTATACAGAGAAGAACCCTTACAATCTTAATAAAACAATGTCAGCTAATAGAAATTTGGTCGATTAAGAGACTGAGAGTCTGACTAAATGGCTAAAGGACTACAGCCCTACTCCTGATGTAGTCATAATATAATTAGTTTAGACATGTATAATGAAGAGCTCAGTCATCCGTGCTGAGGGGACTGCTATGGCAGAAGTCAAGATTTAGACTTTTACAGATTGTTTTATTTCTGTTAAGTAAAAGGTTTGTGACTCCGGACTGGTTTTTAAGCTGCTGGCATTTCTGTCACCCGAGGCCCCTCAGGACAGTACTGTTTCTGTGGAACAAAAACATCCACATCACTGTTGTGCCCTGACTGTCAACCTTAACATCAGTCTGCTGTGTTTACTGCATTTAATATTTTACATCCTTGGATCTTAGATGCACGGTCAGTCTCAGTGAATCACTATTCACTCTGTATTTACAATAACTCAGTCACTTTTGGTGGAATATTGATTTGAATTACTCTGACATAAATGTCAGGCCAAAGTTAAATGCAAATCTATTCCATGTGTTTTCAGTCTCTGCTGGACAGCCCATTGAAGTGGCGGAATAGTTATTTAAGCCCCGTGCAATGGTTGTGTCCTTTATAGCAAACCTACATCAATATCTGGGCTGAACGACTTTATGGATGAGAGAAACGTGATGAATGATAATGTTGGAAAAACACTGTGGTGACAGTGGAATATGTCTTTAGTCCATTAAAATATATGGATTTCATAGTGTTGCTCTTTCAGCACTGCTATAGTGATGTTGAAAAGACTCTGTCTCCATGTCTAGGCTTTGTCCACCCTTCACCCGGAGTGTGAATACATTTTTCAGCTTTCGAGAGATGAGCAGCACTGCCTTCAGTTCATCTCAGAACACACCAACAAAAGCAATAACGGTATGACTTCCAGCTTCTGGGTTTCCTATTTACACCATGGTGTGTACTCAGTTTTACTGCTGTAGTATTAGCTACACAAAAAAACGTCTAAAAAAAAAACAAATATAAAGAAGATGAGTATGTTGTCTATTTAGCATGTCTTGACACGCATTTGAATAATTTCTTTCATAGAGTGTGTACCCATGTGGGATGCTGTTGTCTGCTGGCCTAATGCAGTCACCGGGGAAACCGTCTACAGGGCGTGTCCTGCTGTCTTCTCACTCTTCAAAAATATCACAGGTGCCAAACTAAAACTAAATTGAAATAAAGATGGGTCATCAAGCAAAAGAAAGGATTAACACAAACAGATTTTGCAATATAAAGTTGGGATTTCAATTTGTTTTGGAGAGTGCATTCTGCCCCTGATTTCTGTGTTGTTTGATTGTAATCAGTTGGCCACAACTGGCATACTGTATTTTCACAAGACACTGAAATGTCATTATTTTTTGCTTGTTTTAGTGGATAGTCCAATGTTTAACTTGTTACCTCAGGGTCGGTGGGCCGTAACTGCACAAGTGGAGGGTGGTCCGAGCCGTTCCCACCATACAAAATTGCCTGCAGTGTGGAGGATGACCTCCCTGAGGTGAGCCCAGGAGTACATCAGGAAACACTTTCGCAAGCAACATATTACCAGAAGCTGTTCACATAGTTTGGTGCCAAGTGGGGCTGCAGTAACTAATGACCATAATGATAAAAAATATCTATAGATTAATGACCTAATGACAACTAATTAATGAGTTGCTAAGCTATTGCCAGCAATATTCATGAGTTTCAGCTCCCTGTTTATAGGCGACATGTTGAGGATTTTTGACTATTTAAACTAAATTTTTATTGGTATGGCAATTTTTGTTCACCAATATCCATGGGAGAATAAAAATAGCCCTCAAATAGCCCTTAAAGAAAAATAATTTCAAAATTCACTGGAACATCAAGCTATTTTACCATAAACAAGCTCCCTCTGAATGCAAAGTAGCCAACGGGCCCATCGGGTAATTGGCACAATATTGTGTTTCACACAGGGAAAATGGAACATATCATACCAAGTCATTTTTGGTTCATAATTATCACTGAAACAATGTTGTATGCATTGCCACACCCTTTTCTTTTGATTGTCATATACGTGGGAAAAGCAATGGAAATTAACGTTGCACTTGAGTTGGTTTTTCATTTTAAAATGGGTATTTATTACAGTAGTGTATCAATTACACTTAAAATATAAACTCCTCTTTCAGTCTTCTTTTGTGGCGACATTAAAAGTTAAAGCTATTCTGTCTCATTTTGATATATTATATTCAACTGCCCTAGCATGTTACACAGCTTTGATATTTGATTCGAACAACCTTTTAAGCAAATACCTTTTTGATGTGCTTTCAGAACGAGCAGTCGTATTTTGCCACTGTGAAGATCATCTACACCATCGGCTACAGTGTCTCTCTGGCCGTGCTCGTCGTGGCTGTGCTTATTCTGATGCTGTTCAGGTTCGAATATATTACACTTACAGATGGCCATTATTCAAATCAGGCTTAATTTACCCGAAACACACATTTTTGTGAGAAGATAACGCAAATTCCAGTACACTCAGTTAATGACCTTTGTAATAAATGTCAGAAGAGGCCAGTGATTAAAGGAACACAATAAGAGCTGTAATGTGTGTTATCCTGATCTCTCTGGGCTTCAAATGTTTTATGTTTGGCACACTAGCAGACCCCACACATCCACTCAATATACTATCTGCCCAGTATGCAGCCCTATAGGCTACTACAATACACTTTGTTTATATCAGAAAGTCACAATTCATTTATTTTAAACATGCTTTTTTTAGTGAATCAGAAGTATGCGATTGACCTTTTAGGTGTATTACATTTTTTATATAACGCAGTGATGTCAATCAATGATTAATCTTGGGTTAGAGAATGTCTCTCTTTTGAAAAAAAAAAACACCTGATGTTCTGCCTAAAATATTGGCTAATGTTGTATTAACAGCTAGTTGACAAAATAAGGCTGTGTCATGAAACGCTGAAATAATTCTGAAAATATCCCTTTAGTTGGAGGCATATAATTTACCGTGAGAGTAAAACAGCCCTTTGTTAAACACAGTGTTTGTGGGCTTCATCATGGATGCTGAGTGAGAATCAAATCTTGCTGCCTCATTTAGCAAGTGACAAAATGTCAAGAGTCCTTCGACCTCCTGATCCAGCTCTGGAATTGAGAGACTCTTAATTAATACTAATTAATATAAGTTTCTTGGATAAACTTCCAGATAAGGGAAAGTTTCCTGATATTATTATTTTACAAAAGTGGGTTTAATCTACTTTTGTAAAATATTAATGTCAGCCCAAAAATGGGTTTAATCTACCCCTCCTCGATCCGCCACCTTAACGTGGTGGAGGGGTTTGCGCTCCCGAATGATCCCAGGAGCTATGTTGTTGGGAGCTTTATGCCCCTGGTAGGGTCACCCAAGGCAAACAGGTCCGGGGGGACGGGTCAGACTAAGAGCGGTTCACAAAGCCCCTATGACGAGACAAACAACGAGGCCCCAGGACACGCTGGAGGGACTATGTCTCTCGGCTGGCCTGGGAACGCTTCGGGGTCCTTCCGGAGGAGCTGGAGGAAGTGGCTGGGGAGAGGGAAGCTTGGGAGACCCTGCTTAGACTGCTGCCCCCGCGACCCAACCCCAGATAAGCGGAAAAAGATGGATGGATGGTTTAATCTACTCATTTTCTTCACAGGAAGCTGCATTGTGCCAGGAACTACATTCACATCCAGCTGTTCATCACATTTATCCTGAAGGCTGTTTCTGTGTTTATAAAAGATGCTACTTTGTTCTCCAGTGATGACACCAACCATTGTACCCTCTCCACAGTAAGATATGACAGACTGAACAGTCCTGTTCTTATTATTTAATTGTTGATTACCTTTGGCTTGGCACAGCTCTTTTCTTGTACTAACTCTAACTCATTTTTTTCTCCCTTTGTTTCTTTTGTTTAGTTTGCCTGTAAGGCTTCTGTCATTTTCTGTCATTACTGTGTAATGGCCAATTTCTTCTGGCTCCTGGTGGAGGCACTCTACCTCAATTCCCTGTTGCTCTCCTCACTTTACCATAGCTGCTGCTGTATGTGGGGCTTCAGCTTATTGGGATGGGGTGAGCACTATCTGTATGTAAGAGAAAATAACTACAGACACATTGAAACATATTTGTTTCTATAAATTCCTATAAATATATAATACATTATAATTACACAAGATTTTTTCAACTACACAATCGTTTCAAATGTTTTCATCCAATGCTGTCAGAACAGCCAGTGCATGTAATAAAATGTTTGTTCTAACATTTGTTTTAACTAACCAATGTTTTCTATATATTTGTTCAGGAGTTCCCTTCATCTTTATTTGTCTGTGGATTGGATCTCGCATGTATTTCGAGGACACAGAGTTTGTATTAATCAAGACATGCTATCATATAATTATATTCTAAAGCAATCATCTTTGTTGTATGGTTTGTATGAAACAGATGCTGGGATATCAATGAAGAATCACAGTTTTGGTGGATCATCAAGGGGCCTATTGTTGTGTCCATTGCGGTGAATAGACTCAATACATTTTTATTAAACAAGATTACACCTTGTTAAGCAGATGTATTTTTACCTTTGACAACTTAAATCGGTCTTTGTATTGATTTAATTTAAATGCGTGTCTGATACTGGCCTAATGTCTGCTAATTTCACACTTAAGCGCTCACCTCCCTTATTTTTTGCATCTAGCTAACAACAATGATTAGGTTTGTTGGAGACCAGTCACAGTCATGGTGGTATTAACATTTTTGTTTACTACAGGTTAATTTTATGTTCTTCATGAACATCATCAGGATCCTAATTCAGAAACTCAATCCTCGTCTGATCCAGTTCAACAACTCCTCACAGTACAGGTAATTCTTCTGAGGACAAGGGTCAGGCAATCATATGCACATACACAACATGCTAATGACAGGTTTTAGTATAGAACACACAATACTAATGCATGGTTATGTCTTTATGCATTAGTACCAAAACATAATGGCTGTGTTCTGTTTGGTATGCCTGCTTGATGTATTTGAAAATACAACCTGGAATTATCCAATTACAATCAACACCTGCCTGTTTAGAGGAGAACAAAAGTTTTATTTCTCTCAGTTTGCAAATCAGTCTAACTGTACAAAAGTTAACTGGAAACAACCAAACAACCTTATGCAACACTATATTTTCACAATCTTCAATGAATATTTGCTAATGTTAATCCAAGTCTTGAGGGTGTAAATGTGTACAAGAACGCTATGCATAATGAGATTATAGGTAGTGCTCCTTGACTTAATTATACTGCATAGAAAAGGTGACCTCCCTCAATACCGCTGCTCTTATATTGAAATGATTTTAATAGTTTTTGCATCTTCTTCATCATTCAAGATGCATTTCAATAAGTTGGTCTGTTTGTTTATGTTGAAAGCGCCTTGTCTCTTACTTGTCTTATTTTGGGTACAGGCGTTTGACCAAGTCCACTCTTCTTCTCCTCCCATTGTTTGGGACTCACTACATGTTCTTCAACTTCCTGCCCGATTACTTCAATGTCAACCTGCGCTTCTGTGTTGAGCTCTGTCTAGGATCCTTTCAGGTACTGCTGCAAATACAAGCTACGTTCAGAAAGCATAATGTAATAACATAACATCACATACTTTCATAGTTTTCATAATAAAACAGTATGTGTGTGTGTTTATTGCATTATGTATATATGTTTATGTAACTCCTGACCCAAGATTAGTAATCTAGTAATTTGGACCAGGCACTAGGTTCTCAAGGACTATGATAGGAAAAGTAATGGTGTAAGTGTAAATGAGATGGCTGGAGACAGAGATGAGCAAGCTTGCTTTGTATTAAGTAGAAAATTGAAATCAGATAAAAAAAATAATAATTTGTTTACAACTTAGCAGCCGGCAATCTATGTTTACATTCAATTTGTGCACAGTAATTCAAAAACCAAAGTCCTACTGAGCGCAGTATGTTTAGTCGTTTTAGTCTTTCAATGTTCATGAAGGATCCTCGTTGTGGTAGTTTCAGTGGTTATCACGTGATGAGTTCAACAAGAGCAGAGAAGAATGTTGTTCTCAGTTCACAGTTCTGGGTTCTGGGACGGGCTTTCCGTTTAGTCCGAAGGAGAATCCAGTTCCAAATCCAGAGTCTTGTCTTAATCGACACACACACACACACAAAAACAGCCTGCATACCAATAACAGTATTATAGTATACAGCTAGTTGAAATCCATTTTTATTATCTAATCCTTATAGTAACAATAGCTATAGGTTTTGTTTTTTTTTTTAACTCAAATTAACTCCAGTTACATCAGAAATATTCATGCATGTTTTTAACTCAAAATGTCTTTGTTCAACATTAATTTGTTTTTATCCCATGTAATAACAACAAAATTAATTGCTCCTTTAATCTTTTTAATTTATTAACCATGTAATTATAGCTTTTTTAAGCTTTTGCAAGTCATGAAATGATGTACAATTATTTACATTTCCAAACAGTAGTAAAGGTAATAGCACTTTAAAACTTCTCTATTGAATCAGTAAATCTTAGCGCGTTTAGCATTAATTTACATTCATTTGCATAAAACATCAAAGTGTGCATTTAGCATCGAATTAAATATCGCATTACACCATAAACAAATAGTTTCTACCCTGACTTTCCACGCCATTAGCATTAGCATGTTTTTCACCATGTTGCATTACTAAGCACCAAGTTCATGTTTTAGCATGAACACGGGACAGATCATCATCACGACCCCTCGGGTTAACTTAAAACAGCAAATACACATTCTCAGTTAGCATTGCAATCTTGTACCATATTTACATTGAATTACTCTAACGTGCCGTCAGTGAGACGAGCTTTTAGCTTTGCGAAAATAAAAAGGATCGTCAACACAGCCAGTTCATGGGGGGGTCAGGTGCTATGAGGATTGGGCAGCAAACTGCCCCCGCGACCCAGCAGGATTAAGCGGGAGAAGATGAATGGTCAACACAGCCATGTGTATCTAGAGCGTAAAAGAATGAAAAGTTAATACGAATCTGAGATCTCGTCTCGACAAGGCGGGTCTTAATTACTGTCGACAATTAAGAAGGTCTTTATCACCCAACGTGACTGACAAAACAGGAAGTCAATATAAAGAGAGAATAGCACCCTTTTACCAAAATAAACGTTTTTCAAAATAAAACGAGTGCATTAAAATAAAAGGAATTATCTCTACTAGGTTACATTTAACTTCTCTTGTGTTTACTTCTACAGATTGTTAGTGACACTTGTTCTTCTCTCTAACACTTATCCTTTTTGTTTTTATTGAATGTTTACATGCTTAATGCATTGTGTTTCTTTTCTGTGACATGTACTGTTGTGTCTATGTATGTTTTTTCCTGTGCCTATTGGTCTGCTTATGTTTGTAAATGAGAATTGGTTCTCACACATTTTATCTGGATGAATAAAGGTTAAATAAAAAATAAAATAACAGGATCCACTAACTTGACTGAATGAATGGTTTGATGACTTCTGAATAAATTATTAATTCTTTCTTGTTGTAGGGTCTCCTTGTCGCAATTCTCTACTGTTTTCTCAATCAAGAGGTCAGTACAAGACTT
Organism: Odontamblyopus rebecca; assembly: GCA_030686955.1. Classification (NCBI taxonomy): domain Eukaryota; kingdom Metazoa; phylum Chordata; class Actinopteri; order Gobiiformes; family Gobiidae; genus Odontamblyopus; species Odontamblyopus rebecca. The sequence goes on along the minus strand of CM060660.1, from coordinate 20,642,207 downwards.
CTTCATTCCCTATCACCTTGATTGTTTATAATTAATCGAGTTAATAATAAGCCAATGTCAAATGTTGATGTGGTCGAGCCAAGGAGAATGGTTTTATAATGAGCTGTTGTGTCTGACAGGTTCAAAAGGAGATGCACATGCACTGGCTGAGGTGGCGCGAGAGGAGCTATGGTGTGGTGTCGCCTGCGGCCAAGTGCAGCCAAATGGACATACCTTTTTAGGACCTCAGACTGTCAGTGAGTTCTGTAACATGCTTACATCATCACACTGTGTGCTCCCTCTTTCATGTGTTAAAATTACACATAATATGTAGAGCTTTTATATCTCTGCATAGTCAAAAAGTACATTGCTGCATAGATGCTATTGATAACTGTGTTTTTACTGTATTATTAGATATTGTGACCACTTGACAACTGCAGAAAATTCAAGTCAAGTTAAAAATCATTACACACCTGCATATTTGTTGTAAATGTGTTATTTGACACACTATTTAGACTGATGTAGCATTTGAAATATTACTGTTATTACAATAGAATTATTTAATATCTATTAAATAGTAATACACTTTATATTGTAAATGCTTTAAATATTTAACACTGCTTTATAATGAATGGACCATGTTAGCTGACATTTTGCTTCCTCTTCAGGTCAGGACTAGAGCTTATCCCAGTAACTTTGGGTCTTGGGTGAGGAATACTCTGTGGCTATGTTGACAGACAGCCATACAAAGGGGTCATGTCTCATGGGTCTGAGTCTGTCCTCCTTGAGTTATTGTGGGTTCTCTCAGGTACTGCAGATTCCTTTAAAGACATACTTTTGCTCAGTTAAAGATGGCTATTCTTAATTGTCCCTGAAGATTAAGACTACATGAGCTAGAACCCCTTGTCAAGGTTGGAGTGTGGTTGAGGACCCCAAAGCAGAGACATAGGCGCAGGTAGATGTTTAAACAGGTTTATAGCCGGGAATGAAGGATGTGGTGATGGAAACCGGCTGGAGACATAGACGGAGGGAAGACACAGGGGTAGACTCACGGGTAGACAGACTGGACCACAAGGTCAGGCAGGACGACGTGGACAAGCAGGACGACAACGTGGACATGGACAAGCAGGACGGGGACGTAGACGAGGGATAGAGGAGGAATGAACTGACAAAGAACAAAGGATAAGGACAGAACTAAGTAGTGGAGCTGATTAGACAATTAGCTGCAGGTGAACCACCAAGCAGGTGATCCACACTGCAGCATTAGCCCAGCCACACCCCCAGAGGAGCAGACAGACACAGAAGGGAGGGGGAACACACAACAAACCCTGACACCCCTCAGTTATGTTTTATGCTCTAAAGCTCCTCATAACTTGTTGAGGAGGAGACATTACAGTGCTATCTAGAAATTCTGATGATTTGTAAATCCATGTAAAAGAGTGACGCATAAAACATGACTAGCTTGCTCAGTGCATGTGTGTACACAACATATAAGTATGTTAATAAATTATGAAAATTACAAAATGTATTTGTTTTGTATTATTTAACTCTGTAGGGCAGGTGTTTGTAAAGCCCAGTCAGGAATAGTACATTTACTTTTGGACTGTTTGTCCTTTTACAACATACAGTAGTCTTCTTTATGACCTGGAGGTCAGGGTTTTATACTGAGGCATCTAAAGGCCTTTCACGGCCTGTCTCCTCCCTCTCTCTCCCTCCTCCTGCTTCCTCTCGCTCTTTCTCGAGGTAATTTGGGAATTGGGGAGTGGGAAGTACAAAGTTAAACAGGATGTAGAGTCACTGTTGCTGCATACAGCCCCCCACACTGACAGAGCAGACTGGAGTTCGCATTTGGAGAAGCAACCAAAGCTTGGTGACATCTTTAAAACTCTTTAACCTGCTGTGGAGATACATACATCTGGGCCAGTAAATTCAAGAGGGGTGAGTTGATTCCATGCTGTTTTAACTGCTCAAGTTTAAAGGAAAAAACTCCATGAGCCACATCTGTGTCTTTATTGAGTTGTTGAATGGAAACCATCCACAGAACTGCAGACTTATTTTTTAGTGTGACAATAAAAAAGATTAAATGTTTGTATTAAGAAGTTATCTTCCTGCAGCTGTTGAAGTGTTTCTATTGTTCCGAACAGACAGCCCATGGGCAAAGGTAATAACAGAGTGTTCTTCCCTCATTTGCCTGCCCGGACATGTTGCTACATTTCTGCTGTGCATGAAGATTCTTTAATTAGGCCCACTCAGCTGTAATTGTTTCTACTCTCAGTAGTAATGAGGGGGCTCATGGCTCATCTCTGTTAAAACAGATTCTGGTGATGAATCACCTGTGGACTCTGCTATCAGCGCTGCTCCTGCTTGTGTCCTTCTGTCAGCCTCTGAGCCTAGAGGAGAATGAAGTCTTGAAGCCCTCCCATGTCACCAAGAGCCTGGTCAGTGAAACACAAACACCTTGGGTTAGGGTCATGCACATTTGAATCATCCAGACTAAGGGTGTGTCAACACTAACACAAAGACCACATCAAATTAGAACTAAATTAGGACTCATTTGGAACTAATCCAGGTCTAAACAAGGCTTAGAACAGGGCCCAATGAGGACAAGTGTGAACACACCCTAAAGCAGTGCATCTTCATTTGCAATACAACATTCAAATGTCTGGATTCTTTTCTTTTTAGTTGGTCGACAATGTTATTGGAAATATTAGTGAAACTACAAGTCAAACACCTACCACTTGTAAGTTATTTTAACTATGTACTTTTGATGCTTTGGGATTGTCTAATGAATAATATTTTATTTATTATTAGCTCCTCTTTGGAACACGACTGCAGTTCAGCAATCCACTTCAGCATTTTACTGTCCAGGAAACCAAATCCCCCTGGAGAATAGCACAGAGTGTGGCTGTCCACTCCACCTGCTGAAGGACAGGGACAACTGCTCCTGTCCGCTAGGCTTCATTCTGGTGGAAGATCTGGTGGAGATGAAATGCGAAGGTAGGACTTTACTTTTGCATATTTCTTATATCCTTTCAATATCCCCGACTGAAGTCACTTTTTTAACTAAGATGTTCTGGATAAGCACTCCACCAACTATTATACCAAAATGTAATACCAGATAATGTGTGGTGTTTATTAAATAGCCCTTCCCTCAGACCATGGAGAAAAATTAACCTTGTAAAGAACTGAGTTGTGCACAGTCTGTTATGTTGTGTGAAATGGACAGATGTGGATGAGTGCAGTGAAGAGGCATCTGGCCTGTGTGGTCCCAGTGCCATCTGCAGTAACACCCCTGGGTCATACTCGTGTAGCTGTCTTCGTGGTTATTTGATGGGAGCATCAGGATGCCAAGGTCTGTCTGTTTTGTGAATGGTAAAATGACATTAGTGTATCTCTCATCTTGTTTACTGAAATGCAGATATTTGTTTCTAATGCAGACATAGATGAATGTGAACTGGCTAGAGTGACGGGACTGCAGGCCTGCCAGGGCAATGCTGAGTGCAAAAACACTATTGGTTCTTTCACCTGTTTGTGCTCTTTGGGATATGTAATGGATATAAATGTAAAAGCCTGTGTTGGTAAGATGGCCAAGAGATCACTATGGGATCTGCCCATTCATTGTTTGTGTAAAATAATGTGCTCACATTTTAAAAATGCCTTTATAAACTGGCATAGCAGTTTATGGATTTGCAATTTTCAAAATCAACAGAATGTTAATTTTTGAGAATTTAGATAATTAATTTAGATAATTAATTTGTTAATATAGTTAGTTATATAGTTATAGTTCATTTCTAATATTTTATTATCATTAGTTGATAAATACAACTTAAATTAAAGTACATGTATTAGTCAAGATGTTAAAAGTATTATAGGATTGAGAGGGCCTACATTGAGTGTAAGAGCTTAAATGTTTCATGTGGATATGTCTCACAGATGTGGATGAGTGCAGTTTTGAAGACCTGTGTCGTCGTGAGTTTGGAAACATCTGTGTGAACACTCCGGGCAGCTTCCTGTGCCAGTGCAGGCTAGGCTTCAGAGCAGAGCACCCTGCGTGTGTTGGTCAGTCTGCGAAAAGCAGTAGAAGCGCTGTTTTAACTTGTGCATCGTGCCTGCTTGCTTTGCAATTTTGTGGCTTTTCTCTCCCTCTCTTGTTGGACTGAAATGTCTTTTATCTGAATGTGTGTTTGAGTAATGTGTTGCTCTTAGTGCTTCTCTGTTTTTATGTGCTATGTGTTTGTCACACCTGCTTCTAAATGCATTTTACTGTAGGTCCAGTGTGCCCAAACTACACTGTTTGTCAAGGTATGAAAACCTGTTCTTGTTGCAAACTGTGCCTTTTTGCTGTTTTTTTTTTTTTTTTTTAGGAAAATAATTATCCATTAGGTAATGTTGAACCTTTAGATCAGCCAATTTTTGTTTAAGCCAATACATTTTTAACACATATTTTGTTGAGAATTGCTAGTTTGTGTTTCCATGAAATAAATTTTTATATCAAATACTCAGATGCACCCAGATACATATTTACAAGTAATTTGAAAGCATTTTTGGCTGACCCCTGTGTGTGTCCCAGATGTGGATGAGTGTGTGGAGAATCCTAAGGTGTGCGCTGGTCAGGGTATGTGTGAAAACTCACTCGGGAGCTACAAGTGTGTTTGTCAACCAGGTTACCACGGAAACGGCACACACTGCGAAGGTACGTAATTAGTACTTCTCTCAATGGAAGACTCTGCATCCCATGTGCTGGGTCACCTTCCTCATGTGTTTTAATGTGGCCTGTTTTGTTTTGTATCAAGGTACATCACCTTTGGTGATTTGTTTTCACCTGTGTTTGAGGGAAAAGTAATTAGTAGCAGTAGAAACATTCATTAGTATTTAGTAGTTTGAATATCTTTCCCATTTAGTTATTACTATTTTTTTTTTTTTTTTTAAAGGAACCTCATAAAAACCTCAATTCATTTCTTTTGTTTGTCACTGTTTGTCACTGCAAGAAGAAAGGGGCGTTGGCAGTTCCAGTACTGACTCCTGCATTGATTAACATATTAATAGTTTAATTTGTGCAAGAGAAATGTAGTATATTTACCTCAGGTGTGAACAGATAACTACTAGTACATGGACACCTTTGTTTTAAGAATGCTTTTTTTCCCCCCTCAGATAAAAATGAGTGCTTGTCTGGTGACAATGGCTGTGACACCAATGCTCGCTGTGGGAACATTATCGGTTCTTATTTCTGCCAGTGCTATCAGGGCTTTAATGGAGATGGACACTCCTGTTTTGGTGTGTGAACAGCAAATAACAGGTGTATGTGCTAAAGCGCATATGAGTACAAAACATTGAATCTGGCTTTGTTCTATTACAGATGTTGATGAGTGTGCAGTGAACAACGGCCAGTGTGCACACAACTGTACTAATGAATCAGGAAGTTACCACTGTCAGTGTTCTTCAGGATATCAGCTTGACAAAGACGGACATAACTGTATAGGTAATTCTGACTTGTGGTAGGTGCAGCAAATTTTCAGCTCATCTAATTCAGTGGCTAAATCATTTTTATTCTAGCTTTGACTATTTAAATAAATATAACATAATCATTTAAGATATAGACATCTTAGAAGATGAACGTGTTCCTTCTCAGCTCAGATTGTGGAACTTGTAGATTGAGTAGAGTTCACATCTTGTGCCAAAAACCTGATGTGTGTTTCTGGTCTCTCAGATGTGGATGAGTGTTTGGGCCTCAATGGAACTTGTGCACATGGTTGTATTAACACACAGGGATCTTATGAATGCTCCTGCAGGCCTGGATACCAGCTGCATATTGACAGCTCCACCTGTGTGGGTCAGTCACACTGACACCATCTCTCTTCATACATTTTCAGTCTCTAAATAAACAGTGCTCTGCCAATAATGGGACTGATGCCAAACCAGTACATTTAATGCATGAAACGTGCCAGCTAGCATTTAAATGTGTGCAGCTTTGTTAATGAATATTTTTGGCTGTGCCCTCAGACATTGATGAATGTAAACTCCAGAATGGAGGCTGCTCTCACATCTGTACCAACTCTCCTGGAGGACATACCTGTCATTGCCCATCTCCGCTACTTTTGCACACAGATAACCTCACATGCACGAGTAAGTCAAAGCAGTTACAGTCTTGTTATCTTTTATTCATTATTAATTGGATAATTGTCTGGTCAGATGTAACATCGTGCAAGTGGAGAAATGGTGGCTGTGAGCACATGTGCTCTGTGAGGGCCGGTGGACAGATCCAGTGCAGTTGTAGAGAGGGCTGGAAACTGGACTCAGATCTGAGGAGCTGTTTGGGTAATAGAGACTAGCTCTTGTGTCTCAGTTACATCTAAAATTATATGGCATGTTTGTGAATAATTCATAACTGCCCTTTAATGTAATCCTCTTATAGACTTAACAACAAAAGGAAGATAAATGTTATGTTTGAACAGTTAATCAAGCAGAAGATTAGCTGCTGTTACGTAACTGCTATTTGTTTTTATTGCAGATGTTAATGAGTGTGGAGACTTCACAAATGGAGGCTGCGAGCAGCTATGTGTAAATCATCCTGGTGGCTTCAACTGCTCGTGTAGGGAGGGCTACGCTGTAAGAACAGATGACCCCACAAAGTGTCAACGTGAGTGAAAACAATTCTTATGATCTTTCTCCACATGATTATTTATATGTGTTTTTGTATTTCAGCCTTGTGTGATCCTCCCTGTCAAAATTATGGTGTATGTGTAGCCCCAAATAGCTGTGACTGTCCACGGGGTTATCCAGGACCCGGCTGCTCAGGTAAATGGTCTTCTCTTTGTGACAGACTGATTTATGCTTGAATTGATTTCTTAAGAAGCTATTTGATTTTCTTTTGAATGCCTGTGAAAGATTCCATACAATGAAAGATGAGTGACTTTAACAGCACAATGTGTCCCGTAACTTCTGTTAAAATGTGCTCATATGTTTCAGCCATGTGCTCTCCCCCTTGTGCACATGGGGGCAGCTGTATGAGGTGGAACAAATGCTTGTGTCCAGCAGGCTGGACTGGAGTAGGCTGCCACACAGGTAACAAGTAAACACACAGAAAATGTATGTAAAGATAAAATGCTTATCATGTCAATGCAGTGTGTAGATCATAACTGTTTTATTAGTAATGCTTTGCTGTACCATGCTTATATACATGTCTGTTTAGCTGTTTGTGATTTGCCCTGCGCTAACGGTGGTCGCTGTGTGGGACCTAAAACATGCCAGTGTCCCGCTGACTACACAGGCCCCCAGTGTCTATTGCGTGAGTACCAAAACCACTGGAACATCTGGCTTTAGTTACAGCTGTCGTGCATTATTTACAAAAGGCACACAGGTATTTGTGGTGTGGGGATATTTCTACCCCTAATGTGTCTATTGTGTAAGTGTTAAATTTACACAACCTTTTTGATGTACATAAGGCTGATGCTGTATCTCTGTGTGTGGCCTTTCAGCCCTTTGCACACCTGCCTGTCAAAATGGAGGAAGATGTGTAGATGTGAACAAATGCATTTGTGTGGGGGGATGGCAAGGAGCACGCTGTCAGATAGGTAACATTAATGTGTTTGTTTTTATGATAAGGAATGTTTTCTGCAAGTACATGATTGGTTTCAACCACTAACTTAATATCAGCTGACTACACCCCATTTGTTTTTTACAGAACCTGTTCAGTGTCAAATGCCTTGTACAAATGGAGGGGTGTGTGTAGGCCTTAACAGGTGCCAGTGTAGCAAAGGATTCACTGGGGTTTACTGTGAAACAGGTACACATTGTAAGGATTTTTGTAAAAAAAACAAAACAATTCTCTCAGGAGTAAAACTGTTCTTGTCCTCTCAGCGGTGACCATTCCCTGCGTGCCACCCTGTCAACATGGAGGCACATGCAGCCCTCACAACACCTGCACCTGTGCTGCAGGCACCACCGGCCTCCGCTGTGAACGACTGTATGTATCAATGCTGTCTTTTTAACCAATCTATAACATTAAGTCTGTTTGTTGTTGTGTCCAAGGACATGCCCCGTGGTTACCACAGTGGTCAGTATGGCTCGAGCAGTAAGGAAGGCCTTCAGAGAGAGTTATGTTGATCGCTGTGGCCCTCTCGGTGTACAGCTTTGCACTAAATACAGGTAGCAACAATAGTAGTATAATACTTTTATTAAATTCTCTCTCTCTCTCTCTCTCTCTCTCTATATATATATATATATATATATATATGTATATATATATATATATATGTGTGTGTATATATATATATATATATATATATATATATATATATATATATATATATATATATATATATATATATATGTGTGTGTGTGGGGGTTTTTTTTTCTTAAAATGGTACTGTTTATGTGATTTTCCAGGATGAACCAGGCACGAGTGTATGTGCAAGCATATAGAGTTGGATATAAAACTCAGTGTCTAGAGAAGATGCATACACAAACCACTGTTTAAACAGTCTTCACACCAAGAAACAGTAGCCTGCCAACAAGTAGGCTATGGTTGACAAAATGTGATCTAAAATATTTTGCAGTGCTTGTTTATCACATGCCTTTATATGTTATTTAAAATAAATACTTCAAAGAACTTGTGTCGACTATAATTCAGGCCAATTCAGGGCCGGGACCCAAAGTAGGGCTGCGATCGCCCACCTGAGTGCTGTGACATCATGTACATAAACTTAATTTTAGGTTTAGCAGCAGCCCACTTCATTGATGTGCCTTTGAACTTAATGTTCTTTTACAACTAGAAATGTCTTGCTTTGTTTTTTGTCTTGCATTAAACAGAAGGCTAAAAAAAGTCAACTCTCTTTTAATTAATTTATCCTAATTAATACCTAAATGTTACACCATTTGGTAGCCATATATTATGAGATATTGACGAATAATTGATATTGTATTAATGATTCCTCTTATTCTGAAATCCGTAACCGGAAGTTGCCAGAGCCGGTGTACTGGAGTGACCTTCCAGCAGTCGTGTGTTGTTGACAGCCGCTCTACGAGGACAAATCCATTAAAATGGTTTTTGAAGAGAAAATGATCATGAATGGCGAACCCGATGAGGTAAATGCAATGTCTTCTTTTGGAACAAATTCACTGGAGCGATGTACTTGTCCAGCTAGCACTAGTTTGCTAACGGAAGCTATCACAATCTTAAATTAGCATTAGCTTCTGTATGTTATTATCACACACTCAAGTCTTACAATTGTGAAATGAATTAAACTAAACTGTATTTTGTCTTGTTTAATTTCAGGATGAAGAAGAGGAGGAAGAAGAAGAAGAGGAAATGGTGGTATGGATGTCCTTGTCATATTTTGTCAATTCACTGCAACATGGCATATTTTGATTCAGACTCACAGATCGTATATATGAGTGGACCATAGACTGTATAAAAGAATATATATACGGTCTATGGGACTAAGTGAGTGTGACGTCACCCATAGCGTTCAGCGCATAGACCATTGACTTATATTGGGATCTCATCGCTCCTCTCTCTGTACCTGTTGCTGTAAGCCTCGTCATTTTGATCTTAAAATGTTCATACGAACCCGGTCTACATGGTCCTGATTTTTTTTCCGCTATTTTGTCCGTCAAAAAAACCTATTCATAACATAGAGCCTGGCTCCAGATTTGCCCCTGTAACCGTTAGCATCGCGAGCTTCATTTGAGCGGCGCTAAACGCTATGGGTGACGTCACGCTCACTTAGTTCACTTCTTTCACTTCTATGGTTCAGCGTCACTCAAATGAGGCTCGCGATGCTAACGGTTACAGGAGCGAATTTGGAGCCAGGCTCCATATTTGGAAATCCGACCACGCGTATCATAGCAACCACAAGAGTAAATCATGATTTAGCTCGTTAAATGTGCCCGCCCTACTCATGGCAGAGCTGCGATGCGATCATATATACATACGGTCTATGGATGCGATACTCTGCACCATTCTGCACAGACCGCTGTATTTCGGTGATTCTTGAGAATAATAAGGTAACTTTTAGCTTTTATCATCAAACTTTAAATAGTAAGTTTAAGTCATTGATTTATGTTATATGTTCTGTTACGTGCGAACAACAATAGAGTTGGCAATTTAACGAAACTCACTTTACATTATGCTAGTTTAATTATGCTAATTAAGATTCTAGTAACGTTAGCTATTGTAATTGTTTGAGATAGTTTGTCATTTTCTTTCAAATATAGTCAATGGGGCAGGAAAGCGGGAAGGGGACTTACTTAGCAGCGAAACCTGCTAGCGGTCAATCAAACCTATTGCTAACGCTAGGCGGCAGCGACTTCGGGGGATGAATGTGTCTGATTGGTCCGTTATTTATGTTCATATCCTGATTTAGGAACAAGATAGCGAAATGAAAAATTCAGGATCATATAGGGCGAGTTCATACGAACAATTTAAGACCAGAATGATGAGGCTCAGTGCAGCAGTATCGGAGAGAGGGGCGATAAGATCCTAATGTAAGTCAATGGGAAAAAGGGAGAGAAGGAGCCGGAAGAGCCTCCTGGCGCACTTCCTATTTGGCACGCGGCGGCTAACGGGTTAGCTTAGTCCACTTATATATACGGTCTATGTTCAGACTCAGTCACCAGTCAAGTATAAGTTATTTGATCTTTTATGTGAGATTGTCTATTATTAATATCCACACTGCTCTTTTTATAATGGCGCTGTTGTTTTATCATATACAAGTGTGCGTGCGTTGTCCTAGGATCCCCTTGAGTCTTTGAGACAGAAATGTGAAGAGGCTGAACACTGCGTCCACACTCGGGGGCGTCTGGAAGAGTGTGAGACCAGAGTGGGGTCTCGGTCTTCAACTGAGGAAGATTGCACTGAAGAGCTGTTTGATTTTCTCCATGCAAGGGACCACTGTGTGAGTTATGAAAGTGATTTCTGTGACTATGAAATAAGACAAACCCAAGATTCTGTGGGGAGTTTGCATGTTTTTCTCCAGGGACATTCTACTGAAAAAAAAAAAGAAATTTGTCAGATATATAATGAAAAATAAAACAATTTAGTGAGATGTACATCCTACACTTAAAAGGTTTTAATTTAATTTCTGTGTGTGAAATATTGGCTAATTTAGTTTTGTGTTTTTTTTTCTAGGTGGCTCATAAATTATTCCATTCTGTAAAATGAAAGCCTGTGGAGGTGAACCCAGTGGTTGGTTGTATTAAATTGTCATTGTAGTGTCTCTGTAGTCTGTCTGTCTAGCCTTGGTACTAGTTACATACTAGTAAATATTCAATAAAGTTCATAGCTAGAAATCTACTCCCTACTGCTTATTCTTGTTAGCGTGTTAGTGGATTCCACTATGAACTTAAGATGGGATATGCCTGTTTATACACATTACCACATGTAGTATGCCTTTAGAGAGTATTTTTTTATTGTAATAACACATTGACAGTAAAATTGTTCCAAAATGCTGAAAGCGGTCTGAAAATGCGGGCCATCATGACGACTATTTGAATCTGATTTGTCGACAGTGGAACAAGATGAAAAATCTAAAAAAATTAAAAAAAAGTGAAACTGTTAAATCCTGTTTTTGATCTGGTCATGGAGCACTGGACCAGCTCTACACCCTCCATCGGGAGCTCGAGGGTTCATAGGAGGTTGCCCAACCAATCCACATGTGCTTTGTGGCCCCTGGAGAAGGCATTCGACCATGTTCCTCATGGTGCCCTGTGGGTGGTGCTCTGGGAGTATGGGATCCTGGGCCCCTTGGTACTGCCGCCTGCTATCATCGTCTGCCCTCTAGTGGCTGATAACAATATTACAATAATAATCCATCCATCCATCTTCTCCCGCTTAATCCGGCTGGGTCGCGGGGGCAGTTTGCTGCCCAATACTCATAGCACCTGACCCCCCCTATGAACCCCTCTGCAGGTGGTGAACCCACAGGAGACAATAATAATCTCACAATAATAATAAATAATATCAACCTCAGACAACTTAATATTATCTCGAAATAACGAGATAATATCTTAAAAAATGTTTTTTTTTTACACTTTTGAATTATCTCGAAATAACAAGATAATATCTCAAATTTATTTTATTTATTTTTTTTACACTGAGGGCCACCGTAATAGATCAGAGAGTGGAGAAAACAACGGCATTCAGCGCCAGGTGTTTAGCTCAACATAACACTACTAAATGAAAGGAATGAAAGCGCAGGTTTATGACACTGTTGATCTGTAATTATGAATAAAACACTCTTAAATAAACCGTTATGGGTGCGTACATATGCGGGCCTATGTAGTGAATGAGGTGTTAGAGCAGGGGTGCCCAAACTTTTTTCATCTAGGGCCATATATTAAAACACAGAGCAGCGTGAGGGCCGATCGAGGGTCATAGACTGGAGGTCAAAACAGTGAGTAATTAAAAACTGTGCATTTATAACATGTTTAAATGACCCTCCAGACCTTTGTTCAGGCTTAGACCCTCAAAAGGACAAACTACATTTGCTTGATCAAGGTAGATTTCAAAAACATGCAGTAAAAAGAACTACTTGTGGTAGTATGGGCCAATTCACCTGGAAGCCTGAGGGCCAAAAACAACTGGTCTGAGGGCCACATTTGGCCCCCGGGCCATAGTTTGGACATGCCTGTGTTAGAGGCTAGAGTGAACATTCAGACACAATTATGTTATTAGCTATGTTATTAGCATAGACTAAATATAAATCTTTATACTGTCTATGTCTATCTATTTGAATGCTATATTTTTGCTGTATTTTTTAGCATGCCATGACAAACTGCTTTCATCTTCGTTCGATCATTGTCTGAGTTGACAAAACAGCTTCAGGAACGTTCACTGTCTCCAGGTGCAACTCTCCTGATGGACCAGAATGTTTTTTAAAGTCAAACAGGTAAACCACATGTAAGGTTTGTCTTCATACAGACCCTTGATTTACAACAAAAACTGAACTGCTGCACTGAGATTATTTTGGATAGTTTTGAGAAGTTAAAATCTATTGACTCTGGCAAAAAAAAGGCCTCTTATATGGAGTTCCTGTCAGTGTTAAAGAAAATCTCTCTCTCAAGGTACAAGTTGTTTTATGGGCCAATAAAAGACAATTATTAAAAACAGCAATAACCTGTTTTTATCCTATAAAATATAGAACTGTGACTCTACTTGTGGAATGGTAAAATTTATAGACCAGCCTGCTGACGATGACTGTGTGCTGGTGAAAGTTCTGAAAAAACAAGGAGCAATTCCTTTTGCGAGAACAAACTTTCCACAGACTTTAATAAGGTAAATATTTATATTTATTCATTTATATGTACAGAATCCAATAAAACATACAAACATTGTTGACCAGTAACTAGTTATAAAGTATGGTGATATTCATTGCATGCAGCTCGCCAAGCTTTAATTAGTGGCTCACAACCATATACCAAAAATAGTAACACAGCCACTATATTTTTTCAAATGTGCTACATAAACATATAGTGAAGATCGCAATACAAACATCTGCATTACACTATGTATTTGGGATGAGCATGATTTGTCCACTAATTGATCATTAAGAATTTCACGTTCATTTTTAATTGACAAACTGAATGTAGGTTGCTGTGCATAGTGTAAGACGATGAGGCTGTGTATCCACAGTCCCACGTCTTGGCTATGGCACACCTCCTTGGAGATCACTATATCCCTTAGTGAGTGCGTTTACATGCACATCAGTATCCCGGGTATGATCGGGTTTTTGGAATATCCCAGTTTCGTCATGGTGCATGTATACGCAGTATCCCTGTTACTATGCGGTTAGTGCGCATGGGTCCAAAACACTTTTCAGTCTTTTTGTCACAACAAAAACAAATAAAGTGACCAACATAAATAAAGTGAGTGAAATGACTCTTAAATAAAAAGCTGCACTAAACCTGCACACGCATGTTCTGCCCTAGTATGACTTGGACACGTATGATCTCTGAAAACATGAACCATCCAACACGATATACGCACAGAACAGACTCACCATTAGCAGACATCCCTCTGTCACAGAAAGAAATTTCATATTACACTGAGTCATGTCCTTTAGTCCGACAGAAGCTGATGCATCTGCATACAAGGAAAGGGCTGCGTTTTTCAGCACTTATTTTATGCAAATGAGCAATGTGGTTTTAAGTTTTGTTTCTGTAAGATGTAAACAAATGTGCCAAAACTGAATGAAACACATTATATTGTCAAACGGGCTGATGTGGCTCTATAGTGGTTATGGTTTATATGACGTAAAGTTGAGTTTATTTATGCAGATTAGTAATAGTAATAATAATGATGATAATTTATATATGAAAACGTTAACAAATAATCGATCATCAATCATTAATTCTTCCGACGATCGATTAAGAAATTAAAATAAATAGGGTATAAGTGGCTCTCCTCTTTATTTTGCTCTTTCAATGTGGCTCTTGTGAAAAAAAATAGTATCACTGAAGTAAGGGATTGCTGTAATCATACCACTTTTTTAGTAATGCAGTGGTGTAACTAGTTACAACTGAAAATTGAATAATTGTATTACAGTTACTTGCCCTGTTTTTTCCCTGCCAAAAAGATGTGTAATGCATTCGAACAGGGCCATGAAACATTAAAGAGATACAGATGAGCTAAGATCCTTCTTTTCACTCTTGCAGCCATGAGTGCAGAAACCCATTTTATGGGCAGACTGTGAACCCATATAATCTTCAAAAAACCTCTGGAGGTTCTTCTGGTGGAGAGGCGTCCCTGATTAGAGGAGGAGGCTCGGTGACTGGTGTAGGCTCTGATATTGGAGGTAGTATTTGGGTCCCTGCTTCGTTTTGTGGCATTTGTAGGCTAACGCCAACAGCAGGTCGACTCAGGTGAATAGCACTTTCAATTTTGATGATTTTGACATTTTATTGTTTTATTACATATATGTCCATTATAGCGCCATTGGTCTTAAATCTTTAATACGAGGGGAAAAGGCTGGTAAAGTGAAACATTCAAACTTTCACATACAAATTATCTATTAAAAATTAAATTAAAATTAAATACCACACACTCTGATGTGTTATTAACAGTGCTGAGTTCTGTTGGACCAATGAGAAAGGATGTGGACAGTTTGGCTCTGTTCATGAAGGCTGTACTTTGTGATGACATGTTTTCCCTGGATCCAACTGTTTGCTGCTGCCATTTGATGAGAAGGTGTGTAGCGTTGATATCTGCTCAGTAAGCATCAGGAGACAGTAAGCATCAGGAGACAAAAATTTGTGTATAATAAGAGGGAATTAAAGCCGCAAGCAGCTGACACGGCACTCCCCCCAGGTGGCACTGACAGGCCACTTGTCTCTATGTGGTTGTGGTTTTGGGTTGCTCTTGTCACTAAACACACAACGTCAGCACACTTTGAAGGTGCTGATGTGCACATAGATAAAGATGGGCACAATGGGACGTCACCATGGCAACACCGTGCAAAATATGACTGGCCCACAGACCTGAAGAATCATTTTGCCAAATGTCACGTTCTGAAATGAAACTAATAAGTTATTTTATCACTTTGAAATATAAGAAATTGTTGAAATTTTGCTATTAGGATAAAATGGATGCTTTGGCGCATCGCCATTGAAACTTAGTGAAATATACCATGTGATTGTCATTGGCTTTTTTGATTGGGATGACATGAAGAGTCATTGTGCCAAATTTGAGAATATTCTTTGATAGTAAATGTTTTTCATGAATGGGAATTTTTCTTATCTCTCCCATTAGGATAACATTGGAGCTTTTCATTGCAGTCAATGTCCCTGGACAGCCACTCAAGACTTTTGGTTAAAAACTGCTTCTACCATCTGAGATCTATCTCTAAACTGAGTGCATTATTATCTAAATCTGATCTGGAATTGATTATCCATGCTTTTATTTCTTCTCGTTTAGATTATTGTAATTCTCTTTTTACTTGTTTTAACAAATCTGCAGTCACTCGTCTCCAGTTAGTCCAGAATGCTGCAGCAAGGCTTTTAACAGGAACCAACAGAAGAGCACACATCACTCCGGTTTTATCTGCTTTACATTGGCTACCTGTCAAATTCAGAATTGATTTTAAAATTTTAGTCTTGACTTTTAGAGCTCTTAATGGACAGGCCCCTGAATACATTTCAGAAATGTTGTTCCCTTACACCTCTGGCCGCTCCCTCCGGTCTTCAGGCCAAAACCTCCTGAAGGTCCCAAAGACCCGATTTAAAACTCGAGGAGACCTGTCCTTTCAAGCAGTCGCCCCTAGACTGTGGAATGCCCTGCCTCTGTCTCTTCGAGTGGCTGAATCTGTTGATTCTTTTAAAAAGCAGCTGAAGACACTGTTATTCAAACAAGCTTTTAGTTAATTCACTACTCTTGGTCTTATTTACCTGTTTTAACATTTATTATTGTTGTTTTGCATTTCATCTATTTTTACTTGCACTCTGTAAAGCACTTTGTGATTTTATCTGTGAAAGGTGCTATATAAATAAAGTTTACTTACTTACTTACTTACTTACGTGCATGGAAAATTGGTTAAAAATACCATATGTTTTACATTGACTTTTTTGATTGAGATGACCCAAGGTAATTTTCTGAGAAATTTCATACATTTTGAAAAAACTAAAATTTTATTGTGTTCTGTAGGGAGCACTATCACACCATTTTTGTTTTTTTCACAATTAGTAAGTTTTGGCAAGAAAGTTTTACAAGTGATTCAAATTTGAGGCAAATCGGACATTGTATGCACGAATGGGAGCAAATTTTGCAATACACACTCAGCAGATAAAATTGGTGGCATGGTGGTTAAGTTCCAGGTTCTAGGTTCCTGGATTCCTGTGCAGTGGGTTTCCTCCGGGCAGAAATGCACCTCAGGAAAAATCCTGCAGGAAGACCTAGCACAAGATCCAAGCGCTCTACGGCAGTAGTCCACTGCGGCACCAACGGCACTGGTTGGAGGATGGGTCAAATGCAGAGAATGAATTTTACTCACAAGGTTACCTTCTGTATAGTATACCTTACAGATACATGCATGCACAAAATTGGAGGATTGTTTAAAAAAAAGTGTTATCATGACAGCCTAATGCACAGTGATACAGTGACATTTTCATTGTCTCTATATATTTTATTGTTTGTTGTTGCCTGTGGTTATTCATCCATCTGCCGTTATCCCAGAGGAAGCAAATTTAACTCCATTGTGTATTGTCTCCAGGTGTACCAAAGCAGGAAACCTCTGAGAATTGGATATTTTGAACAAATTGAGGAAGTACCAGCAGTTTCATCAATGATCTGAGCAGTGCAGGAAGTCAAGGTTTTGTTAGAGCAAGCAGGCCACACTGTAAGGACCACCCATCCCTGTAAAAAACAGGTGAAACATGAGATGTTGGAACTAACGATGAAAGGGGGCTTCTCAGATGGAGGCGGCGTCTGTGTTGAACAATTGTGAGTAATTCTCTTAATTAAACTCAAAAGTATAAAATGAAATAAATGATAGGATTACTGACATTGCTGGGTTGTGTCTTGTTTAATCCCGGATAATCAGTCTTGTTGCAGATATTTAACTCCTTTCGTGTTTGTATTTTTCAAGGAAAGGAACTACAACTGACCTCACTTTGAGAACTACAGTTTTACTTTGGAAAATGCCAAATTGATTGAAAAAAGTCATTGACTTCATCATTAAACCTTTGGTAAATCGCTTTTACAAAATTGGCATTAAATAATTTCTAACCTCTAATCTCAATATACCTTAAGCATGACTGTTACTAGTACATTTTTGTTTGTCTTTGCAGTGGCCCTTTGGAGGTCATTCATTAGAGATTGTGAGTGGTGTTGGGTGAGTCTTGCACATGCTGCTCCATGTCCGCAGTCGGCTGTTAAGTTAACTCTTATCAGTTTGATGCAAAAACACCTGACATTTTCTGTGCTCTTTAGCTTTGTTGCTGGCTTTACAAGTTTCAATCTTCAAGAGAGGTGATATTGTGTTTGCATCTGTTTTTCTGTCAATGAAAATATTCACATTATGCTGTTTTTAAAACCTTTTTGTTTGCAGGACTGTGTAAAAGACACAATAGCAGAGTGGCAACAGCTCAATATCGATGTTGTCCTTTGCCCAGTATTTGGGTCAGCTATAAACTTAAATTATTCTCACAAACTAACTTGTAGGTTGTTAGTCACAAATATTTTTTATTGGCTTGGTGTGTGTCTTAGACAGTGTATTAAGGTATTGAGATTACTCACAATGATGTTCAACAGGGTTTTTCAATTTTATCACTCTCCAGGTATGATTCAATTTGCAGCGCCTTACAATTTGCTCAACTTTTGCGCTGGTGTTGTGCCCATTTCCACTGTGATGCACAAGATGAGAAAAACCTCTCTCACTTAGTATCGGGGAATCTGCCTGAATGGATTTCAAATGCGGTACAATTTAGAGCAGACTTTTATGTACTTTCACAAGTTCAAATTGTATGGACTTGATAAATAGTTTACTAGTTGGTAAACTGAAGTTTGTAAATATCCCACCAGATGGCGACAAAAGACTGTTCTGTGGCTGGTATGCTGAACTTTGTACTGTTTGTAGGCTGTAAAAGGAGGAGAGGGCCTTCCTGTTGGTGTTCAGTGTGTGGCTCTGCCTTGGCATGATGAACTCTGCCTGCGCTTCATGAAGGAGGTGGAGGAGCTCGTCAAGAAACCGAAGACATAGGAATTAATAATTCAAGACCAGTAAGATGAAACCTGTAGACCAATGTTCTATTACTGACAATTACTATTACTTGAATGAAATGCAAACTGCAAAATCTAATGTGAATAATCAGAGGGACCATGATCAGGAATAAATCAGATGATTTAGCTGTGTATATGTTGTTTTAATAATTAAATCTCCTTATAAGAATCACATGCACACTCAAACTCAATATGTATGTAACCACAGCCACTTTTGGTTTCCTTTTCATTTGTCTTCTGTATTACAGAAATGAAATGAGGAGACAAGTGTTACCCCAGACTAGGCAACGAGCTGGAATTGAGAGGTAGTTTTCAGCATTATCTGTGGCACGTGGAGCAGCTCTGACTATGCCACTCAGTCAGGGAGCACTAAGCTTTTAGCATCTTTGGTCTTCAGAGAAAACTTGACATTGTTCCTAAATCTTCCAATTGAAGTTAGAACACACAATAACATGCTAAATTCACACTGCAACCATTGTCTACACTTGGCTAAAAATATGTGAACCTTTTTCATTTGATGTAACAAGTTGACAGTTTACATTTAAATGAAAAGCCTTGTCTTTATTAATTACTCCAGTCTATTACAATTTATATGCAACTGTAGCTAACTAAACATTGGCCATTCTATGCTGAGTGTTAATTAATCAATGATCAATGCACAAGAACATTTTAATGGAAAATATGGCATATAACTGTCTTGTAAAAGGCACAGAGTGGAGAGATGCACTACTGGAGCCACTACTCTTGTAATGATACTGCAGATGTGTCATGTGGCCCTGGAATGCCTTGGTGCTTGCTCATGTAACGTCTCATTGGTAAGAGCAGAAAACACCTCATTTACAGAAACCTTAGGCTATAAGATCAGGTACTTTAAAAGCCATCCAAACACATTGGACCCTGCCTGTGCACTAGCAAATAAAACACCTTGAGATTGCTTCAACTAAACTAGGATGATTCTGTCTTAATGTCTCATTTCAGGGACCAAGAAGCTCATGGTCTTTATGACTGCAGAGAATTGCACATAGCAATGTTTGACACAGCAGGAGTCTACCTTTTGAGATGATCAAAGTCGCAAGTTCAACCAGCAACCAGGGCCACTTACAGCAGACATCATGAAGCTGAGAGATTGGCAGCTTTTAGGTCTTTGGTCCATTTCATGAGCCATTACTAGCACAGAGGCAGCATGCTGCGCAGGACGAGTGGGAGGAGGTGAAGGCAGCTTAACAGACAGCTGATACAGGTGTATAGGCGGTATCAAACAGCAGAGCTGTCAATGCAGCAGCCTCCAAATTTTGTTTGAAGAAGTTAAGTATACGACTGATTTAACTATGACAGGATTAGTCAAGAGCTTTGAATGATTTTCTCAGATTCTGTGACTCAACAATTCAGTGATCCACGTTCTATCAGCTTTAAAGGCCCTATCCCACATTTCAAGAGCTTACCCTTTGGACAAGGGCTGCTCTTCTCTCACATAGCCCTGGTTTTCCTTTTTTGCTGCTTTCAGTTGTTCATCATCCCCACGTCCACGCCAGCTCTCCCATCTGCCTTTCTTTCCACATCTGCTAGGTTTGAGTTTTCTTTCATTCCCCCAGCGCTGAGCTTGGCCCAAGGCCCTTATAGCTAAATTGGTTTACATTGGAGAGATAAATGCTCTGCAAATGCGCTTAAACACGTACAGTAAAAAATGCAGACCGTGCGTGTCAGGATTATCACCCAAGTCAGGGGAGAAAGGCGAGCGTCTCAGTAGCACAAAGCTTGGGAACCCGAGTGAAGCCTCAGATAGAGTCCGTCTCATCCACTCCGCAGGAGAAAGACAGAAAGCCAGAGGGGGTTTAGCAGCTGCATGCTGGTCTGTAATTCTTGGCATTATATAACATGTTGTAAACAATTAAAACTCCAATGGCTTAGAGAAAAGATTGTTTCACATAGGTGAGCAAAGTTGAACCACCTGCTGAGTTGAACCATTGGCAAGAAAAGTGCGTTTTGCACACAGACCACCCAGTGTACAAACACGGTAGAAATGTTTTTTCTCTTAATGTTTTAAGATGTATTATAATTTCCACTTGTGCTGCAAGGTACACATGCTCTTATTTTGAGGCTCCACCTGCTGCTATCTCCAGGGAGACACTGAGCTGGGGTTCTCTTGCTTTAGTGTATAGTCACATGCTTCACTGAAGGGATTTGGATGTAAAACTTCCAAGAAAGACCACCGCCACCCCCCTCACATAGCCCCCCTTTTCTCATCTCCATGACCTTCCCGCCTCCCAATTCTGTGCCACCCCCCAGACCTCCCAACACAAAGGCCTGAGAGCGAACCCAGCACAGAAATCATAGCGCACCATTCAATCATTGTTTTTTCCCCTTTTTCACCCCTTTTATGGTTCCACTAAAGGTTTTAGCTGGGCAGAGAAGGAGGGCTGTCACTGAGGAAACCTTAGCCCATTGATGAAGTGACAGGAGCTGCCAGAATATGATCCTAATCCTGTTTCTAGCATTCTTTTGGCCCGCTGGCATCGCAATTCCTCCACACATTCTCTGGGCTGTCAACGAGTAAAATCCCTCTAATAGTGCATTGCCCAGATACACATCAAAGAGCTCCTGGAAACCTTCAGCAGCTTAGCTGCCAAAGACACACTCACACAGCCACAATCTTCTCCTTTACTCCTGCTGTCTTTGGAATAAGCCAGCAAACATGTCCATGCTACATGGACAACTGAAAATCTTAAATTAGTTGTCAATTAATAGCTTCAACTGGATTTTTTCTTAATACATTTTGTTTTCCATCAGGGAAAAATGTTTCCTTTTTCTTGGCATAAAATAGAATAGAATCGCTATGAAAAGCAGGAAAGAACAGGTGTCTCAATTTTGCTGCCTTGAAGAGCCCTTTAAGTCCTTTTTCATCTCATTCTATTCTTACTGAATCCATCGATATTTCAACCAAAGGTAATCTTCTTAACGCTCTGTTTCAGTGCAGCCAAACCCTGGCTGGCAGGGTGAGAGGGAGAGCAGGAGGAGAGGGGGTTACAGACACACTGTCACTCATTTCATTTAAGATTCGATTCTGTTGAATAACAAGTGTTCCCCTGTGCTCTGTAGAAGGCATCTTAAACCCAAATTCTTTACAGCTGGTCAAGGTGCACATGTCCAGCACCAGCAGGCCCAGGAAAAACTGAACCTGTCAGATGTAATGATAATGATGGGAAGATATAAAATCTTTTATTAAATTAATCGCACTACCTGCTAATAAACTAGCAAAGGCATTTTCATTTTCATTTGCAGTTTATTCGTTAGCGTTAATGATAAATTACTCACATTTAAAACAATTCTGAAGTACATTTTACAATAAAATTACAATATTTTACATAATTTGTGTCTTATTCTCCAGGATCAGTTTGTTTTGCATTTACATTGATGGTTCTTCTTTTCAGTAAGCAAACCAAAAAAAAAAAACTCTTTCCACAAAACAAGATATGGAATGACTTCAATCTTGTATGCAGCAGATGTAGAGTACAAGTGTACAGAATTGTATTTACAGTGTTCATGAGCTGTACCACAACCTCTCCTGATGTTGTGACTGCCTGATGTGACGGACTGCTGCCCTTAATAAGCATAATCCATGCATGCATAGTTCACATAACTGAATTAACTGTTTTTGCTTTTGTATATGTAGTTGGTTTCCCTTTTCTGAGCTGTGCCTTTGAGCATCTTGCCAGATCCATGACAAAAGTTCATTGTCAGGTCATAAGAGGATATGGTTAAAGTAGTGATGTGGGGGACTTAAGGTAAACAGTGGATTTCACATAATAGTTTTAAGTCACTTTTTAGATGAAATTGCTGAATGGAACTATTCTGGAGAGGATGGCGTGTCTCCAGGGAGATATCCATGCTTTTTCTAAAATACTCCACAGCAAAGCATTATTCTTATCTAGGTTGCATTTGTTCAGTACAGGTTTTTATTTGGCTGAAAAATGCATTCTTACAGTGTAATCATATGGAGCTTACGCGCCTTTGCACATATCTGACCTGTGACTTGATGCTGTGTTTATGGTGAGAGAACTCTTTAATGCGATACCGTGGAGCATTCCAGGCAAAGCTATCATTTTTTATGAGTCAACCAGATGGCTGACCTTCCATTTGAAAAGTTACATAGTGCAGCTTTAAGTCAGTGCTGTGGACATGAGCAGGGTCAGTTGGGGAGTGTGTCCAGTCCAAGTGATGCCGCGTGCTGTTTGGCCCTCAGGCGCAGGTTTTCAATACTCGTGGTCTTACTGTTGAGGCTACCTGTGAGACTTCCTGGAGCAGCCTGTAGCAGTGGGCTGTTCCATACCTGCTGGGCCTGAGACAAGGTCTGATAATAGGACTGACAGGGCAGGGATCCAAGGGGCGTAGGCATGTTCACATTCATCCCCAGGTAGGGCAAGGAGGAGGGGGCACTCATGTCAAAAGATGGGTAATGTACCAGGTTGTTGGTGGCCGCCATGTGCTGCCGAAACTGCTCCTGAAGCCGGAACAGGCTGAGAGGGGAGGAGGCGTAGGAGTTACTTGTCACCAAACTGCTGGACACAGCACTGGAGGAGGGAAGGGCTGGAGAACTGAGAGGAGAGTCTGAGAGGAAAAAGAGACTTTAGTCAGGTGTCACAGCTCTGCAAATCCAGAGCCACAGATTTTTATTATTCTTTTCTGACTGCAAACATTTTTGTACTAAAAACATTTTAAGTCTTTACCCACTAAAGTTTTGTAAATATTTAGTCTTTTATTTCAGTCTTTATACTTTTTTATTTTAATTTGTTGACTTTTTCTATCGTTTGTGGTGGCGCTGTCTTACCTGATGTTGGACTGAGGGGTTTGCAGGACGGGGAGCTACTACTTGGCCGTGCTCCTCCCTCCCCCGGCACCTCCTCCCCACTCTTCAACCTGGGCTCCGCTCTCATGGCCTCCTCTTCTCTGTCAGCATTATCTTCTGCTGCTGACTCGCTGTCTGATGGCTCTGGGGAGGTGACGTTCACTTCCACACTCATCTCTGCCGCCTGCGACTGAGCTGCTGCCAGTCTGTCGGAGTCTGAGTGACAGGATGAGGTGGAGGAGGGAGGAGGAGGGGAGCGGGTGGAAGGAGCTGGGGTGGTGTCAGCGCTGTCACTTTTGAGGTCCTCCGCTGAACCGTCTGTGGATCCGGATGCGTCCTTCTGCTTCTGGAGCTGCTCCTTCTGCAGGCTACGCTGCTTCTTACGGAACTTTGCTCTGCGGTTTTTAAACCAAACCTGCAAAATATGAAAATATGGCTTTGAGTATATTATTTTTAATACTTGACTCTAACAAACCAGTGTCTACAGTCTGTGCAGTAAAGTGTAAAATTATGCTGGTGGTGACAAACGATACCTTAAAAGAATTTTCAAAAGGAAATTCCTCTTTCTGGAAATAGCATCAATTTTTACATCCAGAAATATTTTAAAGAAATGTACAAAATAGCTTCAGACATCCAAAGACAACAAATTTGTTCAAAGTAAAATATAAAGGGAAGGTTGCTTGAAAACTGGTAATAAACACTTCTTCATTGAATTTTGACCCAATACCTATTCTAAAGATACCCCTAAAAACCTCAAAGTCCCCTCATCATTTTCTGTAATTGTAAGAGTAGACGTACCTGTACACGAGCTTCGGGCAGGTTGGTGCACATGGCCAGACGTTCCCTCATCACCACATCTGGGTAGTGGGTCTTCTGGAAAGTCTTCTCCAGAGCCTCCAGCTGCTGCGCCGTGAAGGCGGTCCGACTGCGACGCTGCTTTCTGTGCTGGGAGCCATAACGGGCCTCAAGGATGATATCTTGAAATGTGCAGCCGTTGAGAAGAAAGAAATAGAAGTTTAATTGAAGTTCTGTATATATTTGTCAATATTTAAAATAAAATACCAGCATCTGATTGGCTACACTGCCTGTCAATCAATCACCAGGCAGAAAGGGATGTCTTGATCACAATAAAGGAGTGTGAATTATATGGAAAACAAAATGAGCTACTTATTCTTACCAGCTAATCTCTCTGCCAGAGTGAGGGCATGTACTGAGGGTCTGTAGTCGGGGGCGTGCTGGGCCTGTTGCGCCGCCTGCTGGTGAAGATTGTACATAGCGCTCAGCGAGTTCATTGCGTGCAGTGAGTAGCCGTTCACCCCGTAATGCTGCATTGTTTAGATCTGCAAAAAAAGGTCAGAAACGAACAAGTAAGCCAACTGTTTAAGTCAGAGTACAGAGATACAATAAATAAATAAATAATAAAATACAAATCGAATACAAATACAAAATAAATTAAAATATACAAATGCAATTGTAGTGTTTTTCTTAAATGTTAGATTGAGAAGGTAATTAAGCCACAGATAAACCCCAATGATTTCTAATACATAAAAAGCAAAAAACAAAATAAAAACAACTAACCTGACACATAGGTATTAAATAACGCATAACGGACTGAATATTTTGAAATGAATAAATATTCTCTTTAAAATTATAATTATATTTAAAAAAAAATAAGAAAATGAATTTTGAATTATTTAAGAAAAAAATACTTAACAATGTGTGTTCAAATAATTTGTAGTAGAAAAGCAAATGTATCTGCTAAAAGGACACATCTAAAATAACATTATAACGATAAATAAGCTTTATAAATTAATAATACTTTTTTTCTTCTCTGTTAGTCATATCTCAAATAACACTACATACAGAATAAAATGCTATGTACTTTAAATATTATTTATGCAATGCGCCCCATTGTTGTTTAGTGATTCAGCCACACTTCGCACATACGGAGGTCGCTGAGAGCTGCGCGGTTCTCGCAGAATAAAAATATGTATTTTCTGTTTGAGAGACAGAATCAAATTGAGGCCGTTTATTTCAATCTGTGGCAGGTCCCAGGCCGGTGTCAGGCGCCTGCAGGCGGAAGGAAAGAGGGGACCAGGGTGAAATATGCACGAGGGTCCCCGAAGGACCCCTGTCTAATGTGGTGCAAATAGCTCTCAACTATACTACAAGGCTATTAATTTATCATCACGCCTGGCCTGACACGTGAAAGGTGCAGTGGATACACTTAAACCCAGTGTCAAATGCAGTTACAATTTTTTCTTCCTAAGACTTTCCTGCATTATTTTAAAGGAGCCTCTAGCAGAATTTGTGTAATATGGGCGATTTGTAAATCTTCAGGTTAAAATGCACTATAATGCTCTTCTCTCTGGACAATGTCACTAGCCTCGGGCTCCGCGTTAAGCCTAATTATGCTAATTGCCGTGGATTTATGAGTTAGGAGCTTTTACTAAAGATTGCCTTGGGGCCAGAGCGTTTGGCTTTTCTGTCGCTTCTACAAAGCAAAGCAGACTTCAGTTAAATGGACCTCTAAGGTAGAAGCTGATCCTGCAAACGGCGCTATGTTTAGCTGCAGGGTACAACAGTTCTGTTTTTAATTGTGCTTGTGTAATAACAAAGATTATATTATATATTTTATATTTATAACGCTGTCTGAATTTAGGAAGTATTGTGGAGTCCACTTGTATTTTAAAAATAAGTTAAAGTCAAGTTAAAGTTAGCTAACTTATGTTAGCTTTGCTCAAAAGGTAAAACTACAAAACTACAAGGCAAGAACAATATTATTTTAGTAGATTCAATAAAAGGTAAAAGGCAAAATCCAACTACTTTTGGAGTTTGTCAGTTGAACAAACTTACCTGTTCTCGGTTTTCCTAGGCTAAATATTTCCGGTGCTCTCACAATATTCCCTCCGGATCTTTTAAACGTTATGAAAAATCCGCTCGGTGCTGGTCATGTCCAGAGTATCGTCCTGAGCAGGCCCGGTGTGTGTGGCTCATGTCCCGGTGTGGCGGGCTCAGTTTGTCGGTCTCACGTGTGGAGGATGTCCCGGTGTGGCGGGCTCAGTTTGTCGGTCTCACGTGTGGAGGATGTCCCGGTGTGGCGGGCTCAGTTTGTCGGTCTCACGTGTGGAGGATGTCCCGGTGTGGCGGGCTCAGTTTGTCGGTCTCACGTGTGGAGGATGTCCCGGTGTGGCGGGCTCAGTTTGTCGGTGTCGCACGTGGAGGTTGAGGATGCTCGCGCTTCCATCTCCCGGCCTTTAAACGGCGCGTGGGGAGACGCACGCGCTCTGGCTCTGGACCAATCAGAGCGCGTCCTCCGCAGCTGCCCCACGCCCTCCGTGGGCCCCATCACAGCAGGTCCCGTCCACA
Source organism: Odontamblyopus rebecca (assembly GCA_030686955.1). Classification (NCBI taxonomy): domain Eukaryota; kingdom Metazoa; phylum Chordata; class Actinopteri; order Gobiiformes; family Gobiidae; genus Odontamblyopus; species Odontamblyopus rebecca. The sequence continues at coordinate 20,615,307 of CM060660.1, read as the reverse complement.
GATGGTCCCGTCCCATCACTGCTCCTGTCCGCGAACTGGACTTGAGTGACCACTGCAGGATTTATTGTAATATTCTACTGCGGGTGATTATCAGGACATATCTGGCTTTTAAAATAATCTTTTATAATAACAAGACAGCATGTACTTGCAAAGTAAGATTATTGCAATTTGGCATACGAACGCGGTGAAATTTTACCTGCATATACATTTATTCATAAAAAATACATATTATTTACCATAATAAACCCAATCACAATTTTAACATTTACACTGTTTGGCCCCACCAGGATGTGAAAGAGAGCTTTATGAGTGCTGTTTTAATTAAAGATTGTGGTATTTAGTGTGACTCCAGGTTAATTCTCTTTTTTTTTATAATTGTATTTGCTGGCGGCTCCGTGAGTTTGGCGGGAACTCTGCATCTGATGGAGAGAGCGAGGTGCATGCCGGGCCACAGCCTCCAGGAGCTCCCGGCCCCGAGGGATTTAGGTTAGGATTGCGAAGACAAGACGGCATTTCACCCTCCAAAAATGTCTTAAAATGACTGCTGGTAAGAGGATTAAAACAATAATGCCCCCCTCTTCTTCAAGGTTTTTAGAAAAGATTTCTTCTACCGAGGAAAAATCGTTTAGACTGGAATTAAGGGCAGCGAAAAGTAGCCTTTTAATGTAAAGCTTGCATATTTTGTTGAATTCTCTTTTAGACAGCGAGTCACATTCTAGTCACATTCACTTGCACTTGATTGTGTACGGGACAAAACCTAGGTAATGACATGCATAATTAGTTACTCACGTGGTCCTCTTGTCCTCTTAGTGTATTTTTATTAAACGAGACAAGTTTATAGCCTACTTTTTATTAGTTATTTGATCTGTAAGAAAAGTCTAAAAAAGCTACAGAGTTTTTTGTTTGTCCAAATGCTCTTTTTGCTGCTGTATTTGGGCCCAGAGAAGAAAAATCGGATTAACTTGTGAACCGATGGAAATAAGAACTTAAACTGGATGTAAAGCTGGCCAGTGTCTCTTTGTGGGAACCGTTTCTAAAGCAATTAAAGCGAGAAGGAATTCTTCTCAGCTGTTCTTCGTCAAATCTGCTTTTTACGGGCCTAATGCGGGCTAATGTCCAGCGAGGCTTAGGGCTTCAGTGCAAGTGTCAAGGGGCTGCTATTAGAGCAATATTAGGCTCGGGCAGCAGCGTCTCCTGACTGTGAAGAGGGGCCTGAATCAGTCCTTTGGAAATGGTCAAGGTGCAGCATGCTTTGAAATATTCACGGGGAACTTAGTCATTATTAAATTACTCATTATTCACTATTGAGCACTATTGAGCAAATCCACACAATTTAGTTCAACCTAATCGTGCACTTTATAATCTTTCTGCTTTTCTGCACAATTACTTAGAATAATTACTTGGAATAGAATATTTCTTTGTATTGCAGTAAATTTTATTTCTGATTTTGCATTTATTCAATTACATATTTTAATTGTAATATCTTGAAAAAACATGCATTCTAATTGTGAGCATGCTCTCCTCTTCACAGATCTGACCTGTAACTTGGCCTGGCGGCACCACCTGCTTGTGCATAGACATGAATTAATGTTACACTGTGGAACATTCCAGGTAATGCAATGACTGATTAATAGTAGTGTCATATAGTAGTGTTTATTAAAATGTGTGTTTATATAGTCGTACATACACATGATGCAAAAAGATCTGCACATGTGTCACATTCAATAATGGAAGCATCAGAAACTAGGTACTATATTTGTTTATGATTATCATGTCAGGCATACTGCCTCCAGTTATCAAACTTGAAACTTTCTCATCCTCAAATTGATCTGAGATTTCCTTGGATTTCCTGTGGAGTCTCATTGTTCTTTGAGACTGCATTCAGCATATTCATATGGAAAACCCTCTCATCGCTCTCAGATGTGAGTTATCGTCTTTGCTCTCAATCATCCTCCCGTCCGCTTTTGGAGCCTCAAACTTTATCCCTGTATCAGGACTTTGGCAGCCAATTCGACGCTCAGCTCTGAAGCTAGAGATTTATGAATCATGTTCCGTTTTTAATCAGGTTTATTACGCATGGATGTTTGTAATTTTACCACTTGAGTGGCTCTCTGTGTTTACAATTGGTATTTTACATCAACTCAAGTAGAAAGTTGATGCCTTCAGCCTTCAGAGCCCATTAACTTTATCATTAGGTTTTTGTTAACTTCATGAATATATTACATTTCATTCGTGCAGCTCTGGCCTGCGCATGCTCTTAGTCAAGGTTAGCTTGTGCTCATTTGGGTGAAATTAATCATTTTGATGTATGGTTTAGAGTTGACTGCTTTCCTGGGACTTGTGTGACTGGAGTAACAAAGCAACTTGCCATTAGCAATCTTCAGGCAGTGTCCAAACACAGAGTAGACCTTAAGTACTTTTTCATGGATGTGTTACTTTTACAATAATGTAATGTAAATAATGTAGTGTCTACTGATGATCATCCTTTACTTGAACCAATAGCAGATGAATTCTTGTTACATTTAATGATTATGAATTAATTATTTTCTTCTTACTACTGACATATATTGCACAATTTAAAAATATAAAATTTTACTGTAAATTCTGTTGCCTTGGCGATCCTTTGTGAAAAACCACAATGTTTTAAGTGGATTACTTTTTCTCTTTCACACTGTACATTAAATGCTACCATTCTTTGCCCCACTATCAAACCTGTGTTGTATAGTTAAACTGTTTGGGACCGTGGCTGCAGTCTGTGCTCTAACTATTGTTTCTTGTTCTCTGATCCCACAGATGAAGCCCGGTGCAGCTCCAGTGCTCCTCTAAACGCTTTCTCTAGCAGTCTTGACATATCGAGGTTGGCAGGTTTGTTTCCTCCCTCATTCTCAGAGCCGCTCTTTGGTTGTGCCCCTCAGGCTGCGGCCCAACACAAGGGTTCCTATTGTCAAGGCCTAATCCAGGGGCTACACAGCTTTAGCAACATGGTGGGATAAAAGCCCATCAAACCACTACTTTATGGGGGCAAATCTTTCCTAATCCCTCGCTTTATCTAAACAAAAGGAGAGAAACAAGAGGATAGAAAGAAATTGTGCAGACATAGGGCAAGACCAGGAGCTAAGATGCAAAGAAGTAGTTTCACTGGAGAGGCTAACCATTTCTGACAGGCTCTCACTAAAGGGCTGACAAAAAACGGACACCAGGATTCTAAAAGGCCCGTACAGAGTCTTTCTCTATTCTAAAGTTCGGCTTTAAGATCCTTAGGGGGATATGTCGAAATTAGGCAGATTAAATTCAAAAACCTTTACTATTAAGAGAACTTGGCAGGGGGCACCTGTCAATTTGGGACACTTTAAAAATACCCTTGGTTTACTCTCTGGATATAAACAAGCAACTACTGTGTGATCTTAAATCTATTCTTTGCTCTATTTTTCACATATTGGAAAAGAAAGTATGGGAATTTCTCATTCCCGCCTCACACACTGCCTCATAAAGTGGACTGTGACTCCTACTCTCAACTATGAAGTATTTACAAACAAGAAGCCTAAGTCAAGAATGTTATAGTTTCAAGGGAAAATATACAAATTGCTCTTTGCTTCTCTACCCTGTGCACAGCTCTGGTACCCGTATCTATGTACACCTCCATTCTGTGCTTGTGTGTGTGTGCGCAGGGCAAATCCCCCGACCCCATTTCACATATGCTGCCAATTCCAATTTCTATCTTTCTCTGTGGCAACACGCTCTGTATCCCGAGTGTCCCATCTGCAAATGACTGTGAGTTAGAGGCTCCATTTTCTTCCACAGACCAAATGCTCCACAAGAGGACCATTTTCAGCCCGGCGGTCACAGACTGAGAACAAGGCAGTATGTCCTGACTCTCTGTCCATAAACCAGCCATAGGGCGGCCGGTGTCTGACCAGCCCCGAAACTGTAACAAGGTGACGTTCTGACTTACAATCAGAGTAAATATACTTGATGGGCGGGCATCACAGAGTGCAGATCAGTAAGTAAAAACTAACACATGTAGCACGCCCCCTGCTGGCTCATCTTGATGCCTCTCTGAATGGGGTAATTAAGAGATAATAGGCTGGGGATGTTCGTCAGGGACCCTGTAATTAGTGATTCATTACATGAGCTTAGAATGAGCAAGAAGAGAGGAAAAAGGAAGTGGTTGGTTTTGTGTGAGGAGGGGCCATGGAGAAGTGACAAATTGCTGTTGGATTTATCCAACGTAATTAACTATCACTTAGGGAAAGGGTTGGGAACTCATTAATATTAACGTACTGTGTTTTGTTTAATGTAAGTGGTAAGTGTCTTACATCTACATGTACACGGCAAACCTACTTTGTAAAAATATTGTAATGTTTTAATTCTTCTGTCATTAGAAGTTCTTTAATTGCAAATGCTTTTCTGTAATTCAGATTCTGTCAGGGAGAGGAAAGAGATGGGATGAAAGTGTAGTATTCTCCACCAGGTAAGCCACTGAGCATGTTTAAAAGTTTAACAGATATACGTGTCTATCTAATATTTGACAGTAATAATTCCACAAAGTACAAAAGTCTGTATTTCCATGTTTCAAGTCCTACTAAAGCTAGCCTCCCGTCATGCAGTAATCCTCTCTGGTCCGTATCACCACTCAAAGTACCACACACTTACATGGGGACTCTGATGTGCACGGTCTTTTATCTGATTTAAAAGCACTTTGAAACAAGTCTTTTCCCCCTCTAAGAGACCAGGGCGGGTGTGATAACTGCTTCCAGGTAGAGCTCTCAACATCCAACATCTGCCTATTGTTGTTAAACCTCCTCAGGCCCAGCATCTGCAGGTCATCTGGATTTGGGCATTTAGAGAATTGAGGCTCATCTTTTGGGCTTAAGTCAGTGTTGTATTCCTCTTCAAACCCAGTGCTAACTCCAGCTCACTCGTTAGACTAATGACTGTTACAGAGGCTTTATGTCGAGTAGTGGCTCTTTCCTGTTTTAGCTATGACAGCGACAACAAACTGCAATGTTGCTGCTCAAAACTACACAGTTTTACCTTTGAAGGGCCTGTCCACTAAACCTGTTAAGCCATGCTCTGTCTGTTCATAAGCTTTTTTTGAAATGATAATCAGAGATTGTCTTATTGGTTTATTCTTTTTAAATCCCTTTTTAACTTAGTCCATTGACAAAGTGAAGGGTCAGAGCAAATTTTAAAATAATACTTTTTTGTTGAAATGTTAAGAGATTCATACGAAACAGCATCTATGAAATGCTGAGCAGTCTGTATTCTGTTTGGTCCATGTTATTCTCTCCATGATATCCATGTGGCCAAGTTTCTTTTAGAATTGATTTTAAAATTTTACTTTTTGTTTTTAAAGCTCTTAATGGCTTAACACCTTGTTATTTGACTGAGCTTTTATCTGTCCGAAAATCAGATTGCACTTTAAGGTCAAATAACCAACTTCTTTTGGAAGTCCCCCAAGCCAGGCTCAAACACTGGGGTGATCGAGCTTTCTCTGTGGTTGGTCCCAGACTGTGGAACAATCTGCCCTTTGATCTGCGTAGCATCACTGATTTTAACCTTTTTAAATCTAGGCTTAAAACATATTTATTCAAAATGGCTTTTAATACTTAGTAGTTTGTGGCACGTAATTTTTCTGCATTGTGTGTTTTACTGTATTTTGTTTACATTGTTGTATGTTCTGTCTTTTGTATTGTTGTATTTTCTGTTTTTAATTGGAAAGCACTTTGGTCACCAATGGTGTTGTAAAGGGCTATATAAATAAAGATTGATTGATTGATTGATTGAAATTCACTTCAAATCTGTTTATTGACCAAAAAAGGTCAATTTCTAACTTCTTTCAGCTTTGGCAACGGGTAGAGTTCAATTTGTTTTTTTGTTTTTTTCAATTTTGTTTTCTTTCAGTTTTGATTTGTTTGTGAATCAAATAATCATGTGTTTTATTTATTATTTGTTTTTAGAACCATTAAAATGTAATTCAGTAATGTATTACTGTATAATAACACTAAAATGGTCCCATGGTCCCATGTAGTAGTATAATGCTCATAATTACCAACAATGTGACAACAATGGGTAGTTGGATGAGTCATATTTTATTGGGTTACCTTCAGATAAGCAGGTCTGCTCCCAGCCATTTGACTCTAATTACAGAGTAGTAGTGGCCTCTGCAGAGATGGTTACCCAGTGTAGAAATAAGTGCTTAAGAAATGACTGTGTGGGATGGCCTGAAGGTACGACGCTCTCTGCAGGGACACTGCGGTTGGCCACTTAACCTGGATACCTGCTAGTGTTGGTCCAACCAATCAGAACAAGTGAGAAAAAAATAGTTCAGGTAGACCATCTGATTGCCCAGCTCAAGTAAGTACCAAAAAGACCATTGCACTCTTATTGTACATGTCTTCAATCACCGTCAGCGGTAATAAAGCAGGGAGGGTGTTGGATTTGAACTGAAAAGGATCCTTGCTGGGCCCAACTGCCCATGTAAGCATAGGGCTGTGTGGCTGTCAGATGGAGAAGCTGTGCCGGTGTCAGATAATCCCCCCAGCACAGAGCAGCCACAGGGGGCACACTCCAGGCCTGTTACAGAGACTCTTCTGATGGATGTCTGTATGGATCTATTTGTCCCTAATGAGAGATGATTAGCAGCCCACTGAGCAGGAACCACATGATAACATAAACAAGGAAATTATTACTACATTTTAATGTGCATTCAAGCAAAAGACAATTCTATATGTGATACACTATTTCTGGGTTTCAGCAACCATAGCATATTCTAGAGGCCAATAATATTTCATACGGAAGGGGATTCATCTTAAATGTATGTTGTTATAAGGCAGAAGTATTATCAAGTTCTTTGGTCTAAAAGAAATTATCAATGTGGGAATTCACCTTTTGGCTCTTGTCCTCCATTTGGCAGTATCATAAAATTTTAGAATCTGAAAATCACCATTTGGAGCAATTGTCTGACAGGGTGGACATAATCAAAATATGATTACAAAAAATATAAATTAAAAATGTAAAAAGTTGCTTTATATTCTAATATTTTTTCTCATACTGTAATATTCATTGTTATAGCCTTTTATAAATTAGATCCTTTGTATCAAGGCTTCTTCCCCAGACAAAGTGTAAACATGCAGATTTTATTAGTTTATTTTATAACGCAAATAATGGGATTCTATTATATATAGTTATTTCTATTCACTATCACTCTATTAAATCCTTGGTTGCAGCACTCCTGGTCTGGTCATTACTGGTAGGATGCATCTGCCCTGGTTCAGTTGTAAAGTGTATACTTATGGATGATTATAGCAGGGATCATTTATGTTTCATTTATGTGTATTTTCCTTTTCTTTCACCTCAGGGCCCTTCTCCACACACAGTTGCACCGCACCCTGCTGAGCAGCGCTTGAGAAGAGATCGGACTCTGCATGAATATGGATGAGGAGGTAACACACATGGGAGAGCTGATCTGATGACAGTGCAGGAAAAGACCAGAGCATCTATGCCGACCTAGGACTGCTCAGCCCTGCCACTGATTTGATAAAGTGGTTGAATTCAAATGTGTGCGTGGGTGTGCGGTGAGGCCTGTGTATAGACCATAGAGTGCGTCCTGTCAGATGGATATGAATAATGTATTGATAGGCGCCCCTCCCCTGTTGTAGTGAGTTCTGTGTGTGATGTGTTTAGCCTTGCCCAGCTGGCAGGGTCACAAGGGATGCACACACATTATGTCCTGGTCCCATGAGAGGTGTGGGTGCATGTTCCCTTTTCATCATCAATCAACAAAGCAAACTGTTTAACACCAACAATGAGGCTGCTAAGAGGCCCCTCAGCTCATGCCAGAAGTGGTGATAATTACCTAAACATGAAGTTGTCACTCTCTTTCCCATCTGGCCCCTTTGGTTCAGCCTGGGCCCACAAGTGAGTCAGACACTAATGGGAGAGATTGATTCAAAAAGCTTATTCATTTGACCTGCCCTTTGTCCATATGGGGCACTCTTATTAAGCCTGATAAATGCTGTGTATGTGGGTTTTTTTTCTTTTTTTGTGATTTTTGTATCACACTCTGAACTTGAACAATTATTTATCACTGACTCACCTATGCCTAGTGACATTGTTATCCATGTAATAGATTTAGAGTTTTACATTCCTATACTAGCTTATTATATCAACATTAGCCTGGTGAAATACACGTTAAAATATAGTCTGCAACCATTTATTGGAACAATTATTAGTCAACTACTAAACTAATAACACATGCCAAAAGTCGATTGATAATAAAGACGGTGGTATTATTAGGTCAAAAACGCAAAAAGGAATAATCCATTTTATTTTAATTTCAACATTTAAATCAATGTTACATTTTATTTGTTATAAATAATACATATCTAAAAGCCTTCAGTCAACATATTTCAGTCTTTACATGGCTAAATTTGTACGTTTCATTTTATTTAAATTATGTTAATGTCAACAAATAATGACTACTAATATAATTGTTAGTTGCAGCCATAATGAAATGTCACCATTTCAAAAGCACTTTTTGAAATGGTGACGTTTACAATTGTAAATGCTAATGCATTTTCTTGCTGGGTGCAGTGGATGAGTTGTATAACACAACATATCTGAATAAAGTTACACAAACTTTTATACTTCTTACTAGAATTCAACAGAACTTCTCTTGCTATTAGAGATTGAGGAAATGTTTTTGTTTCCAGAGTTGCATATAGCCTTGAAACACAGAAACTAATCCATGATATTGATCAGTGTGTTTCATATTGGCCTCTGTAATCCATCAAGCTAACAGTGTGGGATAGACCTAATTTATATCATCTGAAAGGTGTAATCAAAGATGAATGAACCCCAACGTGATAGAAATGTGCGCTGGGTCATAATTTCTCCCACTGTGAGTAATGGCAGAAGAGGATAAACAACAACAAGGCATAGCATTATGTTGAAGTTCATACCCTACGTTAGTTGGATAAATAACTATGCAGTGTTAATACAGGTACAAAATATTTCAGATTAACACCTCAAATTTGTATATTCTTCAGTTACTTATATTAAATGTGCTACTAATTTATATTCCTCAATAACCTGCTCAAAATGACGGATAGATTGAGGAAGTGAGTTTCCAGAATAGGGTCTAGATGGGTAAATCAGCTGCAAATATATGTGCAAATATATATAAACGTTTCCCTTTAAAAAGCCACTTAAGAACCCCAACCCTTTAAATAAGGCCAAGTATAATCTGTTTCCTCCGTCGCGGTAGATCCAGTGGGGATTTGCAGAAACATTCGCCAGTGACACAGATCTACATAATCATTTTAAGTTTCTACCCGCTCCTTCCAATGATTCTCCTGCTGTCACTTTAGATACCGCTAAAACTGATTTGGGCTCCTTAATCTCCCAGTATTTCTTAGACTTTAAAAATCTCTAATATTATAAGGAGATTATTTCATTTATAATTGATTGAGTGCATTTGCGGGAGTGCCACTTCAAAGTTGTGGCATTAAGGATGCATTTAAGAAGGTTGGGCACTGTGAGACACGTGGGTGGGGTGGAAGGTTGTGTTTGGGAAAGGACAGCCATTAGAGGCATAGGAGAGGAAGAAGTGGAATAGGATAGAGAGCCGCTTGTGTTTTTCGCAAGGGTGGATGATGCCGATTTGACTAAATAGTTTCTGGGAAAGTGTCTCAAAAAGGCACTGGAGGACACCAACTACCGGTTATACCCAGTTCAAATTACCGTTCAGAGGTATTGCGTCAAGTCCTGGCCATCCTCTAAGGACACTTCAAGAAGAGGATACCACGGAGAAGCCTGCTATACCTGTAAGAGCCTTTACCCAGATACGATTTTAAGATTCTCCGGACCCCAGATTACTTCATTTGAAATCCCACTTTAAGCTTTCTATTTAGAATTTGTGTACATATAGGTCTCTAAAATCTTGGTAGTCCAGATCTGAAATATAGCTGCTTTTCCAGTCTAGAACCAGGGTGTGGATCTTCATTAACACATAGTGGAAGATAGAGAGTTTTTAAAGCAAATCCCAGAAGAGCCAAAGAACAGGGGAGAGATATGGCCTATTGGGAGCTCAGGCCTATTGGAGTGCTTAGTTCTGACTAAATGAATCTTGACAGTGAGGAGGATGCTCTCGTCCTGCCCAGTATTGTGCCACCCGCCCAACCGCTCTGAATGCCCCCACCATCACTTTGCATTAGATAGTTCAACTCCCCTTCCCCCAGTCCACCACCAGCACTGCCATGGCCCTACCAGATCATAATCCTCTTAACGCTTTGCCTTATTAACCACTCATCTAAATGACATGAAAGCAACGGGCTTCAGAGAGGGGAGAAAAAAGTAAATTATTTCCCTAGGAATAAAGTCCTGGCCCTTTCACCATACACTACTTTGTATTTCACATTTCATTATGTGACAAGTGTATCTAAGTCTGCTCAGGGCTCAAGAGAAATGTATTTCAGAGCCCATCAGGCGCAGCAATTTTAAAGCAGGGTCCAATGTGCCCTTTGTGTATATACAGACACACACACATACACACACACACACACACACATTAAAATACACTATGCTAAATTGAATTCCAATTAAGTCACTTGCACAGATGAATAAATGGATTTCTATTGAAGAAACTGTAAATGACTGATCCTGCTCCCAGAGGAATCCTCTCATTAGGGGCCATTTCCTGAATTAACAGCTCCATTTGCCGCTGCTCGGCTCATACAACCTGGTGAACCTTTGTAATAGTCACAGCCACCAACCTAAAAATTAATTCTCTTTCATCCATTTGACCCACTTCTTGCTCTTTTCTTAACAGTAACAAAGGTTTGTCCCTCAGTGTATTTTCTGAGATAGTAGCATCATGCTTAGACAAGAGAAGAACAATAATTCTTGCACTGGACCCTATATTGATATTAAACATATACTTTAACAACAGTAATGTAATTATTTTACCTTTTTTTTTTTGCTTTTTCATTTCATGTAAAAAGGGAGATGCATCACAGTTATTCACTCGCAAACCTCCTTTCTGCTGTTGCTCTTATATTTTATAATTCCAATAAAATCATTTGTAAAATTTTGATCAACGAAGATAAAATGGACCAATAAGTGACAAACTGACTAAAAGCCTACGGTTCAACTTTTTCTCACTGAATATTGAAATGTGCTGTAATATATGATGTATAAACCCTGCTTGAAGGAGTTCACACAAACTCTTTGTATCATTGCGAGTATTCACAGGCAAACATTCTTCCATGGAGGAAAAAATTATTTACAAGAAAGTGTGTAAAATCTTTTGGTCATCCGGGTAGAATCCATCTGTCTCCCATTTATAACTCCATCCTCAAATCAGCCAGGTTTGGCACAGAGGTATGAAAATACCCATCATGGCCCTGAATGATTATGCTAATATAACCCCACACCCAGGCCAAGTTCAATAGGCCTAGCTAACAAACAGAAACTGTAAACAAGTTGGGTATTAGTTTCAGAGTAGCTGCCTCCCCCCTTTTAGGCCAATATAAGGCAGTGTCCTCCAGCATTTTGACCAGAAGAAGAAGCAGCTTGAGTGAGCTGCGAAACGTATTTGACCAATTAAACCCCAGTTTACATTCTGCTATGCAGTGAAAAGTGGCCCTGTGATGGAAATTTCTGGTCAAGCTAAAGAATGTATTGTATGGGTTTAGAGAAGTAAAGTATTCATGGTCACAGACAGTGGTATGATCGGCTCTGTCTGGGCCTCTTCAAGCGAGGGTCATTTTGCCCAGCCATTATATACCAGGGTTAAAACAACAGGTTGTTGTTCTGTTCATCCTCCCCATTTAGAATTATTGGAATACATTAGTTCAGCTAATCAAGGCTCCAATCTAACATCTCCACATACCATTGTCTCCCTCCGAAGGTTGTTTATCGTATGATCTGTCTCATGTTGATATGATGACCTCGGTAAACTGTATAAGAAGCTTGTTTTTTGTTTTGCTGGGGGTTCAGATTAGGGAGAGACGGACCTCGCTGGAGGGACAGATAGGTTTCTTTTTCATTTTCTCTATAATTGTGCACAATTGCTTGAATAAATTCAGACTCTTTGATTGAAGACAACTTTTCTCCAGTTTTTATTTTTCTCAGATTAAAAAATCCACAACAGGCCCTATGTTTAAAAGCCTCATATTCTTATACTCATACAGTATACCTAAGTCAGTGTGAGACCTGTGTTAACGAGGATATGACACTCTCACTCTTCAGACATAATTTGCTTGTCTAGGCTCCAGACTTTATTTGAGATATGCTTGAAATGTGTCTCCATTTGTCACTTTTCTGCAACTTTATTTGTGACCTGTGTTTAGGATGAACCTTCACCCATTTGAAAAAACATCACTAAAGGAGAGAAAGTGGTTTGAAAAGCTGTTCTCCTAGACTGTGGTGGACACCTCACTGCGTGAAATATAGCAGGGGTCTATTTGACCTGCTGAGATAAAATAGTGTTTGAATTTGCCTTTCCTTTACTACTCTGTGTGAGCACCGTACTCCTGTTAGGTTGACCACAAACACCATGTCCAAGGCTTTGTAAGGCCTGTTTGGTTTCCCCACATCTTGTTTTCTTGTGGCTCCACAGTGCTTTAAGTCCTTTTCAAGCAGTTTATGAGGCCCGCCTTGTGGAGAGAAAGCTTTGACTGTGTTTGCTTTGGGAATAGTCTGCTGACAGGGTGCTAAAGGAGCATGTCAGAGCACGGGTCCCAAAGTGTTTGGGTAAAGCGAGCCGCTACCTTTTGCCACTGAGGAATCCGCCCTTCTTCGGTAATCTGTCACACCTCCCTCTAAATAAAATGGTTCAGAGGTTTTCACACAAGTCCGCCAGGGTTAATATTTACCCCTACCCTCTGGTCACCGGGGACAGCGGTGGTCAGAGAGAGAGAGAGAGTCAGGCAGGCGTGTTTTTACAAGACCTGACAAGACACAAAATGGACAAACAATTGTCGGCTATTCGTTTAGACAAACCAAAGTGCAGTTCTTATAGAAAAGCAAGTGGGGATCATGTACTATTGTACTCTCTGGCACAAATGCACTGAACACTATTTTTACACATTTCAACTGCTTATTGTCTGTTCATTGTTTTGCCTGTTGACCAAACAGGCAAAACAGTGTCTCTTGACTGTCCATTGACACATGTGACAGAGGGTGAGGCTGTTGGTGAGCTTATTCTCAGTTCCAGTGCTGCTCAGATATTCAGATTTGGGCCGGGCTGCCATGTGTGCACGGAGATACTCTGTCCCCCCTGTTCTATTCAGAGCCCACTAGGAGCCTGGGATGGCGTTAAAAAGGAGATTAAGTTTCCTCTGGAGAGTAAAGCTCCTTAAGGGGGTATCTGTGTGCCTCTCAGCTGCCTGGTCAGTGAGGGAGGCCCAGGGGAACCTAGCTGTGAACCTCACGGAGGTACAAGTGGCACTGCAAGTGTTTGACCTGAGCTGGACTCCTCTTACCAGACTCGGTCTGTTGACCACTCTGTTTGTATTTCCAGGAAACCTTGATGATTTGATTGGTCACATTTTGTGACAGTGGTTCTAATGCCCTGGGTGTACCTGTTCTCAATACATTTTCAGAAGGTGGAGGAGAAACCTGTACTTTTAATACTTTTAATAGTACTTTAAACTATTTAAATGAATTGAGAATTTCATATGGCTTTGATTACTTTAAAGTAAATAAAGGAAACAGGACATTTGAAATGTGATGGATTCATCAGATCTGAAGCCGCCATTGATAAATCAGATTTTGGTTCTGAAAAGAGACTCTATCCTTCAAAGGTCTTTGAGTGTCTATTGAATCAAGAAAGGCTGGATTGCAAAAGCAAAATCCCTTACACATACCTTTAGTTGATTAGTAATACTGATGACGGCAGTGAATGAAAGAGAAATCTAATGACTCCTTGAGCTTTGGAGCTAGAAAAGCCTTATCTGCTCCATTCAGCAGCCCTTCTCCTGGGATGTGAGGATCACTGTGCACTGGAACTGTCAGGTCCTGCCAATAGCCGTAATGGGCTCTAATTCCACATTAATGCAGTCTAAATGAAGTGTCACAGAAGATTGATCTGCCAAGGGCGTTGTCTTGATGGAGCTTGTTCTAGTGAGTGGGCGACGGAGTGGACACCTGGTTACTCCACACTGTGCTCCAAGGGGCAGAGAAACCCCTTACTATGTGTAGGCAAAGAGTCCCAAATATGTCAAAACAGGAGCCATTTTTATGATGCATTAAACCAAATGTAGGCATGTGTTCAGTCTCTAATATTGTTGTCTCATCGTCTGGAGTGAGTTTGGATGGAGGTGCACCTTCGTCATGACACGTCTGTTGTCTGACAGGTGCATAGGCTGGATAATGCTGCCTGTGGGAGACTTTGCAGGGAGCTTAAACACAACCGTCCTCCTACTGTACATATCTAAAACCCCATTTTCCTCTGCTCCATTAATAAATCTTGTCCACAGAAATGGATTTTTACTTACTGTCAAGCCTAAACTGCTACTTTCCCTGTATGCAGAGTATTAGGCTAATCATGCTAATTCTAGATTTTCTATTCTTGTCAGAAATATAGTCTGTTCAGTGCAGGATAACTTTGGAGGGTGGGTGTCCCTTCCTCTCCCCAACATATTTTTGTGTATTATTTGGGAAGACAATTCTGGTTGTGATGCTGGAAAAGATGGCAACAGAGAATACTGTATGGCGGCAGGGTAATAATGCAGTTTATTCAATTTTAGACAGGCCTTTTATATTTAACATAGTATTGTCAAAAACAGTATTTTTTATGTATTAATTTAACATTTTACAACATTTATTAATGCATCTCAATCATACACTTCTAAACATCCATCCATCCATCTTCTCCCGCTTAATTCGGCTGGGTCGCAGGGGCAGATGCTGCCCAATACTCATAGCACCTGAACCCCCCTATGAACCCCTCTGCAGGTGGTGAGCCCACAGGAGATACTTCTAAACATTTAGTTATTTATCTTCATCTGTTGTATTTCTCATTCCATATGGAGGAAATTAGGATTTTCTAGATGTGATTTTTAATAATAAAAGTATATGGCCTCTGGTTTTTATTTGATGTTGAAATCACATTGATTCAATAATTAACATTCACACACACACACTTCTGGGCACACTTGACTTCAAACAGTTCTCCACACTTCATTTTCAACCTCATAAATGGTTTAAATGTAGTTATGTCCATCTGTTGTGTGTGTCTGATTGCCTGAGAAAATACATGCACTATGAACATTAAAGGCAGCGGGTCGCTAGATGAGCTTCATAGGTGACCCAGAAGAGAGGAGCAAGTGTTGGTGTCACTTTGATTAAGTCTAATACCAGGCTTTTGGCACATGTGGTCAGGTTAATGAAACTCAGTCAGAAGGAGATCTTGCCTGGGTTCATCCCTGCTATGAAGCTGCGGGTGATGGGATGAGGTTCAGCAACTTGCTCCTATTCCCTAAGCAACCCCCATCTCCTGCAATGGGGCACTCTCACTCCTTGAGAGCCGGCCTAGGTATATGGACATCAATTATAGCTGCCGTATCAATGGGCACCAATGTCACACAGTAGTGTTATTTTTAGCTAAATGATTTTTGGCTTCAGTACTGTCAGTAAGGCACAGTCTGGCAGACACAAATCCAAACTTAAATTAGGACAGCGATTTAGGTGGAATAGTGTTTGTCTTATAACCAGAAAATTACCAGTTTGAATCCTCTTCCAGCCATATCAGATATTTGTGTCCTTGTACACACCACTAACCAGTAAGAAACTGATTGTATGTCCATTGCATTCAGGTTTGGCTTCTATTTAGAGAAATATAAAGCAAAACACTTTTTCAGTAGATTATTGAAACTATACAGTAAAAGGCTCTTTTATACTTATGGTTTACAAAAGCACCTAAGTTTTTCCCCCTAACCCCCCAAATTCTGTTAATGGTGTTTGTGGATTGCTAAGGTTATCACCCTGACCCCGGCTCTTTAAAGGGGTTACTCCTTGCTCTCTCTTTCTTCACTGACAATGAAGTAGGGCACACTGGAGAATAAGAAACACAATTGGGAGGCATCCTGTCGCTTTAAGAATGGAACTCATCTAATCGCTACCATATCCATTCCAGACCCAGGATTTATAAATTTTCTCTCAATTCTCAAAGCTGTCTTGATTTGGAGTGTGTGTTTGGAAATGTACCACTGGCAAAAGGAGGTAGCTCTGGGGAGGGGGGTTGTGGTTTGTTTGTGCTGTCCTTTAGAAAAAGAGCTTATAGGTTCAGCAGAAGAAACGCGGGGAGCTAATGTGAAGATTTAGGACTTTCTCCGAGGCTTGGCCCCGTCTAAGCTCTGTTTGCTTGAGCCGTTTGTGGGGTCCTGCTCACACTAAACCAGGATTAATATTCCCCCCATATCCAACCAACCCAGACACCGACTCCATGGCCTCCTCGCGATCCTCTCACCCACCCCATACTAGCCCCCCTAACCCCCTCCCTCTGCCCATGATCGTCTCCCTAACCTAATCCAAGTCCGCAGCCTCTCATCGCGCTCTTTATCTCGTCTAAGTAAGCACCTTTCTCATGGATGCTTTCATGAGGGGAACCAGCGGGAGGAGCATAAATATGTTTTCTGCCGCCAAGACTTTTCACACTGTTCACTGACCTGTGTGCACTGGTATTATCAGAGCCAGAGCTAAGCTTATAGCCAGGTTCACTGAGAAAGAGGAGAGGCTAGATTTAACAGAACTCAACTGGTTTACAGAGGCCCCCCAATCAAGTGATGGTTACTTATGGTTACAGGCGAATAATATGTTATGGAACGCTGATGTTAGTATCGGTACATACAGAAATGCACAGAGAACAAGTTTGAATTTTCACATAGACCTTAGTGGAAACGCTTGTGTCTACAGTCCCAGAAAAATGAAAGAAAATTCGGCATCAAAACTGTTGTTTGGGGAAAGTGGTGGGCATAAGTTTTGGCTGTTAGTCTACCCAGGGCAGCTGTGGTTACAATAGTATCTTACCACCACTGAGTACGGAGTGAATATTGCACAAGTGACTTTGAGCATCTAGGATAGGACTATATAAGACTAAATAATTCAATATTATTTATGAAGTGAACAAAATCTACAGACTCTTTGAAACTTGCAATGGGCTTCAAAGAGTCAATTCAACATTGCAAATGTGCAATGGTGAGTAGTTTTTTTTAACTTAAGCAATTGCTCTTTGAGTTACTTGAGTTTGCATTGCATTGCACAGGCACACATCTTCCTGTAACTGAAGTTCAACTTCCAACTCCTTTTTGTTGTCTTCTTCTTTTCTACTTTCTGACTTGGTTGTTCCCATCTGGATCAAGTCTGAGGAAAGAATAACAGATGCATTTAGAGCTGAGAGAAAGGGATGATTTTGGCGTGCTAAACAGGCAGGCTAAACCCATTACCTAAGTGTTCTTTATCTTCCCATATGCTTTTGTTGCATAATCAGCTTTGTATCTCTCCAAATCCAGGATAGAGATAACAAACAAATGGATCAGCTCAATGTGGAGAGAATAAGAAAGCCTTTCTGCTGGCACTTTCACTGTTAGGGCTTGTCCCTTGTAAAAAAGTCTTTGGAGCAGAAAAAAATCATTAACAATTTCACTATTTCAGATCAAGGCGAACTTCCAGTTTTTGACCAGTGTGAGGGAAGGAGGAGATGTGCGGTAAATCTGTATCTGACAATCCGTAGTCTTGATTTTTCACTTCTACATAAGAAAAGAACGATTCTCTTTTATATTCAGGACCAGGAGAGTACAAAACTGTATACATTGAGTCTTTAAGAACAAAGATGTCTACACTTAAACCACATTCGTATCAGATTCACCTTTACGTTGCCATAATATTTGATTTGGATGTGATTCTCAAGTAATTTAAACCTTAATTTTATGACATTGTATAGTATAGTACATTGTAAGGTTTAATAAAATAACATGTTTGAAGGATATATACACTTTGATGATTTTTCTTATAGGCTATAATCATTGGTTATGTTCTGATCATTCCCTATTGTCCCTTTTTCAGTTATTTACATATTGATTTGATATTTGTGAAATTAATGAGGCTTAGGAGTTGCAATAAATTATGTTAGCTATTAAGGCCTTGTACCTGATCTTTTTTCTCATGTATTTGAGCAAAAATAGTCTTGCCCCAGTACAGATATATTGTATAAGCAGCTATGGTCAGAATAAATATTCTCCCTGCTGCCTGCATCTAATTATAAAGTGTTTTATTGTCCATCAATCAGAAAGTGTGAGTTAGTATGCTAGTTGTTACTGTTTACTGCCTCGGAATAATTCTGCACTGGTCTGCGAGAGTTGTGAAAAGCACTTAGAAACTCATGGCGGTGAATAATTAAGCTTGGAATGCATGTGTAAGTGTGGAATAACTGCCATTTGAAATAGTTCTGCTTTTCAGGTTTTTAAGACGTTTTTAAGGTATAGAGTCTTTAAAGACAGAGTGGAAGGAATATTTTTCAGTAAGCATATAAACTTTAAAAAACTAAAAGTGAAATTCTGAATGTCCATACATTTTCAAAATATTCTGTTTGATGGCCTGACTGAGATGTCTCTACCTTTATCGTCTTATTCACTTACAAGATCAGACACTGTGTTATCTGGTACATGGAAAGATACCACTCATATCTGGTCAGCACCTTTCAAACCCATGATAAATGATCTAACATTTCAAAAGGAAGTTTCCCATATAAACAATGCGGCTGAAGTCAGAGGAAGTCATGATAAGTGTGCACGCTGCTGACCTCAATGAGCATCTCAGTGCAGTTCCCCGCGGGTAGATGGGCTCATCACCCCTTCTTGTTCTCCCATCAGCTTCAAGCACACCTCTTTGGGATACACTCCCTGCACACACACACACATTCACACGCTGCCTGGGAACACCGCTCCGTAATAGGCCTCATTTGTTATTGCCACGCGCCCTCGTCTCGTCCCCGCGGTTCAGCGAATGCACCGCCAAAGCACGTCTTCCACCGCCAATGTCACACAATTACCTCTTAACTGCTCAAACAAATAGAGCGACCCAGAGAGTGACATCAAATCAAAACTGTCACAGGTGATTGAGTCTAGTCATCTAGGCGGCCCGCACGGTTGTACCTGTCAGGAGAGGAGGGCAAGGAGAAAAGGCGGAGGAATGTGATATCTGCGTTATAATAGACTACTAATAATGTATAAACAACTGCGCTCCCTTTTCGCTCTGTTCATATTAAAGTTGGCCACAGTGTGCGTGATGCCCTCCTTTCTTGCCTCTCGAGACCGGAGCAGATGGAGTAATGATAGGAGCAAATGATAGAGAGCAGATTGAAATTTCCATCCTCTCTGAACCATGCCGGCTCTGCTCCTGAAAAGACATTGGCTGCTAATGGGGTTAGATGACACGCATGAGAGTTGGAGGCCTGAGTGATGTTAGCTGTTGATACTCAGATTGAAAAAAGTACTCTTTGTAGTGGAAAACTCCCTAAAGGTTTGGGCATGGAGTAGAGTCCCAGTAGTCCCAAGATTCGCCCAAACAACCTGATGTGAACTTTCCACAGGTGGACATGGACAGAGGGGCTGGAGGATCAGAAGAGGAGAAGTGACAGGAATAGAGAAGAAGAAGAAAAAGAAAAGGGGGTTGAGCAAAGGGACATTAGGGACATGATGATGTTGTCAGAGGCTGATGTAAATTGGAGAATGACACAGTCTACAGACACGGCTCACTGCACGCCTCCGCAACACGCCGAGGCCGTGACACTGACAAATGGAATATTTCAGACGACTTAATCAGAGGAAATGGGGTTTGGTCTGCAGGTGACATGGGTCCCGCTCCAACGCTCACAAAAAGAAAACTGATTGCCTGCCTCCAAACCCCCACAACCGTCTCTCCATTTCTCTGTCTGAGTCTCTTCGGTCCCCGCTCCTCGCCCTCTGCTGTCGCTGCAATCAAAGCTGAGGGTTAGCCTATGCAAGTACTACAATTACTCACTCACTGATAGTTCCTAATGTGTTTGTTTACTAATAAGTTTTCTGCCAGTTTCTACTTGTATTTTATTTAAAAATGGAGCTTAAATTGTCAGAACAAATAATATTGTACAAATTGTAATGTTGTGGTTGGTTTGTTAGTTTTAATTTTATATTTATAGGCAATTTAGGCTTCAGCTTCAGAGTGGAGGCTTCTGCAAACTATAAGGAACAAGATTAGGTGGAAACATTGAGCAGGTCAAGTTATGGTTTTATTTCCTAGAAAATCTTGCAATCAGTGTACTGCTTGTTGCTTTAGTCTATGTGAATTAAGCCAAGTGCTGAGCAAAAGTGAGTGAAGTAGAACTTTCATTGACCCCTGTTCCCTCTTGGAAAAAGTTAATAATGAAGTGTATTATTTCCAGTGGTCATTTTTGTTTTTCATAGTTTAACAGAAAGATAGTGACCACCAGATCGCAGAGTATGAAATCTTTTAAGTCTTCTGTTCTCAGGACTTGTTTAGTGCCTAGGTGCCTGCAGTCCAGTAGCCCCTTGTTGTGCATGAATCAGAACACGAGCCCGCTGCCCTGTCACCACAGCTACAGATCAATGATAATTACCACCTTGACATGAGTACGCTTATTACTGAACAGGATCAGGGACAGGGGCCCGGGCCTGGGTGACCGCAGGGCCCAATCGATAGTCCACGAATAATGACTCTCTTGGGCCCTAGATTGGACTTTGCCACTAAACAAGCCATTACAGCAGCACGTATGACAGCTTAGGTCTAGATATGCGTCCTAACCCGGCCAGTCCTGGAGGCTTCTCTGGTTTGGGCTGCCTCGCTATGGCTCCCACACGCCTCAGTACTCAATCTTGTCACGCAGTGTTATGGGCAGGCCAGACACTCGCCCTTGGCTTTGAAGCGTGTTAACCAGAAGTGAGTGATTAGGGGAGGCATGCTGCTACTACACAATCTGCTCCTGTTACAACAGGAAAAAGGCCTTTGCAGTGTGACCTGATGATTGTCACTGAGCGCAAAGATCACACATGGCTACATCTCTCAGTATACAGGCTACACACAGCACCAGCACATCAATGCGTATGCGTGATGCTGATCCGTCTATGGCAGCCCTCATCTTCTTTTTGCTTTGATTTTCTTTTTTTACCACTTTCCACCTCCAGATCCCTTGTTTTTTTCTCCTTCTCTTTATTTAATCCGGTCATACCTGTAATCGGGCTGTGCGACAGGAAACTTCAGAGAATCAATTAGTCCTCGCTTCATCCGGGCACCAAGACGATTCCTCTCGACTTGAGCCGCAAACTCCTTCTATCAGGAGTCATTCTGGCTGCCTAACACCCAGGCTCCTCTCTCCTGAGCTGGGATAGGTTTGACTCTAAGCCTCTAAAACGTTGACAACCCAAAGCGCCTTTCTCTGTGCAAGCCCTTACCGCCTGCCTCACCCGTGCCCCGTTTTCCCTTTTCTCTGAGCGCTGTTGCTTTCTAAATAAAGACGGCTTTATTTTTATTCTCAGCAGACGATGATAATATGGCGTTTCAACCACCATTAAATAAACATTTCTATGGAACAAAAAGAAGTTTGAAAAAGATTGACCAGGCTTTCCTTTGTCCTAGAAAAGTTAGCCACAGCCGTACAGTGGGGGGTGCGTGTTGTTTTGAAATACTGGTGCAGATACAAAAGAAATTGAAAAAAGAAAAAATGAAGAACTATACTGGCACTTCTGCAGGTACTCGAGTAGAGCCTGGAACAATCAGAACATTGAAGGGTCAGGTTTAATCCTTCACCCCTGCCTTTTGTATTCAGATTAAAGACTAAGGAGGATTTGCAGAAGCCTGGAGTCTCTTGTTAAAAGACGGTGTTCTCCACTTAACCTGCAATTTACCTGTCACTTAAGCCAGCTGCAGCGATCAGGCACACCTCTACATGGAAAAAGAGCTGCTATTTTTGTGTTGTTTCACTCCTTTGAGATAACAAAAGTGCCATATTGAATTCCCAGACAGATGTAGATTAAAGACGAGGCACTTTGAAAATATGTGCAGAAATAATATTGCACATTTTGGTTTGAAATAATAACACTCAAAATACTACAACATAGGGGAGAGTAATATTAACTTAATATCTAATATTAACTTAATATAATTTTTTTTTTGTTGGTTACAGAAAAATCACTAAGTGCAGAAAAATCAATATACCTATATTTGGAAGTTTACAACATTTTTCATTTTTACACAATTATATTATATTTAATTATAAACCATACACTCAAAATTCAAATTTTGATAATACGACCTCCTTCACTCCAAGTGTCTGCCTATAATAAACCGGAGTAACTTGTTGACCAGTTAGGAGAGCTATGAACAGGTTGTGTTCTCTCTGGAGGGCAGTAAACACAGATGCCTTCAGGATATTGAGTCGAGACGCACTCCCCAGCACCTTGATTTGATTTGTATTGTGAACCTTTCTCATCTGCTATACTGAAAAAATATCCTTATGTGGCACCTGGCACTCTTTTTCTTTGCTATAACCCTCTCAGAGAAGCTAAATTCATCTGCCCCAAACCAAAGTCTAGGGAACGAGTCCTGCAGCTACTGCTTTGCCCCATACCAAAAAAGCCATAATGCCCCTTTAAATCTTCTTGGACCAGACTGAGAGCAGCCCTAAAGCGGACCAGTCCCAACACAGTTAACAGGAGTAATAGTAGAGATGTTGAGATGCTATCAGTTGATCACTGGCCGCCAGCACACTGAGCCTCTCCTTGCATTGTTTCCTACGAGCAGATGCCCAGCAAACAAACACATGGCTCATGCTGGAGCTTTACACAAGTCTTTATATGTCCCTTAATCTCCACTTAACTATCTCCACTGGTTTTAACATCCTTATGCATTACCCTATGTCTTATAACTTAAGAGTTTATCATTGCAGTGCTAAATATAGACACCCTTTTTCTAAGACTCAAAGGCAGCTTGGAACAGAAAGGAGCATGCTAAATTATAAACCTTCACTCAACATAACAAAAGGATATGAAAAAAATGTGCATTGTTTTATGATTCTCTTTAGAATTCATCCATAAGAGATTAAAACTCTTGTGCATATAGCAGAGATATCTTTGAGCGGATGGGAGATTTAAATTAAAGAAAACTTTTTCCTAAGGATCAAGTGCTTACAAATAAGTGGCCTAAACAAGAGCATGCATAGAGCTTCTGATCCACTTTCTCCTCTTTCTCTTTGGCATTTTTTAAATCAAACAAACTCGCTTCCCTTTGCATCCTGGGAGAGTTGTCCTTTTCATTCTGATAGGAGTCCACCTGTCCGGACATCCCCTGTGGGCTCCTGTGTTAAATTCCAAACTTAAAACCCATTACCGAGCTATCAGCCTGCTCATAATGCTGTCTAACCACCTCATTTCCCTAAGTGTCAGCCCCTGTCCATCACCGGGGGGGCTCAGTCAGTCAGGTCGGCCCTGTGTGTGTGTGTCCAAGAGTGTCCCATCACACTGCTGTCCCGCCTCTGTCTTCATCTCCTCCTCCAGCCCGTGCCTGTCCTCCCATCAGAAGCAGGATACACTGCTCAATCTGTGAAAATATGTCAAGGCTAAAGTGACTGGGGACACAGGGGGTAAGAGACTTTGGAATGAAAGTGCTGGGTATTTCATTTACCATATCCACTCTATTAGGCAGAGCGGTGCAGTCAATCAAGGGCCCACCATTTTTGGAGACGAGGGGAGTGAATTGGGACACTCGGGCAAATGGCTAACGGTCATGGCATGGATATACCAGCCACTGCCCCTAGACCAGTTTGAAGAGTTGTAAAAATGGATTATTACATCGGACGTCCTTGTTAAGGGGAGAGCCCAACTGAGCATGTGTGGAAAAGCAAAGTAAGCCATTATAAGCTGGAGGTGTGAATGCAGGTGCGATGGAGTGTCTGCTAAGGCCCTCTTCACCCTCTTCGGATATCCCTGTGTACCTCTCTGTGAAATGATTTGGTAAATATGGAAAGGGGCCCCTAGGCCACGCAGGCCTGGGCCCCTCTTTAGGAGTGGATAATTGACTCCTTTCCTTTCCTTGATAATTCATAGCTTGCATATGCCAGCTAATACATCAGCTGCAAACTGCTTGGCCCCCATGGTCTCCCCTGACACCCGCACACACAGGACCCAGAGGAATGAGCATCAGAGTGGGCAGAAAAAAGTGGATGACAAATGGAAGCACTTTTAGATCTATGAATGAATTATGTCTTCTAAATACCTTGAGTAGAGGCAACTGTCAGCCGTCGTCTATACTAATCTGGGACAAAATATGACCAACTCCGCATTAAAAAAGCAGGGAGCAGCGCTACGAGAGAATGAGGCGAGAAATGAACAAGCAATCAGGCCATTAAATTGAGGTGTCTGATTCAGCTTTGGTGGACATTTGCACATCTATCATCAGATGGAAATATTCTCCTCCTCCCCCGCCTTGTCATTTTAATGCAGGGCCCTCCATTGAAATAGATTAGGATTAGACCAACTGAACAGAGATATCATTAGTTTTACAATGGCCAAGTCAGCACTTGTGAACCATTAGGAATGAAACAGAATGCAACTGTATATTTTTGTATCTTATAACTATAAGCTCTTATAGTCATGAAAACTTGGCATTTTAAGTGGGGATGTTTACATTTTTTTTGAAAGATGTGGAAATTTAAATTAGTGTGGAAAAATATATACATTACCATTAAAATATGGTTATATTTTTTATTCGACCTGTAAATTATGCTTTAAAATTTGCTTCCCTTTTTCACCAGAAAGTTTGATATTATCTACAATATATATATATATATAAAAAAAAAAAAAGAACTACATTTTAGTCAACAATTATAAACATAAACTTGCTTTTCACTGAGGAAAAACTGACAAACCTTGTAATTATGCTTTACACAGATTTACAGAGCTTTAATTCTATTGTAGAGCTGCAGTAAAGTGTGTGAAAGAAAGGAGTGTATGAAATATTTGGGGTCAGTTACCTGCAGATGATTGTGTTCAAACTGAGGTCAAAGACATGCTAACCTTGCTATTGTTCTATCTGCTGGTTATCTGCTGTGCTGTGAGCTACCTTTGGGAAATGTATTTTCCAGGCTGAGGTGGAGATGACCCGGTGGTGGTTTGAGACCACAGGAGGATCACTGCCTCCCCTCTGAAAGGCAAAACTCGGCACAAGGACGGGAATGGGACTGTACAAGGCACCTTCCTGCATTCAGCAGCAAGATAAGATTGGGTTTAAACTTCAATATAACATCAGACCAGGTCGTACAACTATATATGAGCAGTTGATCTTAAAATATATTGTAGTTTACCTAAATTAGCACTATAATCGGACTTAACAAAACCAATGGTTATATAATTTTGGGGAAAAAAGTTTTGTGATAATTAAACCTTTAATGTTTTAAAATCAGGATTCAGTTCACAGCACACATTTTAAACACATTAAATAGTATTAACATTAGAGAGCAGTCTGAACTACTAAACTAATGCAAGAACCCCACCTCAAAAAAATCTATCACAAATAATCTATAAAATCTAACATGTTACTTGCAGAGAACATCATCACAACATTATCACTAGAGTAACTGGAACCTTTGTGATTTGATGATTATGAAATAGCTATTTCAATTTGATAGCAATTAATGTCGCTGCCCTAAATCTCATTTTTGGGGGACTGGTAGTCATATTTTTTTCTGTACATGTTCTGACCATTATTTGTTTATTTGACTTTAAGTACAAGGTGATTGTAAATCAGTGGTAACCCTTATTTGACGGATCAATTAAAATGTAATACAGAGGGTGTATCTCATTGCTGTTTTGTCATTTATTCAAGCAAAATGTAACTATTATTATAATAATTTATCTTGTTAATATTGTTTAGGTTAGAACTAAACTGAACTCATTGTTACGCATTGATATCAAAAGAAAGCTGATTAATAATTAACTCTCACCCTAGAATTTTGTAAAATACAATTACTAAGGAGTATATTAAAGATGCTAAATTAGATTGCATATTGTGGAGTGAATGAAAGTTGCACTTTCGATCTTAAGAATAAGAATAACACTGCCATCTAGTGTGTGCATACAGTACTTCAGAGAAATTATATTACTGACTAGGCATTATTTAATAGATATACTCTTGTGCGTCTTTGTTATTTAAGCAGTAAGGTAAGGTAATGTAAGGTAACTTTATTTATATAGCGCTTTTCACAGACACATGTCCCAAAGATGCTTTATAGAGCATTATGAACAGAGCATTATTCATTCACTCCATCCCCCACAGTGGTGTAGCCAGATCTGCCTTGGGGCAGGCTGACAGAAGCACGGCTGCCAAGCCAATCGGCGCCATCGGTCCCTCCGACCACCACCATCACTTATGCACACACCACTTTCACACCTACAGTGCATGTTTTTGGGTTGATGGGGGAAACAGCAGTGTGGGGGGAACATGCAAACTCCACACAGAAAGGCCCCAGATCGAACCTGGAACCTTCTTGTTGTGAGTAGTATTTAGAATAGTCTCAAGTTGTTATAAATGTTTTGGGTATTTTTGTGTATTTCTATTGTGCAGCCTGTTGTATTTCATTTGAATGCATTATCTTGACCACAAGGTAAAACACAGCTTATGGGCTTCACAGTAAAACCTGTTAGAAACAGATAATCATAAATATAATATTATCTAATAATCTGTTGAATATTTGTTTTATTTGTGAGGAGAACTATTTGCAAATTATTGTTTTGCCTCAGCTGACCCAACATCCTCCACAATCATTTTCGATAGAGAAAAATAAATCCTTGTAAATGACTATATGATCAGATACAGTCATAGGTGGTGATCATCATCACCTTATAATAATAATTAGTTAGTTTCATAAAATTATACATTGTTCAGAACTGACTGCTGTCATCTTTCTTGAGTTGTGCCCATTTTGTATTTTTGGCACAAAGAGAGAATAGCCCCATTACAGCATAGAATACTTTATTTCACATATCACACCTGCTCTGAAAGGAACAGGGCCATGGTTCACATAAACTCACTTGTTTTTTGTCTACATGTGTGGACACCCTTAATGGGGAAATAAATCAAATATGCTGTGAAATGTATTTTCATGAATGTTTTCAAGAATGTTTTCCATTAATTTTAATATAAATTTTGAAAGACAATAACCTTCAAAAACATGTTTTTTTATTTCCTTTTTTTTTTTATTTTTTACACACATTAGTCATGGCTTTTATGAATCTCAGTGCAATCATTCATGAAGCCACAGGCACAAAGAGACAGTGAGCCATAATACGGTAACATAACAGAACTAGTGTCAGTGTGGCTGGTGGAACACAGTACTGTTTGTGCACAGCACATGTAAACAGTGGGCTGGCCTATGCCAAGTCAGATGGAAACATGTAGAAGGAGCCTGTTTGCATTGCAGTGGCTGGTGGTTCTCAGATAGGAATAACCCATCTCCTCTTTTACTCCACCTTATATCAATAAACTCTGTCTTTGAATCTGTCAATGATTAAATTGTGCCTGAGCAGCACACAAGGAATGGCAATTACATTTATAAAACCAAGTTTAGATATTGTAAGCACTGTACATTCATCAGATTTCATGCCAAGACCTAACAATGTCAAATATTAAACTATTCCATGAGATTATAAACTAAGACAATAAGAATAATTCTGTTTGACTGTGCAACAGAGACCACACAAACTAACAAACTGCTATTTACATCTTCAGAGGTGAAAGACATATATCCATCCTGTAGTGCTTCATGATGTCACCTGGAGGTCAAGTTCCCTCTATGCTCTCACCCAGAGCCACGTGTAGACCAACCCTGTCTTGACAGGGGAGGGGGGCACTGTTGGCCCCATGGCTAGAGTTAGACTTGTGAGAGGATGCTGGAGAGTTAGTTGGACTGAGCTGGACAGCTGTAGTGTCCTGCAGTGTGTGCTCACTGGTCTCCATCTCAAAGGCTACAGTCCCCATTCGCATCAGCCCCCACTTTTCTTCCCCCTTGGCCTGGTCAGTGGTGTGGGCTGGGGGCTTCCTGCTGACCACGCAACAGCCAGTAAAGAAGCCCATGGCCAGTAATAAAAGCAGAGGTCCGATGATGATAAGCGGGTTACCTGAGGGCATGACAGTGCCAAAGGCGAAGGTCCCCACCAAAGTGATGTTAATGCCAGCCAACAAGATACACAGACCACAGGCGCAGCACAGAGCCGGGGAGGGCAGGCTCTGCCTCCACTTGGTGGGCTGCCTGGGCACCTTAGGTTGTTTGGAGCTTTTATCAGGAGGCACCATGGCGTATAAACAGCTCAGCGGAATACATTTAGGGTGAAGACAAAACTCAAAAACCTAGAGGAAAAACATTTTCAAATTAACCCTTATTAACACTTATGTATGAAAACAAAATATCTTAATTCGCAGGCTTACTCTTGAATTATAATGTTGACTCCCCCTGATTTGCTACGATTTACGAACGTGTTTGAGCATCTTGACCAAAATACTTTCAACTGCGCGCGTCAGTTATGATGGATATACTTACAGTGTTAATTCTGTGGTAGTTGTTTCACGTTTGTTGATCCGCTTGTGTCGAAGTTGCCACTCACCTCGTTCAGATGCAGACAATGAATCTACAGCCGCGAGTCTCATCGTTACAAAGTTCAATTCACCACTGGGGGGCGCCCCATGGATACTATGATCCAATTTGTTAGATATAGTATTAGTGGCAGAAGATAGTGAAAATAATGTTTGCATTTTATGCTGAATATGTTAATTTATAACTATGTTCTGTGCTGTGTATAGTGTATGAATCAATACAAGAGAAAGAGACTCACATTTAAAATGATAGAGCAAAACATATTTTAAAGTCAGAACATTTGAGTTTTTTTTTAATTGAGAACACAGCATACCAGTGAAAATAGGCCAGCATGTGTTAGCTTTATGCATAGAGCTTTGTCAAACCAATGCAGGACTTCTTAATGTCGTACCAGTTACTGTTTCTTGATGCCATTGCAGTCTAAAGGGAAACACAGATCTGCTGTTATGATTCATTACAGCAGACAGGGGATTTAATGCAACAAGTGCTGGTTTCCTCATGTGTTTATTCACTCTGAGCAAATCTTGTACAATTCCTCCAGCCAACGAATGCCCTTTGTTGCTATAGGGATGAGGTGTCCATGGCAACTATGAGTAATCAGGGGAAGTATAATTTTGAGGTTAAGACTGAAAACATCAAATAAAAAATAAAAGACAGTAAAAAATATTTCTCATTAAGGTAAATCCTAAAAATATGAAAAAAAAAATCAGTTAACATTTACAGACTCAAAAAAATAAAAAATAAAAACTTTAGCCCATCAACCATTCACTTATTTCCCTTTCACTTTACCAAAATAATTAAAAACAAAATCCCAAAACATTCATACTCATACAAAATGAAATCCA
Source organism: Odontamblyopus rebecca (assembly GCA_030686955.1). Lineage (NCBI taxonomy): Eukaryota > Metazoa > Chordata > Actinopteri > Gobiiformes > Gobiidae > Odontamblyopus > Odontamblyopus rebecca. The sequence goes on along the minus strand of CM060660.1, from coordinate 20,585,820 downwards.
AGAGTGGTCACAAGGCTTCTGATCAGCTTACTTTGTACAGTAACACATGTTCAAACATTACTTTGAGGTAAAACACGATCCTTAATCCCAGATAAATATCCAGTATTGCACATGCACATTGTATATACCTGAATATTTATCATTTTCAAATAAACTTACTTTAAAGTACTTAAGTGCAACCTGTAAAAGTAAAACTGTTTCAGCAAAAGGCCTCACCAAAACCAGTTTGTTTGTAATAAATACCAAACCTTTTCAGTTAAAGCTATGAATCATTTACATAAAATTCCCAATTGAAACAATTGAAATAAATAATGTAAAAACAGTAACCCAGACTATAATAAAAAAGTAATGGTCTGATTTTTACAATGTAAATATCATTGTAAAATGTAGCTTTGTTCAAATACTTTAAAATCATCAATACGGTTTTAGTTTTGACCTGAATTAAGAGGCGATGGTCAAAGATTAACTGTTCCCTTGTTTTTACTCTCATCCAGGAGATGAGATTACTGGCCATGGAAAAGAGCTTTACCACCAGGAACAGTTACTCAGTAATGACATGATTTAAGGCCCCCAATGGAAATACTAAACGCATAAAAGGTGAGCAGGAAACCAGAGTTTGTAGATCAGATCTGTGTGGTCCAGTTAGTCTGCAAAATCATCTGAAGCTGGTGCAAAGTCCTTGGTGCGCAGGGCACTGGACTGAGCCCGCCTGCGGGCGAGTCTGGAGTTGGAGGGAGGGGACAGCCTCATGGAGCAAACAATGGTTTCGATGTCTTCTTGTTTCTCATCGTGCTGGGACAGGTGCCTGTTGAAGGCAATGGCTTCTGCTGCAAACTGGGTCAAGTCTTTGGTGCTGCTGTTTCTAAAAAAAGAGAAACTTAATTTCAATTTTTAATTCAAATATATTGAAAATAATACAGATACGGCATACCTTTGTAATACATGAGGAGTTGGAAGACCTCTCTCTGGAGCATTCTGTGGAAAATAAAGAGTTTATGAGCTTTTCAAATAACTCCACAGAACAGGCAACTCTTTCATGTGACTAATCATACTTACTCCTTGTACCCAAGGGTGCATAAGAACCTGAGCAGCACTAAGTCGAAGAGTTGCATCGCGTACTAGCAGTTTGGATATGAGATCCTTAGCACCTTCTGTAATATGGGCCCAGTCCTTATCTGGAAACTCGTACTTTCCCTGCTGAATGCTCTCGAACAGGTTACTCTATACAAGCAAACGTGTGTTCAGTGCAGTGCATTAAATATGCTGTTATGCTACAGGAATCAATATGGTTTTAAAAACACACCTGGCATGTTCGGCAGGTCTCACCGCGGTCCCAGCCACAGTCACTGCCACAGTGCCCAGTGAATGGAGGGCTTCCACTTAAAAGAATGTAGAGGATGACACCAAGACTCCACAAGTCACAGCGCTTGTCATAGAAAGAGGCTTCATCAGTGAACGCCTCTACTACCTCTGGAGCCATGTACTCTGCTGAGCCACACTGACACACCATAAACATACATAAATATGAATTGTCTTCAAACACGGCAGTTGCGCTGCAGTCTGTAGTTGTTCAAGTGCTCACCGGTGTAGTAAGCTCTGGAGTAGTTATGGGAGTACAAGCACTGCTGAGTTTCACTCCACTCCCAAGGTCAAAGTCGCATATCTTCACTGGAGAAACCTTTACAAAATACAGATTTAAGATAAATGTACAATAGTAACAAAATATTAATTATAAAATTAATTGTACAGAACTGTACCCTATCTCTGTATTCACAAAGGATATTTTCTAATTTGAGGTCTCTATGAGCAATGCCTGTACAAAAAGAAATGGTTAAACACAAACAGCACAATAACACGATCACTTAAATGGACTTGCCTTTAGTGTGAAGGAAGTCAAGCGCTTGAGCAATATCCTTTACTACTTTGCTGGCCTCCAGTTCATCAAAGTGCTTACGATTTTGAATATGTGTAAGAATTGTGCCTAAGGAAGAGAAATAAGAAACCTACATTTCTATAACATATCATTAAGAGGGGCAGGCTAACATTAAATTTACCTCCATGCAGCTTCTCAAATACTAAATAAAAATAGTTGCTGTCTTCAAAGAACTGGATCAATTCCAAAATGTTCCTGTTTCAAGATATGTACTTGATTACCGTCTGTGTTTCACATTATTATGAATGTCCACATCTGCTTTACCAACTGCACTCACTTGTTTCCTTGGCACTGATGAAGTGTCTCCACTTCTCGAAAGACTCTACTGCGACTATGCCCAGCACTCTTTTCAATAATCTGTAAATACAAAGCTTTTAATAAAAATAATTCATCCATCTTCTCCCGCTTAATCCAGCTGGGTCACGGGGGCAGCTTGCTGCCCAATCCTCATAGCACCTGACCCCCCCCTATGAACCCCTCTGCGGGTGGTGAGCCCACAGGAGGGTGAACGTCATGGTCCTTGATGTAAGTTCATAGGGGTGCGGGCATGTTTTGGGTTGATGGGGGAAACCGGAGTGCCCAGAGGAAACCCATCCAGACACGGGAAGAAAATGCAAACTCCACACAGAAAAGCCCGGGCGACCCGGGGATGCCTGGTTAGATTAGTTCAATTAAAATCACCAAGATTTTACCTTTACAGCATACTCCATTCTGTTCTGCAGACCAATACATCCTTGTACTTTTGCATAAGCTCCCTGACCCAGCACTTCATCTGTGAGTTCATACAGCTCTGCCAAAGGGAGACAAAAGTGCTATTACTGCTGCACCAATAAACAGTGTGTCCCCAAACCAAAAATAAAAAATCACCATCAAAAGTGCCAGTGAAGCTATCCATGGCTCTGGTTCTTTTCTTCTTCTTTCTTTTAACAGCACCCACAATATTTACTGGCTGGCTTTTTTCACATTCTACCATGTACAGAAGAGAAATGGATAAAAATGTGACACAAATAAAAGCGACCCACTTTATGCTCTGTGTTTGATGTACCTGTAGGGCTGTCAGATAGTTTTTGGATTTGCTCTGCAGTGAGTCCGCTGTCTTCAGATACTCCACAGCTCTGCCCAACTTGGCTCAGAGCGCTGGGGCTGTCCTGTGACAGAGGAGGCTACATCAGGTCAAGAGGGAGAAAGTGCTGGACTGGCTGTAGGGATCATGTTGTGGATGGAAAACACTAGAAGGTCATTGCACTTCCCTTTCTAATATATGTGTTAATATATGTTCTAATTTTAAAATACAATCTTGTAGCTGCATGCCCAAGAATGATTATGTCTGCAAGTTCATTCTTTGCAAGCTCCAGCCCATCCTAAATATTTTCAGAATGAGTTACAGGCCTCATGAAAAGTGGTAACATTTCTTTTGCAAACAGAGGTGCAATGAACTATTTGCTGACACTTTCTGGTCAACAGTACACTTCCTACCTTGGGTGGGACCTGGAAGGATTGTAATTCCGTCATCATGCCGTACCTTACCATTTCCGCAACTGAGAAAACACAAAATAAAGCAATCGACTGGTTTGTAATAATTATTGATACATCGCCTGCTTCTTCTGTAACTTTTCAGTTTTCGGAATAAAACTTTTAAAGTAAACCCACCCATATCGTACCCGTAGTATTTTACAGATAGCCTGAGTTGTAAGCAGGAATCAATTTCATTACAGTGTTTTAATGTTCTAAGTTATAAGCTAACGTGGCTAGTTAGCATTGACGCTGTCATCGTCGAAATGTTCCCACTGCGTTTCTATCTGAACCACTCCACACAACATATGACATATTGAAAAGTAACAATAGTTTCTAACCTGGATAAGTCCAATTCGACCAAATCCCGAATGTTAAAGCCTTTAGCGGCTAAGGTAGACATCCATTACTAGATGGGATCCATCAGTCAAACGAGCAGTGACGCACACGCGGGAAAGACGTAAACAAAGAGCGGCCCCGCCCACTGCGCGCGCCTGACTGTTCTCTTGTTTCCCATTGGACAAAAAAGGACGTTGCGCTCATGACATCACCGGTGTGTTTAGAAGCCACGTCGAGGGGATTTCTGAAAGAATCTGACCTAACACCTGTTAGTATTGCTATTCCCTCAAAATACAGTTGTTAGATTATCACGTTTTGGTTGTTTTTGCTTGGTGTAAGATTTCAAGACACTAATTTAGATGACCACAAAAGCATTTGTTGCATAAGTAAAAGGATGCCCTAAAACACTGTAGTATTAAAACCATGGATCTATTATAACGATACATAAAAATAAATAAATAATAAATAAATAATGATTAAATCATACTGAAAATGTAAAATTTATTTTTAATACAATTAATGGTCATATGGTCATAAAAGAAAAAAAATTCATGCAAAAAAAAAAATAAAAATAAAATAAGCTGTGGTATATTTCCTTGACTCCTAAGCAATGGTATTGCTGCACCATTTACCATTATTCTGAGTGGAAATATCAAAATCTCATAGTTGGCCATGCACATATGAACTGACAGTATTAACGGAATGAAATGGAATGTCTCTCGGGCTCAGATAAAGGTGAAAGGTAAACTTGTCCATAGCTCTTTTTAATGGCATATCTTCTCTGTCATCTCCTTCTGTGGGGCACAAACAAAATAAATGACACATATAGAACATTAGCTCATACAAGTGAAACTGTGTTGAGTGATAAACGCTGTTAAAGTTTATAACAGTAATGGGAAATATGTGAAATAATGGGAGAGTCCAGACTATACTTCCTCTCCACCTGTAACAAAGCAGTGCCTCGGGTACTAACAGAAACAATAAAGGTGTATGTTTGCTACATTTATCCTTAGCGATGCTGACGCAAATGTCCTATCTTCAGTTCTCTTTGTGAGGACATTATCATGTGTGGCTTTATGATGGTGATAGCAGAAATGTTTGTTGATGCTTGAAAACAAATTCTTCATATGGCCCATCCAACTGAAACATAGGCAGTTGCTTTTCTCATGTGTTGTGTATAAAACAATTCACCTAAAGATAGACTCTACATATTCCTGTCACGCTAAATCAGGTGTCTCCACCCTTTTTCCTCTGGTGAGCTACTTTTCCAAAATGACAATGTCAGAGAGCTACTAGTTTTAGCAGTCACAAGAAATCGAGTAGATATAAGAGCCACGGCAAGCCTTAGATAGGGTACATTTAGATGCCTATAAAACATAAATCATTATCCGTTAATTAGTACACAAGGTTGGGCATCAAAATTATACATTTGCAACAGTAATAGGCATTTTAATCAATCTAATTTTACTAATTTTACTAGCTACCAGTAGCTCCCAACCTACAGGCTGAAGACAACTGCGCTAAATACTATATCGTTTTATTGTTCAATATATGAAACAATATTGTACATTTAGAATAGTTTTGGGGAGATTTTGGAGATAGTGTTATTGTGTCAGTGGCATACATTTGTCTGTATATCATCTAAATTTACTTCGCAATATATTGCACTTCAAAATTAGCTATCATGGCAGGCCTACCTATAGCCTAACTTATATATTAGAGTCACAGAGCAGTCTTGTTGTTCCAAGCTGAATAAAGTAGGAGGGCGTCTGACTTCACATCAGTCAATCTACTAATATATTAGTGATGACGTGTTTATATTCTTACCAGCGGCTCCAGTTCTGAATTGTCAATAAGGTGGAACTCAGTGATGAAGTAGTAGTAGTGCTTGTAACATGTATTGATGTGGGCCTCTGCTCCCATGCTGCAGATGCTGTCAAAGTGGTGGATGTAAACATGGACGAAAACTCTGAAGAGACGACTCAGGATCTTCTTACACACCTGCTGGAAGTTCCTTGGAAATGGGACACCTGAAAGAAAAGAGAAATATTTTATCCTTTTCACTGGACTGGTATGAACTGCACAATGGAGCTCAAGAATGACCACGCACTCTGGTTTCAGAAGTAACTGTTTTAACTCCAAAAGCATGTTTAAAATTTCAGAAACCAGAAATAGATTTTAATAAAATTATAGGTGTTGTAGTCATTAATAAAATTAATTATTACTGCAGGGTATATATAGTTTTGGAATAATGTTGAGGTCAAGATAAGCATAAAAATAAGTATAACACAATTTTAAATAAACACAATAAATGCATTATTTTTATGGGGTGCCAAGTGTAACACACTTAATTTCGTGGACGAAATGCCTTTCGTGCCACGAAATGGATAAAATGGTCACGAAATCGTAAATCATCACGATGCCTTTTGTCCACGAAATGCGCAAATCAGTTGCCAAATGATAAAGGGAGCACGTCATTTTGTGGACAAAATACAAAACAGGTTATTCATTATGTGTACTAAATTTACTGCTGACTTTTCCTTTTGTGGACATAAGGCTGGATTCACTACTTATTTTCGTGGACGAAATTAATTTATATTTGACAAAAGTAATGTTGTCCATGAAATGAATGACATTTATGCTTATGTGCCACTAAATGCATAACGTTTTCTTTTCGTGGGCCTGCAGATACCTTTCGTCCACAAAATGCATTTTGTGATTCAGGAAATGCATTTCTTGATTTAGGACATGGGTTTTGTGGACGAAATGCATTTTGTAAATCACGAAATGCATTTCGTGACTCACAACATGCATTTCGTCCACAAAAACCATTTCGTCAATCACAAAATGCATTTCGTCAATCACAAAATGCATTTTGTGGACGAAAGTCATCTGCAGACTCACGAAATCCATTTTGTAAATCACGAAATGCATTTCGTGACTCACAACATGCATTTTGTTCACGAAATGCATTTCGTAATTCACAAAAAGCATTTCGTGATTTACGAAATGCATTTTGTCCACAAAAACCATTTCGTCAATCACGAAATGGATTTTGTGATTGACAAAATGGATTTCGTGATTGACAAAATGGTTTTTGTGGACGAAATGCATTTCCTCAATCACGAAATGCATTTTGTGATTGACAAAATGGATTTCGTGATTGACGAAATGGTTTTTGTGGACGAAATGCATTTCGTAAATCACGAAATGCTTTTTGTGAATTACGAAATGCATTTCGTGGACGAAATGCATGTTGTGAGTCACGAAATGCATTTAGTGGCACATAAGCATAAATGTCATTCATTTCGTGGACAACATTACTTTTGTCAAATATAAATTAATTTCGTCCACGAAAATAAGTAGTGAATCCAGCCTTATGTCCACAAAAGGAAAAGTCAGTAGTAAATTTAGTACACGTAATGAATAACCTGTTTTGTATTTTGTCCACGAAATGACGTGCTCCCTTTATCATTTCGTGGACACAATGGCAACTGATTTGCGCATTTTGTGGACAAAAGGCATCGTGATGATTTACGATTTCGTGACCATTTTATCCATTTCATGGCACGAAAGGCATTTTGTCCACGAAATTAACTGTGTTACACTTGACGCCCCATATATTTTGGTCTTATTGAGACACAGTGAGCTATGCAATATGCATTAGTCTTTACACAGATTGGATTTAGCTCTTAGCTCTAATAAACTTATATGGGGAATTAGACCTATTAAAGATATCCATTTACCATCGTTATTGCTTAATGTTCATTTTACATTGCAGCCTTCCAATAAGATATAATGAACACAAGGAAAAGCCTCTGTGTATTATTTGAACTGACAAATATTTAATCAACACAGCATATTCGGTAACCAAGGCTGTGGTGGTGCAGTAGCAGCTAACCCATAAAACTCATGTACATGTTGATAGTCAAATGACCACGCACAGCACACATCTCTAAATGTCAGCATTATACAGTTTAATTAACCTCCCTCTGAACTGTGTTATCCCATTTCAGATCCTAATAAAGGTGAGCAGCTTGCCACTTCATCCCTGATGCATCAAACACAGGCGGCCACAGTCAATACTCTGCACTAGGTTACACACATTCAGCGATTCAGGTCAGTTTGCCCCTACACACATACCTACTCTGGTGGGGAAGATGTCCTCGTTGTTTATAAGGGACTCTATCCAGTCCATTAGGAGATTCATGTACTTTAGAGCAGGGAGCTTGGTGGGCCTCTTGTAGTTCTCCCCATCCTGCCATCTGTACTCATACCGCAGCCCTCCTGACATGATGGGGCAGGTTCTCTCTGTGCAGAACTCTGACATAGTCCCATAGATCAAGTTTATTCTGTTGAAGAAATCCACCACATGTACTGCTATCCAGTCATTGATGTTCTCCCCTTCTGGCAGCTGGACCACTCTCCTCAAGTCCAAGCCCGATTTCAGCGAGGCCTGAGCTTTCTTATACAGTTCAAATCTCTGTGTTCCCGGTTCAAATCTTTTCTTTGGTCTGAATGTTTTGTCTTTGCTGAAAACTTGTCCCAGACACAGAGCCATCAACTCAGTGGTTTCCCCAGTAATAAGGGGAGAATAGGCTCCCTGAAATAATGTTTACTTTTGTAGATCTTGACTTTCCGCTGAGGTGACCACACTTTATCCAGCTGACAGATCTGGTCATAGGAATCACTGTCTTGTTTGGACAAGGCTTAGCGTCTCTGTGGGGCAGAATCACACAGTCACTTCAGTGTTGTTAAAAAAATGTGAGTCGTGACAAAAAATTTATGTGATGTCATGGTGACTGGTGTATACCGGTATATTATGTAAATTTATGTTTTGGTCCTTATCTAAACATCTACTAAGAAAATGACAACTTCTATTTATTGTTTAATTTCACACAGACAATTCTAAGTATTAATGATAGTTATTTATTTATAAGTTATTAACTAGTGGCCACTGTACATTTTCTATTCATGTAGTTTCATTTAAGCATGAAGTAATAGCTTTTATTAGAGGAAAGGTCAAAGGTAAGTGCTGGCAGCCCTTTACTGTTCAACAACACCTGTTTTCAGGATTTAGATTTAGCTCCAGATTATCATTCAAGTGTACTATGTCTGCATTTGAGTCCTGTTTTAAAGGGCTATGTTTGTGTGTCACTGTGGTCAAAACCAAAGAAGTTAAATTGACCTATTATGCGCATGTTAGGTCAAGTATATAGTGTATAAATTATGCTTAACTGAGTATTTCCTATTCAAATGCATAGGCAGTGTGAGAGGAATATTCTGCCTCAATTTGAAGTTGGAGAGAGAGGATGAAGACGTAGTCATGAGATATATGGCCAGAACAAAGCATTTGAGTTTCATATTACAGATCTTTGTGTGCTCTCACAAAGACACAGCCCCAGACAGGCATTCATAACAGGACACCCTTGGCTTTGGTTTATTCAAACAGTGACAGTATGTGGGAAAGTAGCTCTGCAAGCCTTAGGAGTCTCCCAGGAAAGCGTGTCTGATCATGTAGAGCAGTTGGCAATCTCTGCATGCACATATTTCTGAAGACACTTTTTCTTAGGTTTGGACACAAAGGAAAGGAGTTAGAACAGAGCAAAGTGAACGTTAGTAGTAAAAACTCTATGTACCTTTTTGAACTCAGGATCAGGAGTGGATCAGTGTCAGACCACTTTGGCAGTAAATTCCCAGATGAGCAGTATTGTGACACTTTGTTTCTTCCACTTCTTCACGGCTGCTGTTAGCTCACCACTTCCCAGATTTCGTCAACAGTATCAGAGTAAAAGCAGAAAAAAGTTGTTTGGCTTTTCTTCCTGTGGGTGATGTCACATCCTGACTTTGTCTGGCTGCAGCCGTCCGCGTCTTCCTTGTGGGTGTGTTCAAAGAGGACCTATAAAGAGTGGAAGAGACTCGTCTAAGTCCCACTGGTTCACCCCTCCTCTCTCCTATTTTTCCCCCTCATCCCAAAGTGAAGCCCTCTGGAGAGGTCCTGAGAAAGCCAGCCCTTTCAGTCCCATATTGGATAAAGAAGAACAACATCCCACATATGGTTTCTGCTTGTTTGGTTGGCCAACTCTCAATAACATATGATTTAGATTCTTGGTCTTTTTAAGAAACTGGCGAAGGAGCCAAAAAAGGCTAGTCTTAAAGTGATAGCCCAGTATTGTGGAAATAATGTATTTTAACTCTGGGGTAAATTGGTAAAAATGTAGTTGTAAAAAGTATTTGTAGTAGTTGTGGAGGGAGTAGAAAATGCAGTTGTAACTGTCTAGTTGCTGTAGCAGGAATTCCTTTTTTCAGTTATTTCACTTGTGGCTTTACATGAGTATAGAATATAAACTGTACTTCTATTGTTTTGATTTCATATATTCTTGTGTTACCCCACCAGTCTTCAGAGGAGTTGTTACTATTTACATATTCACGTAGCTTGTGTATTTGGTTTGTACATTTCCAAATCTTCCCACACTGATCAATAGCACATAAATCAGGATTAACCAGCACGTACAGTTACAAAATGTTAAGAGAGAAATTAGGTACTCATGAGCTTCTTGGAACACACAAAGCATTAAGATAACAGTTGCCCTTGAGGACTGAAATTTTTATGACACTGCTGATTGTGTCACTTAGCTCAGGTTTTAGATCTGATATCCAAAGATCCAATCCATGTAATAAATGTGTAACTCTAACTTCCTTTTAAGGCTGTAGTAATAGAAAGTATCCACTTGATGTCACCCTGGTAGTTTGTGTGGCACTATGTACTTTTCAAGGGAAATCCTTTTTCAGCCTCAAGCGCATTTCCTGATCTCCTTGTACCTGTGTAAACAATAGGCTCATGGCTTTTTGTCTTTTCATCCTTTGGTATAAGGAAAAGGAAGAGCTCAATGGCCAGTACCATATCAAACTAAAACGGCCTTTTTATCATGAATGACTAGCTTCTTTATTTACGCAATTATTTCCATGACAAATACAAGATCAGTAAGTTCAAAGGAAAGGAAATATCTGACTATTTCACAATTCATAGCTACACACATAGCAAGATGACAACAGGAAACAATGAGTCATGCACAAGCTCCTCAGTGACAGACAGGTCCTCACTGAACTATGGTCTAGTTTTCAGTCATCAAACAGAAATGTCAAACTGCTAGAAGCTCAACCAGTACTGCCACTCAACACTCATAACTCACTCGTTTATTATTATTATTATTATTATTATTTTTATCATTTTGACCAACTTGTCCCACATTCCATTCTCAATATTACATGCAATGCATGTGTACTAAAATAAACTTTCAATGTTCTCAAAAGCTCTGAGTACTACACTTCCAATTTACTTTAACTCAGGGTGACACCTGATCTTAAATTACAGTCCCTGGTTAGAAGGTTGTCAGTAAGCCCCCAGGTGAAGGTGTTACCTCACCATTTTAAAGTTAACAGTTTCTGAGATGGATTACTCATAAACACGCACCGTTTGGCTTGTGGGCCTTGTGCTACTGCTCTGACCGGCCTCATGACTCTGATTCTCTGAATTCTCTGCAATCGTGAAAAGTAAAGCTACACAGAAATCACAGCCTGCACTTGACTCTATGAAGGAACTGGAATTCTAACCATAGTAATGAGATGACACGTTTTAACTACACTGAGATGCACCTATAGCTAGAGCCTGAATACAAAATTGGTCAAACGATTAACAATTGCTTGTAGTAATGTAGTATTAACATGTAAACTATATATATTTTTCTATATATAAATTGTATTCAATAAAATGGTTCAGATATGGATCGCTTGTGTTACCACGGTGTTGTAGTCTGAACATGTGCGAAACACTTTATAAACACAAGTTTATACAGGTCTCCAGTCAGTGGAGCTATGTAAATAATTTGGTTTCTATCGTCTACACGTAAAGCTTTATCTCTTTATCTTCTCTGTGATCATGTTCGTGTCTTTCAAGATCATGAGAGGAAAAACTAAACACTGTTTTGTAGGTTATCTCATTGTGCATCTTACATGCAGATCATGTGATATGATCTTCAGAACAAATATTTCTGCGTGAATTTTGAAGCGTTGCGTTAGAAGTTATAGATTTAACTTCTAGCGTTGTATTGTTGACTATTGATTCAATGCATTGATAATGTGATGATGCTATTGTTAAAGTAGCAATTTTTATATAGCGTCGACATAAAGTAAAAAGGTGAAAAGTGTCCATAATTCTACTGTAATTATCGACATCTTTTATCCTACAGGTTTTGTAGCTATTTAATTTATCATAGTAATAATAACTCCATATTAGGAGGAAGGAGTACAGCACTGACTCCACCTCTTCTAGCTACTCCATCAATGGGCTGGGCCAGGCCGGATTTAAGCGCTAAGGAAGTGTAGGCACGGTGAACTTCACGCACGCCTTTAACGTCTTTATTTCTTGGGTTTTTGGCAGCATTTGTGTGATATTTGGTGAGTATCTTCTTGTTACATTTCTTCTTAACCGTCTGAGGACACAAATGCGTAAAACCGCTTTGTAAGTTGGCTGATGAGTGGTGCGTAATATTTATAGGCAGTTGTGGCAAACGCCATTGCCGTTTCATTGAATGAAAAATGTTTTTTTGTTTTTATGTGTTCGCGGTGATTGTGCTCTGCTTGAAAGCGACCTTTGATTATGAACCTAAAAAGTATCCGCAGTAGTTTTCTGAGTGAAAGTTAGTGGCCCGCCTCTGCGCTGTTGATAGTGTCGCGATAGTGTCTGGTATCCGCTTCTCATCATTTGCACCTGTGCTGCTGTCGCTGGACAAAGCGCGTTGACAGCTCAGCTCATGTCCTCAGCTCATGTCCTCAGCTCATGTCCTCAGCTCATGTCCTCTGCTCATGTCCTCTGCTCATGTCCTCTGCTCATGTCCTCTGCTCATGTCCTCTGCTCATGTCCTCTGCTCATGTCCTCAGCTCATGTCCTCTGCTCATGTCCTCTGCACAGCGATGAACTGCTGCTGTTGTAATGCACTTTGATGGCTCTCAGCATTGCTCACGGTCATGTTGTTGTCCATTGTCGTCTAAACTCTTCGTAACAAAGTGACGGAGGACGTGATTTAGCCTCCACTTTCAACAGGTAGGCCATGTTTGCATGGGTTGTACTGTCATTAGGCATTCACATGCTATATCCTGTTGCTGCATATGAATTCTTGTAGTCAAGGATTTCACGTTTAGGATTTTAAGAACGGGGATGGGATCAGTAGGTCAGCATGATGCTCTAGAATTATGTAAGCCTATTGTAGCCAGTCCCATTGAAGCCTAAAGCTACCAGTAGATGAGACTACTGGTTCAGTGTGTCCAATAACCTACTTCTAAGTGACAACGTCATGCATAAACTTGATACTTGTTATCTAGTTAGCTTTATCCTTTGCAATAATGCTTTACATAACATTACTACTCAGCATGGCATCAAAGTAATTTTTGATTTTACTATAGACTTTGTTAATGGTAAAAATATTGAAGGAACAGCTCCAAAAGTAACTTTTCCAAAGACTATAGCGGACGGCCCTCCCACCTGAAAATGACCAATCTCATCTGATCTTTGAAGCAAAAAAGGGTGGGTCTTTTAGTACTATGATGGGAGACTGCAGGAGAAAACCAGGTCCCTTTGACCACAGCTAGTGACTCTCACACATCACATACATATATGGGGCACCTGGTTTTCTCCTGCAGTCTCCCATCATAGTACTAAAAGACCCACCCTTTTTTTGCTTCTGTCAGTCTACCCCAGGGCAGTTGTGACTTGAAGTAGTTTACCTCAGACTGAATGAATAATGCACAAATTATAAAGCGACTTTGATTTTATATAGCACTTTTCCAGATGCTCAACATATTATTATTATTATTTCTACTTTCAAAGGATATCTTTTCATTGTTATTGGCCCTTTGTTCCTGAGATGTTTAATTTACAGTGCCAGTGTAAATACTTTTTATTTCAACTACTCCTCAGTTGTAGCAGTATTACTCCCATCTTATCATCCTAATACTTGTATGTGAAATGGAAATTGTCACTTTAATGATAATTAATAAAGTTGACCTTTTTAATATTGGGGATTTGCTTTAGTTGCCAGCAATGGCCAACATGAGGAAGTGTGAATGAAAGGATGCATCCTTAAATGTTTTTACAAAAAGTTGCTGTTGATGTCGGATACAAGAAAAACATTACAAATAGACTATCCCCCCCCCCATTCAACCTGCATTGGTATGTTGTAAGGGTGTAGTCGGATGTTGAAACTCCCCGAGCATAACGTTCATGCCATGCGTTCATACATGTTATGTGTCTTAGTTGCATAAGATGATCTCACAAGAATCCAGATTAGAGCATGTTGTCTGTTCAGTTGAAGCATGTAGCAGCAAGTGTAGTAGGATTGTGTTGTCACATCTGTAAATTATTGGGGCCTGATCAGTCTGGAATATTTAGGTTGAAATATACAGTGATCCAAAAGTGTGCATTATCCAATATTATAATTTGATTGCATATCAGTAGTAACAGTAGTGGGTATTATGGCAATGACAAATGAATGTGATCTGGTGATCTAGTATGAAAAAACTTTTTTTTTTGTATAGGTCTCACATTTTCAATATTGTCCTTATTGTGTCTATGTAAAATCCAAATGTTTTGTATATAACATTGTATTCATTATTTGTCCTTAACAAATGTTCTGCATAACTGTACATGTACCTACAGCGTCAAGTCTATTGTGATGTATTTGGGTTAATGTGGAAGTATCTCGTCATTCCCCATTTCTTTTCTGATTTTGGGCATTACACTTTGTTTGTTTTAACTTTCTTCTTATCCTGTGGTTTCATCTCATCTCTGTGACATCTGTCATTCAGTCCCGTATGTGGCATTGTCTTCCTATCTTGTTTACACTAGTTCAGTTTATTCAGAATATAAATGGACGTAATACTGTGAATCAATACATTTAGCTGTTGTGGTAAATGTGACTTTGTATTGGTGTTTTTTGGACAGTACATTGTCTCTGAAGTAGTGGCTAGTGTTGCATGGTGATACCCCTCTCTCTTCTCCAAAGTTATGGATGACAATGTAAACATGCCATTCTCCAGACAGGTTCAGCTGCATTCCTGCGTCCCAACATCACTGCATCATCATTATCTCTGAGAGTTTGTTTGGGTTTAGAGTAGATGGTGATCTTATCCAATGATCTGTTGAGATAAATTATTTGTTATGTAAATTAGAATCTGCTTATTCACTTATTTTAAAGTAAACAGTATGGGTACTTTTGTTAGTCTGGGTATAATGCTACATTTGTTTTCAAGAGACAAACACACATTTTGAGAATTTCAAATGTACTGAGAGATGTACAAAATTGTACAATTAAGTGATCTGCTTTTGTAGTGAGCAGTAGGCTTGTTTATACAACAGGTAGAGTGGAAGAAAACTGTGGGAGTTTTGCATGACATTGCTTTTGTTGGTCCTTATCTTATACATAGTATAGTTATCTATGGCCACTGTTTTGAAGATAACTTAACTGAGGAGTGTCAGGTGAGAGGGCTCTTCCAGAGGTAGCAGTGACTAATGTGGCCTCTAGAGATGTTGTCATCTCAAAGACTTGAGAGGAATGTGTGTTATTGTTTTCAGCCTTAAGGGACTTTATTCACTTAGCCGCCTCTTAACTGCACAGTGCTACATAAACAACCAATGGATAGATGCACTTCCATTGATTGGGATTTCACCCAACCAACAATTATGAGAATTTTGGTGGATCAGATATCGGCATCCAAGATATCGGTTCAGCCATTATCCTATTTTAGTCAGTTGGTGTAATAAGATGTTTTAATGGCCAATGTTGGCGCAAAACATCTGATAATATTGAACTTGTATTTTTGCTGTTCTATAGTTACAAAGTGTATTTTTTACCAACCCAAACTGCCATATGCATCTGGCAGTGCTCATTCCACATGTGTCTGCATGTGCAGTATTGTGGTAGTCACAGTCATAAAACACTAAGTCAGTGGCATTTCTGTGTGTAAGCATAAGTATGATGAAGGGTGTTGGTGTCACCATGCAAGATGGTGATCATATTTGGGATAGTATTTGTCTGTTTTTACTAGACTGTTTTGTTTTGGTATTTTGGAGGAGGGGCTTTAATGCTTCAGTGCTGCCCCCACTCCTGAGTCAACTTGCAGAACTGGTCTGGTCTGTCTCTCTGGAGACAGAGAGATTTACAACAGCAGGATTTACAATGGCAATCTCACCTGTGTGGGCTCAGGTGTCATCCAGGTACAGCCAAGTTCAGCAGTTCGTCTTCACAATGTCCCCTGTAAAGCACAAATAAACAATAATTTAATTGTACACCCATTATGTGCATGTCAGGCATTTCTGCAGCACTTTTAACACATCTTTGTTAGAGACGTCCCATTCAACCTTTTGAGTTTGGCTTCTGTTGTTTCTACCGATACCTAATTTCAACCAATACCAGACCAGACCTTTTTAAATGCAAATTTCTTGATCCAGCCTTTGCAATTTTGATAAAAATTTCAATACTATAGCTTTAAGTAACAGTGATAACCGATCAGAACTGATACCAGTGCAGAAGCTGAAAATAGCATTTCTTTCCTAAAAACATTAAACAGCTTTGTAAAAATAACAGTTTAAAACATTATGGGACTGTCTGGGCCATCTACGACCAGTAAATAGTTTAATTATTTATAAGTCCAACCAGGATCTTGGCTGAACCGATATTTGGATATCCGATCTAGTAAATGTTTTTGGATCAGCGCTGATATCCAATAGTATTGGTGCATCCCTAACTGGATAAATAAGTTTAAACATTGAGATGTTTTGGGACATTAAATTGTTTATATGTGATCCAGTAATTTTCCCGGCATTACACTTCACAGCCCCACTCTTTAAGTATCTGATTATTTACCATCCCAGATTAGTTGTAATCTAAAGAGTAAGGGTTACACAATTTTGGGAGAAATATCTAATCGAGTCATGTTTTTGTAGAATATATACGATAAACATATTTAAAGAGTCACACTCTGTTCAGAGTGCACCTTGTAAACAACTTCAGAAGACTGAAATAGGATAAAATAACTGATAAAACAACTGTAGAGGTCTAAACTACAGGTACAAGATTTGTCAATACAAATGTTTGTTCTTATCTAATTCAGCCTTTGTGACTTTGATAATGGTGCCAACTCAAATTGTCATTTCAGTTTGATTGCCCTACGTAATGCAGCCCAGCATTCATTTAGTTACCACATAGTTACTATAATAATGGTGTAGAATGATGTGTGGGTGTGGCGCTGACCTCAAACATGGGGTAAAAGGAAATGCAACATTCACTCCCTGACAGTGATTTAATCCTTGGTTATCATCAGCATTTCATTTAAAGTTGAAATGACTTTTTAAATTTGAATTAGGAGAGTGCATATTATTGTCTACAAGCTGCTTCAACATGAATACAAATATGAGTTGACACAATAGCTAAGTTCCATCTGTTGTATTTGTATCTTGGTGTGGGTATTGTATAAGAAATATTTAAATTGTTGACCCCTACAGACACAAAGAAAATGTCTCCGGTTGGTTTTGCGTGTTGTTGGTCAGCACAAGAGCCAACTAGCCTGAAACAATAGCCCCCTTTATGATAACAGAGCTGCCACTGACTGTTGGTCTGTGTAATAAAGTATCCCCAGGCTTCCCTGTACAGCTGCAGGGCCTGTCCACTGACCATACGTGTGGCGGGTGTGTCCTTGAGACAAGAAACTATGGAAAAAACTAGAGTGAAATTTAAATATCCCAGGTGTATCTTTTTAGGGGCGGGTTTGGTGGGTAGGATGTTCATGTGTTTAAAAGGAGGCTGTCGCACTTTAGCCCCACTCTTCACTCAGACCTCACAGTCTGCTCCTTGTCGTGTCCTGATTCTAGTTTGCCCGCCCCCTTCCTGCCGCTTTTTCCTGCACTGAGTCAAAGAGGGTGGAGACTCGCAGTAGTGTACCACTCGTTGCAAGCTTGTCAGTTTACTTTTCCTCTTTCCCTCCCTCTCTCTCTTCCCGGCTGCCCCGCTGTGCTGATGCTGCTCCAGTCTTCCTGCCCTCCCACCCGCTGACCGCCTGTCTGCCCTTCTTCTCCTGACTGCGACTACAGAGGACTCCACAACCAACCCTACCTGGCCTGGGATTAAGTGAGAAACACGTCTGAGCCTGGTAAGTTGCTCAATTCCTGAACCAGCATGAGTCGAGTGAATGACTGCTCACGTGACAAACGGTTCACTTTTTAACACTCAAAACTTTTGGTGTTGGATTTTAATTTTGTATAAAAACTATTTCCTCTTTTAGGAAACTTCATGCAGTGGGATTTGGGACTAACATGTTTTTTTTCCTTTAAGTAACCATTTCTTTTAATTTTCCATGTATGATTCACTTGCCTGCCCTCATGGAAAGCCCCCTCCCTTTTTACAGTACACTGTCATAGTTAAAGTGAACAAGCCATTTTGACAGCATTTCCAGAGAGCAGAGGATAGTACAGGGGTGGTTAAAAGCACAACGGTTTTTGTTTGGTGAACTCATCTTACAGTAATGGGGAAGTTTCGGACTTCTGACCCCTTTCCACAGCAGCAACTGGTCAGCTGATCTAAAATGACTGTGATGCACATTAGGCTTTGATTGGAAACAGAAATGTTTGTTCAGTGATATTCTGGGCCACTGTGTCCACAGCTACAGTTGCTGTTGTTGAAATGGCTTATTGTTGCTAACCACCTTCTTGTGACTGTTGAGATTATAATCATCTTTGTTTCTGCCGTAAATTTAGTCATGATTTTTATATTGGACCATTACAGACTGAAAATGAGGTTGGTCACAATATTATGTAACATTCTATTTAAGAAAAATGTATGCTCTTTAATCACACATGTGACATTTGTTCTCATGTGACCTTACATACCTTCAGAAGGAATGACCTGGTGTAATACAGTTAACTTCACCTTACTGTAGTTGATGTCAAACACTAGTTTTCGTTGACCTGGCCGGGGGGCTACCTGGCGGCTTTAACTGTTCAGCATTTTTCCTCAGAACAAGATACCTTGATGTTTGCACTCAGCACAGAAATGATGGTGCATTTGTTGAACCAAAACCTACAACATCGGTTCAATAACAACCACAGGTTTTTAAGTAAGAGTTTTCTGAAATGTCATTTATTTGTTAAAACAAGAGAAATTGTTCTTTTTTAACCCCCATTTACAACATGGACAACTGAGAGACAGTCTGCCAAAGTTAGTCATCACCACACGAAAAAGGACAAAAAGATTGGAACAGAGATACTGGGAATAAGTACAAAAAAGGAATGTTTCTGCTGGTGCAATTTGTACATTTGTGTATTAAAACATTTTTTTTTCCAATTCAAGTTTTTGCCTCATGAACAGGATGGAACCCCCAATGTGCATTTGTCACCACTGCTTCTATGAGCCACTACATATACAAAATAAATTGTGAATATTGTACTCTGTGGTTTTGCTCAGGTGTTGGCTCAAGGTGGGCTCCTAAGGCAGGGAAATCACTAAACTAGTGTTATTGATTGTGCACTAAACAATAGTTCTCAATGCACCAGAGGACGCGCCCTGCATGTCCTTGGCTTTTTACGTTTACACATGATATGGTTGAGTCCTTGTGTCAACAGAGCTAATGGTGTGTTCATACTGTATAATACTTTGAATGTGTTACATGGAAAATATATCTATTTTGAATATGTTGTAAAATGTTTTTGCCAACTGTGCCCACATTGTTCTGTGATGGGTTTGTGTAGAATGTGATAGGGTATTGTCCTGACCTCTATCTCCCACACAAAGTGCTGCTTTACAAGAAGAATGCCCTCCCCTTTCCATGTGGCCCCTCCCTTCTGATATCAGGCCATGTCGCATGAGTGGCTGTGGAGTTGGCAAAGTATCCTGGGAGTTTATGGGAGTGTTTGTTTGTTGAGGGATGAGCCCAGCTGTAATCTCATTCCAGTCCTTCTGACTTCTACTAAATTTGCAGATACCACCACTACCTCCTTGAACAACAGAGCACTCGTTGAATTCAACACATATTTGAGATTTGACCATATCTGTGTGTAACCCTTTCTCGGTGGAAGTGAATGAATTGCAGTTTCATCAGGAATGAGGACTCCTGGAGACACTGAAGTTAAATGCAAAAGTGACACCTGTGTTTTTCTTTGTTTCTTCCAGATATTTGGGCTTTAGTAATCAAGTGGCAAACATGCTTCAGGGCTTTCAGGACTTGGGCTCACAGGCCATGGATCTCTACGACCACCTTGTTGCTGGAGTCGGCAAGTGCTTTCCCAATCCTAAAGACTAAAAATAAATAAAACTTTATGTATTAAGAATATGATTTTTACTCTCCCCAGATCCACGGATTAAATCATATCTACTCATGCAGAGTCCAGTTCCCATGACAATAATTTTACTGTGCTACCTGTTCTTTGTACTGTACCTGGGACCTCGCATAATGGCCAACCGGAAGCCCTTTCAGCTCAAAGAAGCCATGATAGTCTATAACTTCATACTTGTGGGCCTCTCTATATATATCGTATATGAGGTAAGGATCTAATTAAACTGGATAAATAAGTGTGACATATATCAGACTAACTGCTTTTGACTTCATAGTTTATGATGTCTGGTTGGGCTACAACTTATACATGGAGATGTGATGCGATTGATACCTCCAACAGCCCTCAAGCGCTAAGGGTAAGACTTTATTTTTAAGTTTCTTAAAAATGTGCACATTTTTGGGATATAACTTTTTCATTTGCGTAATTCTAAAATATACTTGCAGATGGTCCAAGTAGCATGGCTTTTCTGGTTTTCCAAGATTATTGAACTCATTGATACAGTAAGTTCATACATAAAATATGATTATATCAGTAATTATAACATTTGATTAAATATCACTTTTAACCTTTTTCAGATCTTCTTTGTATTGAGAAAAAAGCAGGGACAGATTACTTTCCTCCACATATTCCACCACTCCTTCATGCCCTGGACCTGGTGGTGGGGTGTGGGCTATGCTCCTGGTAAGTACTTATTAACTTTCTCCAGATGACCAGTTCAATTAATGATTACCAGTTATCTCTTGCACAATTCTTGTGCAAATCAAACATTTATCAGTCCATCAATAGCAAGTTTAAGTTTTTAATAGAATTGCAAATGGATGTATCTTTAGAATCAGAAGTAGTTGTATTTCCATTTTAAGTGAACAAAAATACTAGTTATGGTTAATAACTGGTTAATAATAATATAAACATCCATCCATCCATCTTCTCCCGCTTAATCCGGCTGGGTCGCAGGGCCAGCGTGCTGCCCAATACTTATAGCACCTGACCCCCCCCCTATGAACCCCTCTGCAGGTGGTGAGCCCACAGGAGGGTGGACAACATGGTCCTTGATGTTAGTTCATAGGGGTGATAGGGGTGATAATATAAACAATGATCAAATAAAAAGGAGGGCATGCATTAAAATAAGGTACAAAATTGACTTTAAAATACAACAAACATGCATTGGCAGAACAATGTGATAACACAATGTGAAATGCACTGTGATAACTCAGTGTTTTGTTAAACCAGGTGGAATGGGATCCTTCCATGCCATGGTCAACTCTTCCGTGCACATTATCATGTATTTCTACTATGGGCTGGCTGCTGCTGGACCTCGCTTCCAGAAGTTTTTGTGGTGGAAGAAGTACATGACTGCGATTCAGTTGGTAGGTATCTGTGTGTATAGTTCAACTTCTAATATCATAAGGCTCAGCAGTAACTGTTTTGTATTTGTGCCACAGACTCAGTTTGTGCTGGTCTCAGGTCACGCCACTCAGTGGTACTTCATGGACAGCTGTAACTACCAGTTCCCCATCATTATCCACCTCATCTGGATGTATGGCACCTTCTTCTTTGTACTTTTCTCCAACTTCTGGATCCAGGCTTATGTCAAGGGTAAACGCTTGCCCAAACAGGCCATTAAGGCACAGAATGGCACAGCGCTTCACACCAACAGCAAACATCACGAAAATGGCACAAAACGCTATGGCAATGGCACCAGCAATGGCAACAGTCTAATCCATGAAAATGGCACCTGCAATGGCTCTGCTCACATGGGCAAAATGAAGAAAGCATAGGATCACTTAGCAGAAACTCCCAAAACAAATGACTGCAAGAATCTAACAAAAGAAAGGATCCCAAAGAATATTTTGGCAATGTTTCTGTTCATTTTAAATGTTAAAACGTGGGGAAATGATGTGGTCGATGACTTCCACAGTTGGGGTCCCACATGTGGTTGGGCTGTGTTTTAGTTGGGAAGCCACACAAGGAACACAATAAATGAAGAGAAGATGTTTTTATTGAATATTTTCTTCACTGATGTTGAAACACCCCTTAGTTCAGTCTCACACTGGTGGCCTTACTTTCACTACTTATCCCCCCATGTCTCCCTGACCCCCTGTGGACAGATGACTGTACAGTTTATATAAAACTTGAAAATACCTTTTTGTAAATAATTTTAAACAAGCAAAAAGACTAATTGTGTTGGCATGCTTTTTTGAATGTTGTATATTTAATTAAAATGTCAATAAATTCAATTTTGCATAATTCTTTTGTATTTGATTACTTAATAGTATTTCACGCATGCTGTAGATTTAGAGTTGTAGAGTATCTGCCATCATGCCCAAGAAAAACATTGTGCTTTGTGTAAAAAGAAATATTTGCGAGCTATGTTAAGCATGTAGGAAGAGTAGGAGGAAAACAAGAGGCCCTTTCTCCTTTGTGTAAAACAGTGAGAGGCTGAGGGAATGTGTGACAACGGATCTACACCCTCTCGTCACCACTCACTACGTCCAAGGTCAAGGAGGACAGTTAAGTGAGTACGATCCCTTAATCAAAACCCTGGGACATTATTACTGTTGAGTATTACATCCTAGCAGGTATCAATTTTACACAAATACAGTAAAGCCATTATTATGGAGAAACTTCATGCAACTTCTGTATTTGTTATGACATTTGAATGAAATAAACTTCATTGAGTTACTTCATCATTAGTTTTTTAATTTCAAGCTGAGAATGCATCGCAGAAGCAGTCAGTAAAATACATCCAGTAAGAAAACATTCATAAGCATTCGGTCAGTGTGCGTTAAATTAGCTACAAATCTGCATACAGTACTTCAAAGTCATTCACTTTTCTCCTTGCATGTAGTTTGAGGTGTTCCCTCGTTAAAGGTTTTACACATTGTGTTATCAATGAACAGCTACGTATGAGGTTGTCTACAGTGCAGTGCCCTGATCTAAAGGCCTGTTTAGTGTCATGCATACCCTGATTGTCAAAGGGCAGTGTGGTCTCAGAAAACCATAGTATTGTCATGTAGATGAAAAGGGCCAAACCAACAGATGTGGTCAGTCTGCCATTTAAATGCGCTGCTTTTATTGCCCTGAAACCATATGGCAGCTCAAATGTTGTGGTTAGGAAGACATAATGCCTCTTAAGTGACATTTTCTAGTATGTAAAAAATAAGCTCCATGACTATAGACTCATCGCTTCTTTTCCGCCCCCTACTGTGTATAACCGGAATAAGCACACTATCCAGTGCATTGAGGTACTGAGCTGGGAGTGGCTGTCCATTGCTCCCAGCCACAAATCCCACCTGAAATGACAAAACACACCACTAATTAGTTTGAATGCAGTTACAGCTTGCAAATTCTCTTAACTATAAACACAGTTTTATTGTTTCAGATTACATCATGACATTCTATTGGCCAATAGTGTTTAATACTTAAACAAGTGGAGATTTTAAGTTGATAAACATGAAGCTTTGTGTTACTGCATCTCAATGGATGATTGGCACATCTGGCCAGTTTTTTAATATTCAAATCTAATCTCTACAGTCTATAGGGAACTCTTGGGAGTATGATTCAAATTTATAATTTGAAAACACCCAATACAGATGAGTCATATTATTGTATAAGATAGCAGCACAGCTAACAACAGTAGTAAATGTAAAAAGTTTCTGACCTCGTGAGGGTCAAAGGTCACACGTAGCCCTAGTTTGGCCATGCCATCTTCTTTGAGCAGTTTCAAGTGTGGACACAGCGCCAAACAAAATGCTCTGGCTATTCGCTCTGTTAGACGATTTTGTTCCGCAGTTTCTGGCATGTCTCCTTTACCAGGATCTCCTCTTTGTAAATAAAAAACCTAGAATTGCACACAAAAAATTAAAAGTGTACTTATGAAATTTTTATTATTTTATTGCTTAGCATCGCTCTTACTTCTGTCCACCGGATAATTTTTCCATTTTCTTTGTACTCAGACTTCTGAAACAATTTCTTACTATTAATGGACTCCATAGATTTCCCATCAATCGGACTTATAACGCTGTACGGAAATGGGTTTTGAGGCATATTAAAAGACAAGATGAATGGTGACACGAAGTTCAAAGTCTATATACTAACCTGCTAAAAACGCAACCTTTAATACCTATAATATTCTTACACTCACCCCTTATTGACTCTGCATTTTTCCTCCACCCACTGTACACAAACAAGCTCCTGGTTCTCTGACTGGTCGACCTTTCCACAGGTGACAATATAGTCTTTCATCTCCCGTAGCGACCGCCTCAGTTCTGCCATAGTCTCCACGGTGATCTGCACCATGAGGCCATCTGGGGCAGAGGGGAGGGCAGCAAAATAGAAACAGGACACAAGCACAGGGCAAACAGACAAACGTTGAGGTAGACGCGCCTGGACACACAGTTAGTTAAATGTACAAACACACATACACATAGAAATGAACTCTGAATCAATCAAGCAGCAATAGAATTACTAAAAATATGAAGTACAGTACTTGTTGGCCTTTGGCTAAGTCAACATGAACCATATTTGTGTATCTATATGCAAAACGTCCTACCTTCTACAATACTGGACTTGCCGAGGTATCCCGCAGAGGCCTTTAGGGCACTGCTGAAGATGAAGAAACATGATCCAGTGACTGTAGAAAAGTGGAACACACATTTAATCGTTCTCATGATTTTAATTATTCTACGTAAGCATCTCTGAGTCCAATGCTAATTTATTAATATTTTTAAATCGCATTGGTAGGAGGGCTTGCTTATTACTTTGTTGAAAATAACAAGACAAGTAGATGTTCTAAACAGCGTTTAATTGTCCAGCAGACATAAAATATGTTTCTTTAAGTACAAAAAGAATGCTATTGAATTAAGCAGTCTACTGCCTTGATCGTCATTAATAAAATGAACTTGAGTACTTTAATTACATAATAACTTGTGTTAATTATTATTGTGTTTATATTGGTTACTATAATAAAAAAAATAAAAATGTTGTATTAGAGGTAATAAAAGTAGGCTTCTTGCAAACCATTTCAATAACTTACTTTTTTTTAAAAATTCAATTTGTTTTCTTAAATAAAAAATAAGAAAAACATTGGACACAACAGTAACATTAACATAAATAAATAACTTTTAATAGTTAACACTTTGTTTGCTTGGCTTTACTAGGTCATAGGTCAATAGTAGGCCTATTTACATTAGATATTTTGCATTCCACCCATGTAGTGTGTATATCATATAAGGACATATACTCCTACAGTCATTTTAATAAATCATATACTGTCATCTAGTGGTGAATAAGGTAACTGCAATATTTATCACAAACAACTGAATCTCTATTGCCCTTGATTTTCATGACTTCAGCATTTTATTTCTGCCTCACCTGCATGCTCATCACTAAATAAAAGTACCATATATCATTGTGAAGCACCCAGCAGCCTACCTTTGCGTGGCTGATTGTGAATGCTGATTGCCTGGGTTTGGTACTGGCCATCATCCCCCTGCACGCAGATAAGGTGAGAGTCTGCGCCCTCGTTAAAACATGCCCCAATGGCCAGTACATGTTCGTTAGACTTAGTTAGAGCCCTCATCATCTGAAAAAAGGAAAAACATATAATATTATAGTGAGAAATATACATAAAAATCATTTACCATCCAACGCAGGGCACCTCATTATAGCCGGTGGTGGGTATCTTAATGCATGTCCTCTGAGCTTCGAGGTCCACAGTGAGGCCCGGTACTGTTGGAAGGCTGTAACGATAATTTCTAAAGTCCTAAACAAAGACAAAAGAGTGATAATGATTCAGAGTAGCTTTTAGGGTTTAATCCAATTCATTCTATTTCCAAAGTTCTGAATTTTTGTCATGTAACTCAATAAATAAATGCATAATCTAATGAGTAGAAACTAACAAATGGAGCCTATGTATTAAAATGTAAGATTTAAGATGCTAGAGAATAAAAGGAGCATAAGTCTCCATTGTGGTGATTTTCAGTTACAATGTTTAATCACACTTGTATACAAATTTTCTATTGTGAATTGAAGCAATGACATTTTTTTCTTTTTATTTGATCTCTGAAAACAGTTTCGATCAAGATAATGATGGGTAAAATAATTATGAATCTTTGTGAAGTTCAAAACATAATGCAAGTTATTTATTGTTTTGCAGTATATTTGTAGATATTATAGATATCTGTGTGTATATTTTCTCTATATGTGCACGACACCTATCTTAAATTGTTAAATAAGATAAAATAAGATAAAAGGTCATACTTACAACTAACAGTCTCATTACAGTGCGACCAATCTCCCCAAACAAAGGTTTTCTAAATCGCACACTGTACAAAGGACATGGGTAAACTGGGAAATAAAACAAAATCAATTATTACAAAACCAAGACCAAGAATTAATATACAAATCCATGATCCATTTCTTACATCTGTATTCTGCCCCCAAACGCAGCATGAGGCGCAGAGGGAACGCTTTGGCCCAAGCCACCTCGGCGCGGTGTACTAGCAGGCCGAAGAGGTAAGGCTGGTTGGGCAGAGGTAGTCCCTGGAGCGACTGGTGAGTGGCACGGACGTAGAGGAGGCCTGCGTGGTCTGCACTGCCCAGAAAAGTGCTCCCAAACAGGGACAGGGACAAGTGCTTCACCACCTTTCCTATGGACACACAAAGCAAACAGCCGGTCATAGAAACATGTGAGAACTAAACTAAAGGTGTATGCCAGTGGTTTGTTTGTTGCTTCAGACTCTGAGTACCCCTTATATTGTTAAGTCTTTTGTAAGTATAAATCTCTATACTGCCAATTATAACTAGCATGTTCACATGGCTGATAGACACATACTTGGAGGTTACATATCCTTTTGCCTGACTGTCCTTTTGGCCTTGGCTTGAAATAGCTGATTGCCTTAAGATCGATACTTCATTGATCAATTTATGTCTTCATCATCTTCATTGACATACAGTTCATAATATATGGCAGTGAATATATATAAATATGTGTGTATACAGCTGGTACTGTTCTCTAACCTGTGAGGCTGTCCCGGTACAACTGGATGAAGTGGCTGAAGATGTCTTTGGGGAAAGTCTTCTCTTCAGGGGAACACTGCAGCAGCACCACCACCTCGTCCTGCCCCACAGCGTGCAGGCCCTTTGTGGTTACACACCAGCACCGTCGGTTCACATCTGGACAAGGTCATTTAGATAAAATGGATGCATATATGTTCCAATCATAAACATACAATTACTCTAGTTTTAAAATCATTAGGTGATTTGAGATTATTTTTGAATGCTCATAAAGTGACTTACAATTGACCAGTTTAACCATAGCAAGAAGATTAGCATTGAGCACAAACACCAGTGGTTTTGGTCTGCCGCTCTCCAGTTCCTGAATGAGCAGTGTCTCAGAGGGCTCCTCCACAGTGTAATCTGAAGCATAATTATCCAACTGTAATTTGTCATGCACACAAATCATTCTGTTTAAGATAACTTCACACTCTCACAATATAGCATTTTGTGTTATTTATTATTATGTATTTATAATATGTTTTTAAAATTAGTTACAGTTAAAACAGATAACTTCACTTTCCTTACCTCCTTTGACACCAGTAGATGTCAGGATAGGTGGAAGACCATTCAAGGGGATGAGGTTGACCGAGCAGCCCACCAGAGCTGCAGTGCCCCAGCCATATGAACTACAGGCCTCCTTAAAAAGGGAAGCCAGTGACTGATCATGTTTCAACTACAAATTACCATGCATGGTCAAACTTACACTGGATGCTGTCCCAGGAGTCCTTGAAGCTCTCCTAAACTGTGGGGAGCTGACAGGGCTTTTTAAAGGAGCAAGTGTGCGCCTCGTGAGGGGGGAGAACATGGGCTCTCGCACTGGTGTGGTGGGAGCAGACTCGGACTGTTTACTGCTCAGGATCTCATCTGCAAACCACACCCTCCTCTTTCCCTTTGGAGGTGTCCCTAATAAAAATATAGTATGCATGTGAAACAGCTATAAAAGCACTTGGGCTGTATAGGGCAGAAATTTGCCATGAGGAAGAAACATTATTGGGAAAGTTATCCCAACGTGTCACAAGAAATTTTTAAGCCTTAAATCACTATTATTCATCACATCCAGGTTGGGTATGTGTTTTGCTTAAAGACGCAGGGCATCAGGATGTACTAGAGATAGAGTGTGATTTAAACAGTCTGTCTCATGGTTATAAGAAAACTGTTCTACCACCAAACTCAGATTGTAAACAATTTATGGCCATAACACCAAAGAAAAGTGAATTTTCTTACTGTTAATTAGAGTAGAGTGGCATGCCACACAAACACGACCCTCCTTTCCATCGAGGTGCGTGAGCTTGAACTTGAGATTGGAGCACAGTGCACAGAAAACCTGAACACAAAAATAATTATTTATAAAAAATATAAATTTATAAAGGCCAACAGAAACAGCATGCTGTCTATGTGCAGTTAAATGTCAAGAAGCATGTTTCCTCACCTTCCCACAGGCACGACAGTGATGCCTCCTCTTGGTGAAGGTGAAACGGATTCCACACCTCATGCACACCTGAGCCTGGGCATCTGGGACCCACACAGGGGCCACCTCTCCCAGGACCGAGCTACGGTCCCTGGACAGAATGCCAACAGGACTGGGCTGCCGAGAATCATTGTCAGGGTCCTGCAGAGAGGCTGCTGTGTGTCCCACAGCAGATCCACCCCCATACTCTTCTGGATCACTACATGATGTCCCTTGACTATCTCTGGTATCTTCAGCATTTGGATCACACTGCTCCACTCTGCTCTCCTCCAGCTCTTTCTCCTCAACCACAGAGTCCTCTTTAGAAATCACCTTCTGGGGCTCCTTCTCCCCATCCTCCGCTGGCCAAGGAGCTTCAGCAGGACTCAGCACCATGGGGCTGGCAGCCTCTCCAAAGCCCTCGTCAGACCAAGTGGAAATAGATGTGATGGTGCAGCTTCCCTCCTCCAGCTGTTTTAGCACCTTCTGGGGTTTGGTCTGCAGCGGAGAGGGTGAAGGTGTCTTGGCCGAGGGGTCACATGTTTTTGGATCCTGGGTGCCTTCTCTTGGAACGTCTGAAGCAGTTTTAGAAGGAGACTCTGGCCTTCCTGGTTTGAGTGCGTCTTCATCTTTGAGCACAAGCAGGCATGGCCTATTGAGCCAGTGCTGCTTTGTGTCTTGGAGAGATGGATGGTCTCCTTCATCTGTTTCATAAAAATCATAATTACACGCACAGTCACACATGCCATACTTACACCTTAATAACAGTGTATTAGGGGGATAGCTGTATTCACACACCCTAAGTGGCCATTTAAAAGAACATGCTGATCCATGACTTCACCTCACAGCTTTCAATCATGACCATGGACAGCATTTCATTAGTGCACAATTGTCCTTGAGAGGTGGAAACCAATTGATCTCAGATACAGTAAGGTCTAGGCTATTATCAATGTGCACTTGTATAGTCAATGGTAATTGCAGAAACAATTGATTACACAAGGTCTCTGAATAACCAAAGCTGTTGTGTGCAAAAATGTGATTTATGTGTTCATTGTGCCATATTGTCCGGCAGCTGTTACCAAGTTGATTATTTCTCTGTTTGACTGGGCTCACATGGTATCTTTAAATATCTTAATAAAGGTATAGGCATATATATATAGGCATATAGGCATATACCTACGGTCTATTATTATGATATTGTATTTTGCATGTATGTTGTATGTATTGTATTATATTATGATAAATTACCTATGTGTACTATGCTTTTTCTGTTGCTGTATGAAATTAATCTTATTCTGAGTTAAAATCCAATTACTGTTGTTTCAACACCCTTCATGGGATTTTGCCTACGAATGGTAGTCACGTAACATAACCATTACTGTAAATTAGCGGGACGCCAAGCAAAGGGAGCTAATAGCCTTCCCATGGCATTTCATTGAGCGGCACATCCAAGTGATTCATGAATACCCATGACTCAGGAGTGCACGCCATCTCCGGACGGATGCTTCAGCTTAAATAAATGCCCATTTTACCAGCCGGATTATAAATTTAAACACATTTTCTAAAGGTATCCCTCTCTGGTGCATTTTTGCTGCGTTCAAAGAACACTGGGATGAATAAAAGGATCATTTCCGCACGAGTTGAAGCTCGCTTCACGGGACAGTGACGCAGTCAACACACGTGCACTTGTTTAAGGGCCAGCTCTGCCGGTGGCAATGCGACACTCAGCCGGACCCTTACATCACCCAAACCACATCAAACCACATCAAACCACAGCTTTATACGTGACCGGACCCGTGGACACTGTGTACAGCCTTGGGCACGTCGAAACGCGCGCACACGGGCCTGACATAGGATGCGGTGTATGCGCAGCGCAACTGCTGCTTCAGCATTTTCACTGACAACATCCCGTCACGCAGGCAGTGAATGAGCGAGTTGTAAAGTATCTCCGCCCTGATAACGTTACTCGTGTCTTACCTTCTGTTATGGCTCCCAGCAGACTTTCGTTCTCATCATCCCGCGGACTGAAAAACTTCAGCATTTTCCCTTCGCTCCGTGAGTCAGAGCGCTGGGCTTTGCTCACGATCGAAACGCGGGATGATTTGCCTCTGTTCCCCTTTCTGCCCCCTCTCTGATCTCCTCCTCTCTCTGCGGCTCTTTGAAGAAACTCAAGAGGTGTGCACTAATGTCCCTCCCCAGTTTGCTTTCTACAGCCCGCAGGACCCTGCGTGAGCCAAGACCACAGAGCAGCGGTGCCAGAAAAAAAAAAAAAAAAAAAAAAGAAACAATTCACCGCAGGACTTCAACTTCAGATATGCACAGGGATATTTAATAGGTAATGTAGCTTATTTTAGTGTTGCAACATATTATAAACAAAACGGATTAACACAATTTCCACACCCAAGAACCACATCATCACCATCTAAAATGGTTATCACCTTTATTGGTTTAAAAAACAAAAACGTATTAAGACTAGCGTTGGTAAATCACAGGAATCCTGGACAGAGCTGACGATGTACATGTTGTAGGGAGTTGACCACATATTTGAAGAGTAATCTGTTGTACACCGTCAGCCCAGCATCCAGAGGGAATTGTTAATGTCTCCGGTTTCAGAGGAGAATGAGTCTTGTTTCATTGCAATCTGTTAAAGCAAATCAAACCCACTTGTGTCAGTTGGCTTCGTTCTTGGATGCCTCATCAAAGTTCTCAACCAGGTCTGTAAATAAAAAGCAAAGGCTCTTTCAAATCACTGCTTTAGTTTTAGTGTGAATCAATTTCAAATTGTGCTGCTAGACACCTTACCTGGAACGTCATCATCCTCTTCCTCGATGTCTTCTGGTTTTGGGGCCTTACTGTCGAGAGCTATGACATAAACAAATAGAAAACAAAACTTATAGAAAATTGAAAAATACCTATTGACTTAAAAAGACACTGCTTCTTCCTTCCTGGCAACTATGTAGGCTTGTGATACGCATTAGGCTACTGTTGATTTATATATTTACAGCAAGGTGACAGTTTATTGATAAACATTTTAGGAAAAAGTAATTGTTTCAGTGGCTCTTAGCATTTCTCCTATCTTAATCTAGTCTTGACAGGGGTCACCTCTAGATAATCAAGAAATCTATTATGTGACAGTCGACTAAACTATAATCTATCTAAAAGATAAACAGATTTAACACCACTCACTCTTTAACAAAATAATTAATATGTTATAAATTATATCAAAACCTTGTGTTATCTGATCTTGTGTGAGCAGTTTCTCATCCCGACACTACTGTTTATAATGGTGGGGTAGTAGACAGACATGGTGGACACTGGACAGACATTCGCTTCCTTCAAATAGACATATGATACTGCTACTACTTTTATCAGCTTTTAGTCATGTTATAATTGTGTTCCTTCCTTATTATTTTACTCAAAGTACATTTATATTTGGATAATGTTTCACTAATCCTGTACTGTTCTGCATTTGAGGCTTGAGTGCTCAGGAATTCTTGTTTTCACCTACCCCTTATCTCCACCTACATTTACTTACCACTATTCAAAAATAATTCAGACTTCAGGTCACACATGTAGGGTTGTTTCTATGATTATCTTTTTGAGTCCTCAATCAAAAGTCAGTCCACACACTGTCTGGAACATGGTTTCACGCACCTTGGCGGGGAAACTGTTCGGCGAGCTTGCGTAAGCTGCTGAGACTGTCTGCTCCGAGCTGACTGAGAATCCCAGGCAGCATCTCCGTCAGCTGCTTGGTCTCAGCATGGCCTGTGATGGCAAACGTGTTTGCAGACAAAGACGCCTGCACTTTGGGGTTGTTAAAGTGAATAACAGTCCCATCATCCTTTATCATGTTCACCTGAAAGATGTTTTAAAAATATAAATGTTCAGAGAAAATTGCCAAAGTTTTGCCATGCAACATGTCTCAGTCCAAGTAATTAAAATTGTGATCTTGTTTTGTGCGAATTGTGTTCAACTTGTGCATTTGTATTGTCTATAAAAACGATAAGTACTACATAAATGACCACTGAAAAAAAAATCTCTAAACATGACACGTTTTAATGGTTTGTATATATGATTATATTGTAATAACTAGTAGAATGGTAAAAAATAAAATATCTTGATCTTACTCAATCCTTCCATACCATTTACCTCCTCAATCCCCGCTATATTATTGACAGCCAGCTTCTTCAGTGAACTCTGAAGTTTTTTGTCATCAGCTGTTGCTGTTCTGTGCACCACCTTCTTCTTTCTGCGCGCTGATCCCTATGAAAAAGACAATAAACTAGTTAAAGCATTCAGGTTTACACAAAGTGTAAACTGTTTTTAATAGTTCATGCCAAATTATTCATTATTTAAAGTTAAGTTGACACACACACACACACACATATATATATATAGTATAGAAATACATCAGGCCTACAGCTTGTTTTTATACTACTATTAAAATTTGATAAATTGTTATTAATTATAATATTTCTACCTCTTAATTTAAGAGAAGTTAAATAATATTAGAGAAGTTAAAAGTAAATTACATTTTTAAATAATCAGTCCTAAGTTTGGCACATGACCTTAGATCTCTTACCTTCCCACCTATCCGAACCTGGGCTTGTAGCTTTGCCAGTTTCTCCTGATTCATGTTGTAACCTGCAAATAAGAATTGTGGAACATACTTGAAGTGAAATATATCAAGAACTGTGAAAAACAACACACTACTTCCTACATGAGGAAAGTCATCAAACACAGTGGCCACTGCATGCGCACTTAGCATCAGTAAACTTGACTGCTTCTAAATATAAAGGTAAATCGTGCTAATCTAATGCAGTGTGTAGTTCAGCGGAGGCTGTGTTTTTAGCAGCTGTCCACATGAAAACACTGAGGCCGCTAAGAAAACTCTCACGGCCTGTCACAGCCGCAAAGCGCCACACAGCTTCACCACCTCCGCACACCGACCACCCTAAAGCCTCCAGCCACCTCACACGACCCCCAAATGAGTGTCTTTGCTGTCAAACCTGCTCAAGTGTCCACAGAGACATGCGGCACTGAAAGATGGAGGTCTGAGAGCCGATTACGTCAGTCACATACGGAGCTTCTCTTCCGCATTGAGTGAAATCTGCGGCTCACTGCTGCCACCTACTGGACATGAAGAGATCAACAAAAACATGAGAGACTTGTAAAGGGTTGTTCTTAATTAATTATTTATTAACTTGGGTTATTTGTATACAGTTACATTTTGTTTCATGTAATTATATAATATTCTAGTCTAATACCCTACTTTTAGCTGACCTGTGGTCTATTTCTTAATATCCTCGAGTCCTGTTTCATTTGATGGGAAAGTTTTAATACAGGGTATACAACCTTACATCAAACCACATCCCCAAGTCATTTTCCATTGGAGAAAGAAACACAGAAAATATCATTTCACAAGACTGTATTATACTGGGCTATGGGATATGCTGTTATTTTTCTTTTACAAGCCATAATACATAAAAAAAAACTTAAACAACTACAGTATTACCACACAAAACAATTTGTTCAAAAACACAGATGTAGAGGTCCCACATTATGAAGTGCAACTTGTCATTTCACAGTAAACTAAAAACAGCATAGTTTATCTTTTTAAACAGACATAACCAAATAGTGCATTCACATGAATGGCCAATAGTGTTTTAGGAGATGGATTTAATGATAGTGTCATTCAAAGGTGCCTTTCTCAGACACTCAATGGGCCTGAGCTCTGAGTGACTGGCTTTCACTGAGCTGCGCTGCACACTGCTTTGCCACAACTGCAGCTCTGATGACCTCACAGTCCACACACTGTGCACCAACATGAAAAGTTTCCTCAGAACAGACTTCCGCAGCAGGATGTACACCCAGGGGTCCAGGATCTGGTTCCAGGTGGCCATCCGTACGGCCATCAGAAGACTGTGAGTATCTGGCTCCTGTCTGCTTGTAATACTCAGCACAATGATACAGACCTGGACATCACAGAGCAATGGAACAATCAGACAAACCACATTGTCTTAATCAAGCTGCTTATTACTGTGTATTTGTTTTAATGTGCATGCCTTCAGTCACTGCAGTCTTTACTGCTCCACACACCGGCCACTATGCTGTAATATTTTCTTTTTTGAAATGCTTGTGAATATTTCTTGTTGTTTTTATTTAATGTTTGCCTTGTGTATCTTGTAATGCACTATAACACATAAATGTAAGACTAATCAAGGATGAAATGTGCTATAGATAAATCATCTTCACATCACAGTAACTAGTGCAGCAGGAAATTTTTTGCAAGCTCTGCATTTCCAAATAATAAATATGGTCCAGCCATTTCACAACTGCTGACACATACACCATTAAACCAGACAGATGAGAATAGAAAACATGATTATCTGATGTGTTATGATGTGTTGTCCAGTGGAGGCTCTATAACTGTGATGATAAACTATATTTATGGTATTACTTAAGTTCGCAGGTCAACTGGGACAGGAGCTGATAACTGAACAAAGCCTTTCCTCTGTCACTGTCTTCATTGTTTAATTACAGAGTGTACAATGATATAATGCTCACCAGCAATGGGGCCCAACACACACAGGACACCAGCATGATGGCGAGCAGTTGGCAGATCATCTCCAGGTGGTAGGATGTGCTCCTGGAGAGGTGTCTGCGCCTCACACGGGACTGCAGCAGAGCACCACTGGTAAAAGTGTTGCACACTATGGAGAGAAGCAGAGCCAACAAGCCCAGTCCAGAGAAGAGCAGAGGCAGCAGCATGTCCAGCCAGTCCTGGGGCTGCTCCATGTGGAAGAAGCACCAGCTCCTAGAGCTCTGCACACTGTATGGTCTCCTCAGCAGCACTGGCAGCACTGCCACTAGAGCAGGTAGCAGCCAGCTCAGCCCCAGGAGCCTCTTCATGTGGTGGGCTGCTACTGCTGTGGAGTGGAACAGTGGTCGGGTCACCCCAATGCAGCGCTCCACAGCCATAAGGGTCCCCAGGAACAAAGGGCTCAGGCCAAAGAACACCATGCAGGCTCCAAACACACTGCACAGGACACGGTGGGGGTCAAACACGTCCCACATCTTCTGAGCGCTGTAGACAAAGACCACCAAGCCCCCAATGATAAGGTGCCCAAGCAGATCAGTGATGACCAAACTGCTGGCGAACAGGAGGAAGGAAGCCCTGGTCTTAGTGTGCACTCGTTTGTAGGACTTGAGCAGAATGAAGAGGGCCAGGCTGTTTGACAGGATCCCCACACTCATAGAGATGACTGAGGCTGTGACGGACAGCTCAGGGGAGGTGCAGGTGCTGTTAGCTTTCATCTCTGCCCTGCAGCTTGACCCTGTGCTCCCATTGACCAGCAGGCTCTAGTCACATAAACAAGCAGCACACACAGAGGCTCATTACATCTGCACAAAATGCCAAAAGGTCCCAATTTTACACCCTTCAGAACAACACTGGCTCAATAGTATAATAGTATAATTGACTGTAAAGAAAGTTCCAATGGATTTCCTTACCTTGTGAGTTCTTAAATCCCCATTGTACCACATGCCCAAATCCATTTCCTCTTAGTAAAGTGTCCACAAATAATGATGTTGGTCTGGTGGTGGATCAATATCATAACACTATAATATTCCTTTGAAAGCCCTGATGTGGCACCTCTCCTGTGCTGCAGCCAGCTGTAAGTGAGAAGAATACAAGCTGCAGCATCAGTACAACACAGCTCACCTCAGTGCCTGTCCTTTTATATCAATCCAGACAAAGGCGTATTCAGATATTTGACACTAGGTTAAAAAAAACACCTAAAAGCCTAAATAATATATTAAAACCCCCTTTATAACACATTTTTATTTTTGTCATCACAATTTACAGTCTTTTATGACCTCTTTATGTTTATTTTACATTATGTTACATAGTTTTAATTAAATACTTGATGGTGATGTCGTTTGTGTGGCAAACTTTAATGAATGAAAAGTTCCAGTGCTTGACAGTGGTTGTTTTCAAAGATTGTTTGGCAACACTGAATAGTTTATACGTATGAAATAAAATTGTTCACAGATGCCCTTGTGTGAATTCTTACAAATATTAAGTTTAAATTGTGAAAAACACTTTACATTTGGTCTGCTCGAGATTACTGACGTTAACAGTAAAACAAGGTTATCAAAGTTGATCTTATCAATGTTGGATTTACTGTTTGCCCATATAATCTACAGGAAAGAATAAAATGTATTTGATTATTTCCAAAAATGTTCTGTAACTTCACAATTGTTCCTGTTCAATGCTGTAGAACACATGTGTCAAACATGCGGCCCGGGGGCCAGATCCGGCCCTCCAAGACCTTTAATCTGGCCCTCGGCTGATTTTTCTATTAAAATACTTAAAATTTTCTGATTTTTCTGTTAATTTTCTGCACCGTTTAGCATAGCAGCGTCTCCGGCGTTTCTGTACGTTGCAACTCCCACCAGAGCAGCACAAATGAAGTCTTTCCTCTTTCCAAACGCTCTTAAAGGATGATCGTTTTGGCTGTCGACCGTGACCCTCATCAGCAAAATGTCAAAAAATGAGAAAAGCAGATGCTGAGTTCAGGATTTCCCAAGAAAAATAGTCTAATTCTTATTTGTTGACAGAGGTGAATGGGAAATCTGTGCTCAGTGTGTTTGGAACAAGTGGCGTTGCTCGAGGAATATAATCTTAAACACCACTACGAGACATGGAGAAAAATACAATAACTTGAAGAGAGAACTGAGTTTTCTGATCCGGCCCTTTTGGGATCAAAGTAGGTTGCATACGGCCCCCGGACCAAAATGAGTTTGACACCCCTGCCGTAGAATGTCTCTTCCTTGAAAGCAGCATGTTCGTTCCACTTCATCAAGATCAAGCTGGAGCTCAGAGGCACACATTAAGTGACACACAGTGACACCCCACACTAGATTAGTACAGCTGCATTTTATTTGTATCATATGAGTCAAAGAACACAGAAGAAACAAAACAAATAATCTTATGAACACTTACCAAACAAGCCATGTCCATTATTAACACAATCATTTCTCCATTAAAAACTACATTACATAGTCTCAACAATGTGAACAACTGTTACTAACTACAAGTTACATGCAAGTTCATTGTTCACTGTTCAGTAAATCTTGTAGTAAAATAGGAAATAGTTTTTATTCCCATATTCCTGCAGCTGTCAAGTATAGCGATACTATTAAAGCCCTAACAGCAAAAAGGCTATCACACTGGTGTGCTTCTCTCCATGCCAAAGAGAAAGATACATACAGAAACATTACTCTTTGTATCTAGTACCGCAGGGGACGAAGGGGTAAGTGCTGTGTGGCCAGTGTTTTTATCCACTACACCAACATTGTACCATATAGCACAAAAATCCAGTAGTGTAAATGTCAGACAGCACAGAAACTAGCCACACATATTTCTCACTTTACTCTGTAATTTTTTTCTTAACACCTCCACATGTTGGTTAATGGTGACTTATTTCGTTCTATATCCTCTCTGTTGGGAATCTAAAAGCAGGTGACATTACAGCTGGAAGTGTGGTGTCAGAGCTGCCCCACGTAACGACAGAGACAATGGTTCTGAGCTCAGACATGGAGCACAATCACATTCTTTTGTTAGCTGCTGCAAAATGGGCTAGCATGAATCAACAGTAGATTGAGTAAGATGGGAAAATCGCCTATAATGCAGGTTCTTTTACTGAGACTTCCTCCATCTATAATCACTACCAGGCCAAGACTCAGGGCTGCACATGTAAGCTTCTGCCACTCCTGTTCTCGCAAAGGCTCTTTGTCCTAAAATGTCCTAAAATCAGGTGATTTTAGGACATTTTCATGTGATTTTAGGACATTTTCTGTTATATTCTGTTATATTCTTATATTCTTGTACATTGTAAATGTGTTATCTTATAGCTTATTGGTCTTCTAATTTATTTTATTCTATTTTATTTGTTGCATGTTAAGTGTTTGTCTACATTCTGCTCAAAGTACTGCAGCAATTTCCTAATGTTGTGAACCTGCTGACTGGCAGTAACACCTTTTCTGATTCTGATTTCACCAAAGCTGAACTTTTACATTACAGTGGAAAGTCCTAAAATGAATTACTGGAAGTCCAACCAAGCCTGTTTTCTTATGTTTTAAAGTTACATCGAATCATATATAATCATACATTGATTTTAAAGTTGTTTCACAAATGATGCTGGACCAAAGTAAAAATAAAAATAAAAATAATTTATTTGTGCTTTCTCCTCCTTAACCTTTGTGCCAATATTATTCTAGGCAATAAATTACAGATACCCTTTGAAGGCAAGTTATGTCTGAAGCAATCACCTAAAAATGTGTAAAAAATAAAATGACAATAAAAATAAAATGACAATAATACATGAATACAACATACAAATGTCTATATAGGCCAATATAAGGTTAGCATTTTCAAATTTAATTTTCAAAATTTGAATTTTAAAGGTCAAATGTATAACTTTTCTGATGGAGGATCCGCCACCAGTTTCTATGGATATGTAATTGCTCACATTAAACAGTTCTACCTTACATTTTATAGCCCAAAAATATCTAGCAAAACATGCATTCTGGCTGTGAGAAGGGCGGCCTCTCCATAGATCTGACCTGTAACTTGGTCTGGTTTGGTCTTCATGAAGATAGAACGGTTTAATACCACACTGTGAAACATTCCATATAAAGCAATAACATTTCCATGGAGAAAGAACACAACAACAGTTTTTGCAACTGGCCCCACTGTGGCACCTGGAATTCCCAGTGGTCTCCCATCCCAGTACTAACCAGGCCTTGCTGAGGTTCTGAGATCTGGCGAGATCAGGCTTTGACAAGGCCACATTGATAATCCCCCCACTGGGGCACTTTATCTGTTTATTTTAGTATACTATTTTATTATTATATTTTCTTGCTTGAATTGTATTTGTGTTCACAATCATCCAAAGCATTCCTAAGGGCGTAACATTTACTACAAACATTTTTAAAATTAAATTTCACCAAAATCTGAAACAAACTGAGTTCTATGTTAAGTACTTGTGGATCTTCATGGGTTCTCTTACCCTGGGTGGAAACACTGCACAACATGACAAAAATTTGATGCAGAATCCAGATGATGCACATGTCCAGTAGGTGGTAGCAAAGACTCACTACTAAGTTGTGTATTTTCTAACATTCATAACAAACATCAGTTAGCCAACCTGACTATATCTGATGAAACTGTGGGCCTGTTCATTATTGCTTCCACTACACCTGCACACTCCCCGATGGCTTCAACAGGTAATGGGTGTTATAATTACAGTTCAGGATGTACTGTGACAAAACGTTTGTGGAGGTGAGACTCGCTGCAAAGCATACAGGGAAATTCATCTTTACAAACTTATTTATAGCATCTACAGATGAAAATGAACAAATGAGAGATTTAACGGGAAAGCCTTTATTCAAAAGATGGTAATTCGGCATTCTTTGGCAAATACATTTTTATTAATAAGCATTCAAATAAAAAAGGTAATTAAAGTATACCAACAGGTTATATAACAAGAACCATATAATTTAGCGTTTGTGTTTCACCATAGAAATATAATACAGCTTGCTACAGCTAATACACTAATTCCAATTTAGTTCATAAAATGTCTGATTGTCCCAGCCTTTGTATTCCAAGGTCGTCTGTAATAATAACATATTACAGATAACAGCTGTGGGGGTCTTTTTACCTTGTCTGTCCTTTGAAGCCTTTACATCTCAACCTTTCTACCTGAAGAGGAGGTAATTGGTTTGCAAAGTGCAGTCCGTGGATCACAGGAGCAGCCAGTGCACTTAGCATGACACCCCGCTCCACGTGAGAGCATTGCCACATTAAGATTCCACCTGAGTACAGGCGCTTCTGCTGAAATCACAAAAGAACACACAAAAGGACAGCAGACAATTGGTTCTTTCTGGCTACAATGGAGGGGACACGCATCTTTTCCTTCTACATGTTAATGTAGAGCAGGTCTGTATTCTCAGACCAGTCCAGTGGACGAGATGTAGGCCCAAATACTTATAACTCTTTACAACCTCCAAAGTGTCCTCCTTAATGGTCTCCTCCTAAAGTCCTTTATGATCTCTTTGGAGTGTTCAATTGAAGGTGGTTAGCCCTGCACCAAAACACAAAGTCCTCACTGAGCTTCCTGTACTCCCCTTCATCACTGTTCCTACACAGTTCCTATACGGCCCACAGTGGCTGTGTCATCAGAGTACTTCTGCATGTGACAGCTCTGAGTTGTATCTAAAGTTTGACATGTACATCGTAAACAGAACTGGTGATAGTGCAGTCCCCTGTGGAAATCCGGTGTTGTAGACAACAGTGTCAGTGGTGCCGTCCGCCAGTCGGGCATAGTGAGGTCTTCCAGTGAGGCAATCTGTAATCCAACTAGCATGTATGAAAAAGAAATATCCCAATAGCAGGAGGTGCAAAAAAGAAGGAATCCCATAGAAAATAAAATTCTTTGTCTCCTCTGCCATTTAAACCTTCTTAACTCTTATATGACTTCTCATTAAATTTCCACAACACTGTTAACAACTCTGTGCACATCTCCCAGGCTGCCTGAGAACAGGGTGAACAGCTGTAACAACCATTTGCTCAGCTGTGGCTGTGTGTGCCCAAAGTGTCCCCACTCATATTTCACACCATACTCACACTAAAGAAACCTCAGGATCCAACAACAACAGCAGTTGATGCAACAGTGGATGAACTGTTCCTGACAGCAGAGGGTGCCCACTGTGGCTGGTGGAAGTCTATGCTCAGATTTTGGGCCCAGTTCAAAAAGACCCTCTTCTCAGTGATGAAGTGATGGCTCCATCTCCTGCTCCTCTCATGAGACAGATACATGGAGCACTCCTCTGGCCCTGAGGGCTCGTAGTAATGATATGGCACGGAGCGGCGCGAGGACAATCTGCAGAGGATAAAGAGAGAGAGAATAAAACAAACTGTGCCAAGTGCAATGGAGAGGAGGTGTGGAGGCTGAGAAAACAGCAGGCTCAGAAGGAACCACTCAGAGGCTGAACAAAGACAGACAGAAAGATCAGAAGAACTCAGCGCTCTGTGTGTATTATTATTCACAACCTCAGCCTTAAACCCACTGTCTGCACACAAGGGCCTCTTCTTCATCTAGCAGAACAATTTATATTTAAGGACATCACCAATTAAATTATTAAAGTGTTTATTTATTTGTACAGTCAGTATGTACTATTACTATTTCACTTCCCCACACCAACTCTGCTCAAGTGACTGCGCATGAAACCACTACAGTGTCTTTCACACTGAAGGCATCATTAAATATGCACAAGACTTTTATGTGGCAACACAAATGTGCTGCGGCTCTTTTTAAATCTCAGACTGGAGCAACAATAGTAACTGTTTGGCCTCTGCACTTAATACAAGATGACAAAGAGAAATCTGAGATTCTATGAAAAGTAATAAGGATTAATCAAATAATATATTATATATAACACTCATAACATGCCGCTATTGAATTTATTGTTTAATTTTATATGGATATAGTAAATACATTGGATAAATGTTTCAATTTTATCTGTCCATAGGAGGCTTTTAAAAATATTAAATTAGCTAAAGGTGTATAACATTAGTGACATTTCATAAAGCATTTAAAATCTTTAAAGTCTTTATTTTCTTTAAATGAAATTAATTTCTTCAGTCACATGGTATGGTGCAGTTATTGTATCACTTACTTGCAGTAGTCGGGTGGCACCATGCCGAACACACTGATCCTGTCACACAGCTCCAGGGCTGTGACCATGGTGAACCAGCCGGTGCTCAGCCATAAATTGGATTTCTTTCTGAAAGACATTATACAAATCTCAATACCTTTTTAAAAGCATCGCATTTGTACAGCAGGGTAAATATGAGGGCCTAAAGCATTCAATTGTCAAATTGTCTTTATTGATGAGATGAGAAAAGTGCGACATTCATAGAATGACAGCCTGTGCATAAGACAAGTGTCTGGAGTCTTATGACAATGTGGACTTTGAACATGTGCAAATCTGTCTCCCTTTATAAGGTAGACAACAATCATTTAAAGCCTATACATTTTGTATGGTGTGTTCAATGGCTTTATTAATCATGTTTTGCTCTAATTCAGTTACCTGTCTATGCCAGTCTCTTTCTTGAATAGCTCATCAAACTTCAGCATCTGGATCCGAGAGATGACGTAGATTTTGAGTGTGGGCATCACTTGCTTTAGCAGGCGCAGGTGGTTGTAAACATGACCCTTGCCATCTCTTCTCATGAGGTGACTAGGACCCCAGAAAATAAATACTGTGTCCTGACTGGAATTGAAAAGCTGCTGTCTATTCCTTAGCACCCTCTGGAGGCTGGAGTGAGCTATTACACGTAGACTAGTGCGCAGGCCAACATCCCTTTGGTAGCCAAAACTGGGCGCATCGTTCATACGAATCACACATTCTGATTGGTCTATTTCTTCACCCATATTTCGGCCAACTAGTTGTCCAGAGCTAGTTACAAGGGCACATGTTTTGCAATGCATCTTCAAGGGCTGAGGACGTAAAAGAAGACACAATAAATTAATTCTGCAAGAAGCCATTACTTACTGATTAGAAATATTAATCACAAAAGCAAGAGTAGTGCAACTTAAATATAAGGGATGTCTTGCCTTTTAATTTTAACCAATTTCACTCCATCTACACCCAAACACACAAATATTCAACAAGACATCTTAAATGAATCAGAGAATGCTGATATTTGTCGTTGCTAAATCTTACTGATTGTAGCATGCATATACATGTTTTCAAATTAGTTTTGTAGCTATACAGTTGGAATCATTTGACAGCAACATCTTTTAAGCCTGAAAAAGCTGTTCTAAAGTTGTGCTACTGGCCAAATATTTATTGCATATGAATATCAGTGACAGTGACCAGTGCCAAGTTAGAGTTAGTTAGATAGATTTAAATACATTCTTAATCTTTCACGGTTTGAAAATCGGGTACTCAAGCTTTAGTAGAGCACAACTTTGGAGATCAAAACTTCGCACAGAGATGTGTGAATGTGATAGTACAGTTCATTCACAGATATGCAACACAATAACATTTTCTCCAACAAAAGGCTGCACCTGCCCAGATTTGGATATTTTTACTGTGGACCTCTCAAGACCCAAGTATATCATAGCAAAGATAAAATCTCGACTTCAGTTCAAGCCCTAGTTTTACATCATATTATGTAGTCTCCCTTAGTGCAGTCACTTAATTCTTAAGTAGAGGGTAATTCATAGTTTTATTTTGAATACATGAAA
Source organism: Odontamblyopus rebecca (assembly GCA_030686955.1). Lineage (NCBI taxonomy): Eukaryota > Metazoa > Chordata > Actinopteri > Gobiiformes > Gobiidae > Odontamblyopus > Odontamblyopus rebecca. The sequence goes on along the minus strand of CM060660.1, from coordinate 20,541,829 downwards.
CAAAATAGGCTAAGAGTTAATAGGTCCAACAGTTCTACTCCCACTGTAACTCTTACAGTGCAGTTTCAACCTTGATCAATAATGCAGGACTTTTGAACCAAGACATTTTCTCAGACTATTATATCAGAAAGAGCTAAATGTGGCCAGGGCACTTAGATGTTTATGTCCATTAGATTTCAAAGTGCATTAAAATGAGCAGATGAAATGGCAGATTTAGCAACACTCCCACTCTCTTATCACTCATAGACCGATACTTGTCATCTCAATCCTGTTTGTACACCTCCTGAGGGAAAGGACAGATCATAATTGCTTTGAGAGTCGACCCCATCATTCAGGACCATATTGCACCAGACATCCCCCAGCCTGCAATACATTCTGTCAGTGAGATTGATACACTGTGAACAACTTGGAAGAATACAGAGGGGTATTTGAGGTCACAGGGGAGTAGAGATGAGCTAATTTGTATCTTTTATTAACTATCATTACAGGTTGGCCTCTTGAGAATTTTTTGAAGGATTTGCCACCTGTCTGCCTTTATTTTATTTGTTTATTTAATATGGACAGTGCTCATTTCCAACACCTGGTGATGTGGCAATGTTATTTCTTTTCCTATAATGAAATGTGTATACCGGTAACTTGAATTTAGTATGGGTGTAATTCTAGTATGGGTGTTTTATTGATTAAAAAAATATTGTTTTTCATTGTATTTTTGACTTGTTTGTCCTCCAGATCTGACCTGTAACTTGGCCTAATGGTGTTGCCTGCTTGTCTTCCTGAAGAGTTCTTATGCATTGCTGTGGAACAATCCAGGAAATACAATAACAGCTCCATAGAGACATGCAGGTGTCCGAGCCTCCGCCTAAATGTTACACAGTGCACTTTTAATGTTACATTTTCAATATGGACCGATTTTCAGACATTTTTGACCAAGGCTATAAAAAACAAGCAGTGTGATGTAACATTGAACTGGTAATTGTATACTTTTGACGCTCCCCTGAATTAGGTTAACAGATCTGGTAAGAGAAGAAGCAGGTTGGGTGACACTTTAGCTAGTGTTCGATATCAGATCTTTATGTTTTACAGGGGACTGAATGTAGCTTCTTTTGATGTTGCATATTCACATCACAATAACTAGCTTTTATTGTTAAATTAAACTCAAGACAGGGAGGGGATGAAGGAATGAAGGCTAGTAAAATATAGCATTTGAATCTGTACTTCAAACAATGAGACTGCAGTGGTTTCTGTCTGGGACTACATAATAAGATAACCCAGCTAAGATAAAATGATGCCATTAGAAACTCCACTTCTGAATCCATCCCAGAGGGAAAAAAACAACTTGTAGCCAAAGTCAAAGTCAAAACCAGTTGAAACATTAGTGGTCTTATCGTGACAAGAATTTTGTAAATTTTGTACATAAACAGATTATAGTTGCTGTTCATAAGGATCACACAACCTGAAGATGTATTCAAAGATATGGCATGGCACAAGATTTGCACTGAGTAATCTCCAAAGCTATTTACCAAAGAGAGAGATAGAGGCAAAAACATTTCCTAGCAGCTCTGATTCTGTTAAAGAGGATGTCATATTTTGTTTTCTGCAGGTAACAGACCTCATATGACCTCAAAGAAAACAATACTCCAGGATTCACATTTCAAAATGAATAATAATAAAAATAACAATACTACCACTACTACTACTACTACTAATAATAATATATTAGTCTTCTGCTGTTGCCAGAAGCTCACTGTCTATTTAAGATTCCTTCTATAGGCTATTCACTCCATATTGTATCAACAGAGGCAGCTCAGAGGGATAGATTGACACAAAACTGCATGAAATTGTTGCACACTGAATTCATTAAGCAATGCTAGATACTTGGTGGACATCCAAGTGAAATTCTGAATAATAAAACACTCAATTCTCAAATGCAGCTCTCAGATATAACAGCTACCATCTGCTTTCCGTTTTTCCCTTTCCAGCATATAGTCTCTCTGCTGAGGTTTGAATGTTGATGTGACATAAAGCTTACACTAGATGCCAACCAGGTTTGGGACTAGCTCAAAGACAATACTGGCTATAAATGACCATATCATTTTTGAATTGGTCTAAATAAAAAAGTCAAGCAAAATGAGGAATGTTTTGAGAAAGTTCTAAAAGGTTTTCCTAATAGCATCATAGCAGTCCATATCACCCTCTCCACTCTGCTGTGCTGCTGTGTTATCTGGATGATCTATAAAACCAAATGAGCGGTCAGCTATGCTATGAGAGACAATGCTACCATAGTGCATAATTCAGTCATTTTTAGTTGTAAATGATCAACTTTTTAATCAAGATGTCTAAAACCAATCCTCCATGTGTAAAAGCGTTAGAGCTCAGAGTTTGAAGGAAGAAATTAAATGTTTTTGTGTTAAATAGCAAAGGAAATTAATATTGAAAGACATTTTTTTTCAGGTTTCAATAGGACTAATACAAAAATAATCAAAACTTGTGATTTATCAACATGGGAACAAAATTTTTTTTTTTTTTATGACAGGAAAGTGACTTTAACCTACTAATTTGTTGCAGGAATAGACACAAGCCTTACAATCTTTACATTATTTTCATTATTATTGCCAACACAGGAGTGAAGCTGACGGCTAGTGATATATAATGGTCCTGAATGCTTCAGTTATTTAGAGGGTAAAAACTTTTATCTCTTTTATTGAGGCACTGGATCATACTGAAAACGTACAGTAAAGAAAGATAAATAATTATCTTTTGCACTTAGTTACCTCAAATCTTTCCACTGTTGTACAGACCTTGGCATTGGCAGAAACTTCTCTCATCTGAAGTGCTTTGCTGCTAAATATTTCATAGCAGCAGCATTAAATATAAATTGGGAAATGGAGTAAAGTGTGAGAAACCAGAGAGGACACTTCATTTACACTCTGCATTTATGAATTTTCATCTTATAGAGACAAATAGGGAAATGGAAAAAAAAAATGTCCATTGTGTAATATTCACACTTCCTGAAGCTCAGACTTGGTCCTAGAAGCAGCCAAGGACAACATTTAGTACACAAATCAGTTTTCAAAATTCTAGTTTTTAATTTACTGGGGCAATGCCTGAAGCTCTAAACCCCCATTTCCAGCATGCCTGATAATGTGCATGCCTCTCTGCTTTACATTTATGGAGGGAGAATATTAAACAGGCACAGTTAGTTTTACATATTCATGTTTTAGACATGATCTCAAGAAGTGTGTGCATTAGGGATGTAATGTTATCCAAGTCTTACGACACAATATCGTCATGGTATAAACCTCATGGTACGATGTTTATTGTGATATTGTGGGAAAGCTCACAATATGGTGTGGAGACTTATAATATGATATTATACATAATAACAAGACTGACATTATAGAAGGCTTTGACTCATCATTTGGTACAACATTTATTGTCATTCGGGACGTAACGATATCCAAATCTCTCTGTACAATATTTTCACGATATATATCTCACAATATGATATTTATTGCAATATTTTGTGGAAGTTTACAAAACTGAGAATATGCTGCTTTTTCCTCTAAAAATGCCTTCACAAGACTTAAACCAAAGAATGAAGATTTCAGAGTGCTTAGAACAGTTATTTCTTCATGTAGTCTACACTGAAACGGAGAAAAGGATCATGGTCTAGTTCCCTCTGTTTTTTTTAAGCTATGATAACTATTCATTTAAGCAAAGAGACTTGTGATTCAATGTACTGTAATGGTCCACGATATTATTGTGAGACCTTTGACAATACGATATCACAATATTTTGGTTATTATTATAAACATCAAAGCGTGACCCAATTTTTTTTCCTTTTTATGCTATATGTTTCCTGATAGTTTCGTATTTTTTATATTTTGTATGTGCTCTTGTGGAAACTGTTCAGGGTTTACCAAGCATGAATACAGCCCAGCCAAGGGAAATCCTGTGATATTGTTTGATATGATTTGATATTTATATATTAAAGCTGCAGAGTAACTTGGATTTGTTAGGGATCTTAAAATTTACCTTTCGGTCCATGATAGTTGTGTATCCCTGAAGCACCATCACAGGAGTCTTTTCTGGAAGTTGGTTCTGCATTTTCACAGCTGCACCAGGGATCCGGGGTGAACTGTGGGTAGATGTGACCACTGATGAAGGTGAAATGGGTGGTCTGTCACTGTGAATAACTTTGTAGACCAACATCAAGCTGGTCACCATGGTAACGGCGAGGATGCCACTCACTCCTCGGCACTGCAGAGTAATAAGACAGCATATTTGATCAAATTTGTTTAAGGTAATAAAGCCAATGCGCATTTAGGTCATATGGGTTGGAAGTTCTAAAAAAGGGTTGATGATTTTTTTTTTTTTTTTTTCAAGGAAGAATATTCACAACTGCACTTCCTCATGCTAGACTGCACATGAAATGTCAGATGTAGCTACCGTTCACATAAAACAGTACTAACCGTAACAAAAATAGCATTTGGTCAACGCTAGTTCATTCAAAGGTGCACCTCTTGGATTAGCTAACGATAAAACATCACGAATTTAACAATGAGGTCACAAAACAAGACGCATTGCCAAAGCGCTCTACGACTGATTAATAGGCTTTCGACATAATTAGGCTACATTACCACTTTTATCCGCATCTTTGATCCTTTTGGTTTTCATATGCGGCTGGAGAAATCATGACACAGGCCTTCGCAGATTGAGTGGGCTAGGACTTGATCCGTGGAGCAGCAGGATCATCACGGGATGAGACGAAGAGCGCGCTGAGCATCTTTTTCCAGACCGATCGCTGCTCTACTATCGCCCTCACACATGCTCCGCTCCTACAGGGACGTGCGCCTCACGCCGCTGCACGCTCCTCATGGTCCTAAACAACCTCATCCACGCAGAGCCAAGGTTCAACAAGGGTTCAGAACACTATTGTGAATTTAGACACAAGCAATCAGCAGACTAGAGATATTCCCTATATTCACTATGCACTGGATTTTAGCCAGTATGGTCAATTGGGTACAAGGCAGGCACAGTGTATGGTGCAAGGTTACCTATATTATGTAGGCCTATACATTAAGCCGAAACACAGACGTGGCGGGAGGTCTCCAGACCATAGACTGTATATATAATCCAATATATATGATATATAATAAAGCCACAGCCCTCGCTCTATTAAGGCTTTTAAAGCCTAACTAGAACACGGCTCTGTTGCCATGGCAAATGCGGCGGCCATCTTGTTTGTAGAACAAAAGCTAAATCCTTTTAAAAATAATGTAAAAACAGGTACAGAAAATGTATTGATTAAAGTGTTTAAATGTATATGTAATGGTATGTTTGTGATGCTAATAATGAAGGGAATTCTATCTGTCTCTGTTTGAACATGTTATGAATTCATTTTAAGGCCTAATTTATTGCATAGACACTGTAGCCTACTGTTTATGTCGATAGCGGTAACACGGGCATAAACTTTAATTCAACCTGGAGACACTCAGACATAAAGTATTAGTAGTTTGATTAATAAATTAGCTTTGGGGCTCAGACCCCAGCTGAAGACTTTGCGATGAAGAGCGTGACGGCCATAGTATCAGGTAGACTAAGAAAATGGGAATTGTCATTTACTGAGGCCTATCAAGGATAGACTTAAGTTACCCAAAACCTCTAGAAGAAGACATCAAATTAATGACTTATTACTGCCACACATATAGGCTAGCCCATTATTGACACAAGGTATATATTACGTTTTCTGGGGTCACCAACTTGTCTCAATAAAATCCAACGGTTATGCGCTCCTGGAATGCCATAGTATGGCAGTAAATAATCTTTCAGTTAATCAATTACAGAAGTTCTTGTGGTACAAAATTATTGGTTTAGTGGAGTTTAGCCACTTGAACCCATGGAGGAAGATATAGGCTACATTATGCCATGTTGTGGAATATTCCAGGCAAACCAACATTTTCATGGAGAATAGAAGGTTTGGACTCTCCACCTAAACACACTTAACATAGCTCCCCTTTAATAGCAAAAAACATTTATTATCCTACCAATTTGTCATGGCAACCCGAGCAGCTAACAGATCCCAGGGGATGCAGAATGTCTGGAAACTGTAATCCAGTCAGCAGGAGCTGGCTAATGGGAATTACTCAATGGATGACATCAGCACTGACATCTCGATATGGACTATTTATTTTAACGTTTTATATTATGGGGGGACTGTTAGGAGCGAACCAGAGTTGGATCCAAAAGCAGACTGAGGCAGATTAAAGTGTTTAATAATTTTGCTAGCAGGAATCGGACCGAGGAACAGAGGTGAGTAAATGGAGCAGTAGGTGCTGGCAGGAGCAGCACCTACTGCTCAACGAGCAGAGGTATTGTAGTAGTATTAGTAAGGTATTGGCACACAATTTTTGGCACACAATTTTTGTTCAAAACAAAAAGTGGTGGCATTTCTCAAACACAAAGTGTGGCTCTTGTTCATTTAATGGACTTTGACCTGTAAGTTTGATATAGCAAGTTTGTAGTCCTAAACTCTAACAAATAATAAATTTCAGTGTTTCAGGTTTTTCATCTGAAATTATGACATAATCAAACCATAAACTGTAAATGCAAATTTATACTCAAGAGGGGAGTGAAATCACCAAAGCTATCAATATTTGAGCAGTTGTTTAAATGTGTTCACTAGCATGTTTTGCTTGCCTATAGTTATGTGTAGCCTAAAAAAATGTTCATAATAACATGTAGGCCATCATGTAGACCTATTCAGCGGATTAGTTAAATGCTCTCTGCATTTAAATAGAGATGTCCCCCGGGTCTGAAAATACAGCTCAGAAAGACCACGCAAAAGCATGGCCCCTGTCTGTGGAACAAAACCTTTGTTAATTAACTTGAACCTGTTTTTCAATGAAGTGCCAGACTGTTGCCTGCTGATGCACAGCCAAATGCTGTCAGTGTGAAATTATCATTTCGCTTGCACCTGTCTGCTGTGCCCGGAGCAGGCTGTTTGTTTTACTCATTATATTTGTCCTCAAGTGTTAGTGACTGGGCTTTGTCAATCACATAGGCTATCAAATGCATAACAAAATTATAACATGATAGTATTTTATTGCTGCACTGTTGTCTTTTCCATGCATTTAGGGAGATTTATCATCCTTTCCTTATCCATATTATCTGCTGTAGTCTAAAGTAAGCAACCAAGCAAATTTGCATCTTAATGGAACATTTGCCTGTATTATTCTGCTGTTGCCATACTGTGGAAAATCAACATTTCCACGGAAATAAGCAGGCCAAAAAAGAGTCAGGTTTGTTGAGATGCAAGCCCGCTTACAGTAAGGACGCATGTTTTGTTGTTGTTGTTTTTTTGTTTTGTTTTTTCTCTGTTTTTCAGTGCAATAAAAACAACATAAATAGAAAAACATGTTTTTTTATTCTAGTTCATCTTGTGGCTAAAAGTTGCTTTGGCCCACTCATTACAACAAAACACTAAAAAAAAAAAATACCTGAAGATGCAAGTCCACAATAAAGCCACGTGGTGTCAGTGTTTAGCAAGTATCAAGAGAGACAGGTTTGCGCTATTGTTGGATTTATCAAAAATAGCAACTTTGCAACGATTTATCGCGACAGAAACAGCTCAGTGAGGCAGTTCACCTGACACCGCGCAGTACTCGGTACTGTCATTTACATGACATATATCAAATATTGACTTATAAACGCTTTGGATTCGCCTTATCAACCCCAAAGAAACAAAGAAACACCACTGGGTTGTATTGACAGCGGTGGTCGTATGGTGGTCGGGGCGCCTTTAAGACCCTTTCTGAATAATTAATGACGTCGCGCTGTAAACACGACTGACGCTCGGCTGCGTGGTGGCCAAAGCATCCTCAGAAACAGACCAAACAGCGAATCCTTTCATTTTCCCTGTTTATTTCAGTATTTTCCTCGCATATGCTGTCCCTAAAACGCAGACGACGGAGCTGCGTTTCTCTTTTTACGTGCCATGGCTAGAAAGACGGACACCCCCGCGTCCGATTATGGTGAGTGTGTGCCATCGTCTTTGTTGAAAACGTCAGGATATTTTACCCCCTGTGCCGAGATAACGGGATGACAACAGGACACAACGATGCTCTGAACCAAAAATGATTATTTTCATTAATTCCCGGGATGAGCGTGAACGTTAATCGTAGCTTTATGCACATTTTAAGCTAACGTTACAACATTGTCAGCAGCTAACGGTTTTGAATAACGTTTATAAATGGTGAATTGTATTGGTGTACCAAAAAGCCCACTAAACGTCTTCAAAAATGTACATATATTTAGATTATTTCTTACAAATATAACCAATATATACAATTTCACCACTAATCATGATTGGTGCTATAAAAATCACGATATGTTCCCTATGTTTTGTTTAGCTACCTGCCTGGCATCAGTGCCCACTCTGGAAAGACACTAAGACCTTCACATAGCTGTACAAAGTGGCCCGGATAAGAATTGTTTATTACATGAATTCGTATTAGTTTTTATGTGAGTTTAAAAGGCTGTTTTAGAATAAAAACCACCATTTGAGCATTTCATACATAGATGAATCAGCCTTTAATTTGCTGTTCAGTCAATCAATAAAACCTAAAATCGTGTGCAGCGGCATTAGATTTTCTATATTGGTTGTGACTTTCTAACTGTAGAGTTGTCTGTATCTTACCATTCTGTCACTTATCCCTCCACTTTTTCTTACAATGAAGTGGATGACTGTACTGCAGGTTCATGAAGGTTAAATCACTGTCCCCAATCTTTAATTACAAAGTATTTATTGTCTCTGAGTGACCATTGCCCAACCCCAGTCACTTGGTTGTTTTTAAATCCGTGGGGACTTTCTGTCCATTAGCCTGCCTTAGTTATTATGTTATTTATCCAGACAATATAATCCTTTATCTGCTGCAGGAGCCACACAAACAGTAGATTTAATTCAAACCTTGTCTGGGGCCTGTTTGATGGAGTATTCCTCCACTAAGGCATTAGGTAAACTAAATGGAAAGAAATGCATTGAAAGCAAGATGCAATTGGCAATGTTAGAGAGTGAGAGTCAATAAGAGGACAATGCACTTGATACCGGTGCTGTTGATAAGATGTGGGTGATACTGACATAAGTTTAAGATGGTATTTTTAATCCATCAGCAATGTCCTAAAATGTGCTAATAAAGATCTCTGTTCAGGTTCAAGTATTGCAAATGTGAATGGACTGTGTGTTTTCTTTTCAACTTCTGTAGTTGATAAAGTTGATCATGTTGTTCATGTGTTTAGTTGGTGAGCTCTCCTCTTATTCTTTTCACTTCTTGTCTTGGATATTTTTCAAGTTGCTGCTGACCCTTATGTTCTTCAGATCTCATGACTCCAGTGCCCTGCCAATCACCAGTGCTGCCTGTCAGCTAGAGTAGACCCCTCACCAGAGCCATCATAGACCCATCCATAAGCTTGTTAAAAGCTTTAGAGACACAGACCAACAATATTGATGATATGATGATTGGATGGTTTTGGTAGCAGCAGAAGTTTTCTTTTTGACATTTCATTTACTAACTCTAAATTACATATCAGACTACTGACCCTGCAACATTAATTGTTCACCAAATACGAAACCCACAAGCCTGCAGCCAGCATAAATAGTAGTAATTGAGGTTGGCATTATTCTTGGCATTTTTTTAACAGTTTGTAGGTGTTCAATATTCAATATGCTCTTAGCTAGATTATATCATCATGTCATAATTTTACATTGATAGGGCAAATTGTGATTGAAAATACTCTGGTTGGCAGACTGCCTTTTGCCATGAATTAAAAGTGTTATTACCTGATAAATAATTAGGTATTGAAGCTTGTATAGAATACATTACAAACATGCATATTAACTGAATACAGCAACGTGAGACAACATTGAAAAGCTCTTAAGGCTAAAATGCTTTATTGCATCAACTCTACAAAGAGTTACATAATGAGATAGTTTAATTAAAGTTATTTTTTTATGCATTCTCCATTGGAGCATGGGATGAATATATGGGACCTCATGGTGTTTAGGTCAGCTGCTGTACATGAGTCGGCCCCTGGTGCTTTAGCTCTGGCAGCTAGCTTTGCACAAGACTAATTTGGTGTTTAGCCCACACCGCAGAACAAGAAGGAGACAAATACTTACTTCAGCACGAGCACAGTAATGTGGTCAAATGTGCTTATTAAAAACCCCTTAGCTTCACAGCCAGGAATTGACCAAAGGAAGTAAAGATGAGGTGCCAGTGGCTTTGTGGGCTCCCAGCTCCAACCAGTGCAGAATGTTGTTGCATCCTTGGGCAAGACACATCGCAGCATTTTTTTTATACTCTAGTTAATACAAAAACGTGGGAATGTGCAGCCAGCGAGTCAGAGGTTATGACTCGTTTTGTTCCCCAGACTAAATGTAACAATGTTGACATTTGTAGTGATTTATTTTATGCTTGAGTTTGTATTTATTATTATTATAATTGTAGAGATTTTGTTGTTGTGACATTTTCAGAAGAACCTAGCTTTTAAAATCTACAGCAAGGCCCACATGTTGATGTTTAGTTATAATGAAGTTCACAAATTAACTTCACCCTCATGGAAAAATATTTTTAAAATATATTGTGTAGGTGTAAAAAAAAATACTGCCACTTTTTCAGCTGAATTACTTATAGAAAAAGTATTTGCTACATATCAGGCCAATACTGATATTAGCACCATCCAAACTGGCCTTCTGTTGATTTACCATGTGACTCCTTAATAATCATATTCTTTGTAAGTATTTAGGGCTCATCATTAGAGTGTTTATTGATGGATTTTGGTCCTTATTTACTACTGATTAATGATGTCTTGTTTTAGTCCTTGTTTTCATTTCATTTAGATGGAAGTGAATATTTTCCTATTAGTTATAGAAATTGGGCAGACACCGTGTGGAGATATGTGCTCTTTGTTGTCGATGATTCAGCCCTCGCTTTTCTAACTCCTTGTAGCTGTAGAGGTTTTAAGTAGTTTCTTCTCACCACAATATCAGTTTATATTGGTTATGTATTTGAGGTTTGTAGGAATGTGCAATGAGCCCAAAAAAATGAAATTAAATTTCCTTTGAGCCAGATCATAATTACAATTTGACGATGATTCAAATAGACCTTGTATCTTTATTAGGGCTGCAAGATCCATCACAATTGAATCGAAATCACAATTTCAATTGTTGGTAATTAGCAAATTGCAAAGGCTGTAATTATTTATTATCTCCAATTATGTAAAAACGGCTAACCCCGTAGTCCATACTTAAACAGTCTAAACGTTCTGAATGCTTGTCAGGAAAATCACAATTAGATATTTTTAACTGTATAGCTCTAATCTTTGTAAGGTAAATAAGTCATCATCTTGTTATGAGACTCCATACTTCACTTTGATTGGTTAATTCCAGCTGTCAAGGTGGCTGACCAATAAAGGAGTGGGTGGGGGAAATAGATAGTGATGTCACCAAAATAGCGTCGCATTGATGAGATTGCGAGTTGATTTTTATTGTTATATCGCCCAGCCCTATAGTCAGATGTATTCTTCTCTAGTTTTTCTCAGGAGTGTAGCTGATCTTGGACTTGCCTGCAGGCTGCCACACAAGTAACCAAGGTCACAAAGCCCTGGCACAAAACTGCACCGAGGGCCCCGAGCAGCAGGGGCCTGTCAGCAGCAACACTCACAGCCCCCTCTTCTCCCAAATACAACTCCTAACCTGCCTCTCACTCCACCGGCTGGGACAGGAGAGCACTCTTTACTCTTATTCTCTTTAAAACAAGTCAGTTCTGTTCAGAGAGCACCAAGTGAGAGAGACATGTGTTGATACATCCAGAAATCCCTGAAAACTCAAGTGGGGTTCTTGCACTGAAGACCAGCATTTTAAGTGTCGAGTTCAGAGTCCAGAGGCAAAGCAAGTTCAAGGCAGCTAAGATGACAATGACAATACAAGATATCTGTCAGGGAAATAAAGGGGACAGTCTAAGAGGCATAGTGGCCTGCAGAAATACTCAAATTGACTATCATTAAACTAATCAAAAGGGTTAAAGGAACACTTCAGATCCCACTGGATAATCATGCTCAATAGGCAGCTGCATAGCATTCTTCAGGCCTCTCCAGACCGTCTCACATCACATATCTCTCTGCTCCCATCTGTGACAAGCACAGGACCCAGTGGAGGAGCTGTCTAGAAGCTGCTGTTTTTGTGGCAAATGCGAAGCTCCAAGGGGTCAGACAGTGAGCACAAGGCTCGAGAACATGAGGTCCTCAGATCACCCTCATGAAGTCTGATTCTGACTGTTTCATCAGGCACACTCACTCACAGCGATGATCTGCTGAGCTGTACCTGGAGCTACTAAACCAGCAGTCCCTCTTTGCACAAAGGAGCAGATACTGTTTTTGGATTGTGGGCCTTCAGGACAGCTCAGCAAACCTGTGACTGTCTGAAAATATCTGGAAGAGAAGGGCAGTGACCTCCTTTTCCCCTAAAATGCACCCCGTTTTTGATAACTGTGCCCTTAAACATTTCTACTGTCTCCATGGAAATAACATGATTTGAAATTATCTGACAACAAACTTACAAACTGCTTTAGCTGCAGTGCTATTAATAAGCTGAGAGAAAGCCCAGAGTACCTGAGGTACAGGAACTGTGGCCATGTAAAGAGGCCAGTGAAGGGGCAGAGGCGCCTTGGACAGTGGAGCCAGTGTGCTGTGTGTACACAGAGTGTGGAACATGTGAGTCTGAATACAGGTGAGCCATGTGTCAGCTATAGACAGTCAGCTCACACTGCGGGCTGCCACACAAGTACTGCACTTACCTCACATTCACATATTTTTCTGTAAGAAGAGCAAATGTTTCTTTCTACCTTGTCCTCGCTTAACTGAAGTCTCTTTTGGAGTGTGCGATGTTAGCTCTTTATCACTGTAAATGATCCATACATGGTGTTGCCATGGGTGTCACTTGTCGCACATTAGAGCCTTTTATCCTCCTGTAATTCCTCAAATGCTCTGATAACCATAGTGTTATTGTCATGACCGCGACAGGACGCACTGGCATTATCTAACATAGAGAGTCAATACCAACTGTACTCTATAGCCCTGCACAGCCTGCCTCCGGGCTTTTTCCAAATGTGTCAACAAATCACCATTCTCCGGGTGCTAACACTAACAACAGATCAACATTCACCAGGCTAATGCTAACTAAAGCCCACAGTACACACAGCCTGGTCTCCTGCTCTGGTAGACTACAGCAGGCTAAGCTCACCTCTGATTTACCAGATCACCTCTTCAGCATTTGCAAAAATAGCCATACAATAGACTTTTAACACTGCATTACATACAGGAAAATTTGTTTTATTTATTATTTTTGTTATTGTGTAATGGCGTCAGATACTTCAGGAGTATTGATAGTAGATAGTAGACATTATCTTTTGTCAGAAAGGCTCCTCCACTGACTCTCTGCAATCTGTTGCCTCACTGGCCCTCCCTGATCTCAACAGGAGTTTCACAGCTCTCACCTGCCATATGCACAAACATGTTTTTGTTACTTATGCTTTGAACAATAAGCAGCATGTAAATAATGTAAGTCATCTTTCTCTGTGTACATATTGCTCTGCGCTGATTCCTCTTTTTATCATTAATGACTTGAGCACTGATATAATGAATCTGAACTTGGATGACCACCGTAATTCAACTTGAACTCAAAAAAATCTGTTATACTTGCTTATCAATCTCATCAGATCTTGACTGGGCCTCATTAATACTTGAAAAATAAAATCCTGTCAACTGGTCAAAGGTTTGTTGGACTGAAGACGTTTATGACATGCATGAATGTTGGTGTTGGTCAGAGGCAATTTTCCAAACATCTGCAATGGTAGCTTACCACCATGGAGTGTGGAATGAATAATGCTCTGTATAGCACCTTGGATATCTTGATAGCGCCATTTAAATCCAATTCATTATTATTATCAAGTGAAAAACTTGTACTGTATATTGGGTCGTGACATTTTACCCTTGACTAAAATCAGTAATCCTATATGAGCAGATACTGTATGTGCTTAGTGTTGGCTCCAGTCCTCTGTGTCTGCCTGAGTCTGCAGCTTTATGCAGCTCATGGACTGCTGATAACTGCGCCGTCACTCCTCGGCTTCGCCATCCTTCAAACATGCACTGCTTCAACAGGTTCAGACAGACAGAAAATCCTATAAAGCTTTTGTATGACTGATAAAAAATAAATGTCATTCCTTTCCTGTTAAGTTTGAGGTCATCAAATTTTAAATGAGTGGTAGGAGTGGCTGTCTAGATTTGCATGTGAATAGTCCAGTGTAGTCACAGCTTTCAAAGGCAACAGTGTGGTTGGAAATGGGCAGATGGAACACTGCCCCAAAGCCTGTCCAGATATTTCTCCCCCTCAGCGATGATTAATAGCACTATGTTCATGCGCGTCATGGATCCAAATTAGGCAGGGACCACTCGGACATGGAAGAGACCGCCTAGGATTTGTGCAAATTCATGTTCCTTATCCTACATCAAGTACAACCAGATGGAGGAGGTTAGCTGGTTCATTCATACTTCAATATTTTTCAGCTTTGGCGAATCAGAAAGACTTAAAGTGGGTACACATGACTTGTACATATGATTTATTATATTTTTACACCTTTTTATACCTGGGTGAGATCATTTGTCTTGTCTTAATCCTGCAGAACGTGTGCTGTGAAATGGCCTACTTTAGCTTGTCTTGCCCTCTAGTGTCACAGCAGGTAAACGCGCCACATGAGACTGGAGCTGGAAATGTAAATGATTCAAACATGGAGTCACTGTGTTCAAACAGAAAATTTACCTTAAGCTAATGTTTATTTATTTTGAGCATTTTTTTTTTATTTTGATTTTTAAGTTCTGATTTTGTTTGTTGATAGAGTTGATACATTTTATAATTTATAAAGATGTTTTATGAAATGACTTGCATTTCTTTTTTCTTTCAGGTGAACCATGCAAGTATGACCCTAACTTCAGAGGGCCAGTTCGCAACAGGTATTACATGTATACATTGTGTAACATACATTAATCAATAATTATGGCTTTATAAGAGTCATTTTCAACATTAACTGTAACTTTATAAGCCCAAAGGAAACCCATTCAATGCAGAAACCTAAAACTGAAGATGTGAAGATGTTGTCAAATGAACACAAATATGTAAAGAATTATTACTACTATTAATTCCTAATTACTTTCCTAGAAACTTTATATTAGAAATTACAATTCAGTCACAAATATCAAGTGATTGTTGGTATTTGTTCAGTTTTCCTCTGATTCATACAATTTACTCTTGGAAATAACATTTTGACTCCATGCTCAGCCCACAGAGTCAATACTGACTGATTGATCATGTGTCATTCCGTGTTAATGAAGACTGAGGCCCAGTGTGGCAGCTCTCTGTGCTCAGACACAGTTCAATGTCCATAAGTCAGGCTGGAGCTGCAGTTAGCCCAGTGACACACATTATTACCCAAACGCAAACTCTCCCCACACACTGGAGCTGTAACAGTGAAGGCCACTGTTTCATAATCAGCCACACAGCATGATGGCAACTGATGGAGTGGGATATCCATGGGTTTATGAATGCTGAAAAGTTAAGACCTTTGCCATCGCAATTAATAATTCAAAACAAACTATTATATGTTTTTTAATAGCCATCCATGCACAGAATTGCACAGGAAGCTGAAAGACCTGAATACGTCTATTAATATCATCTCATAATACTCTTCCCTATCAGAGATGACAAGTGTGAAACCCTCTTTTATAAACAATAGTGATCAGAAAACAATATAGTCAGGCTCAAAGGCCTTCACTGATGATATAGTCCCTGTCTAAGGTTACATGGGGTGCTATTTCTTTTATGTTCCGTGAGTTTGGCCGTGGAGGCTGTGTGCACATTGAGCTCATTTCTCTGCTGCAGCTGAAGGCACCAAAGCAGCTTTGATGTTTCTGAGGCTCTGAGACTCTGTCTTAATGAGGACGGGGAGAGGACAGGCGCTCGGCTTGTCTTGATTCAGCTCTGTGCCTGTGACGACGCTCCGGTAAATTAACTGTAATGTCTGCGGCGGTTACTGTGCAGTGTGACCTCAGTAAACCAACTGTAGTAGTGATCAACCTGCGCACATGCTCAATTAGGCACAAGGTTTGTAGCCGGTCAAAAGTACTTTCTATGTTCATTCCACTGCTTTGTCTGAACGTGATTTGAAGGCGAGATTAAAAAGAAGCAGTGATAACCAATCAGAGGAATGTGACACGTAAAAAAAAAAAAACTTCCAGAGGCCAGTTTCTCTGGGTTTGTCTTTGTACAGCAATAAAGAGGCAAAAAGTAATTCGTCATGTCACCATGTTCAATATTCTGTAAAAGAAATTCATACTTCAGACATAATATGCTGCATCTCAACCCCTGTCCCCCTGCATTTGATGAAATTAAACCTCTGTAGCAGCACCATACTGATTTCACTTTATGAAACGGAACTAGAATATTACTTTTATTAGTCCAATGAGGTTCATTTGACTTTGATCTACAGTTTCGACATTTTTGTCAAAACTGTCAGGAATGAAAACAAACTAAACTTTGGTCTGAAAAAATAATCTGTTTTTATTAACATGCAGAGGCCAGATCGATATGTTGCTCTCTGCGTCGAGCTCTACACATTCTCAATCTGAACGGCTCTCGTTAGAAATGATCTGGACAAGGCACAATGGTCAATTGAAAGCTGATTGGACACAATAATGGAGAAATAAAACTTAAGCTAATTCTACTAGAGAGAAAAGACATATTTCCTATCCTTTTTTCATTTAAAAATATTTTTCTTTCTGGTTTCTGGATGTTAATTAGCATTACCATGTTTTGGTTTTCTTTGCCTTTTGGCTTCTGCCCAAACCACAATGCTGCCATGTGAATGGTCCAATCGCTCTGCTTCCCTGGTGGATTCACAGCAGAGGGAGCAGAATATGGATTTTTGTGAGTTTGAACTCACAAATATTGCAAGAATCTTGCTGCTCATGGTAATTTTTTTATGGCACTGAAAACAGTGTCCTTTACCACCTGAAGCACTGTCTGTGCACAGAGGAGCCGCGCTGTGGCCCATGTGCCCTGTGTCTCAGAGCAGGCCTGAGTCTGACAGGGAGATAAAAGCTTCTCATTGAACTGACACAGCCTTCAGTTCAGACACTCAACCTGTCAGAGCAGAGCTGTTCTGTGGTGTTTGAGCTCTCAGATATCTAAGCAGAAAAAAAATAATATCTGTTTGACAGCTACTGGCCTTGTGCCCATGTGCAAGGCATTTCTCTGATGAGACAATAAAACCTTCTTTACTGTGTCAGCTCTGTTAGACCTGATACTTCAAAGGTGACTTTGCACTTGCACAATGACTTAATAACAGTCAGGTCTATTTAAAGCAGTGTGGAAACCTCTAACAGCCACATTAGGCTCAAACTCTCTGTGTCGGTGCTAAGTTCTCAAAAACCAACTGAGTGCTGCATAGATATGCAAGGCAACCATTACCATGGCAACAAAGATGACTCTTCCCTTTGTTCATTTGAATGAAAGGAAATGGTGCTCCCATGTGTCTTTGTTAATAATATGCAGTGTCTGCTTAGTGTACATCCATTGTCACTAAAACATACCCACTTTTAAAGTTTGATTAAGACACAATTTCTAAATTTTAATTGCTATATTTAGCAAATAATATATTTTCAATGTGGTGATGATATAGTAAGCACCACAAGCTGCTCCTTCATTTTTCATTTATAAAGACAGAATATTCCTTTTCATGTCTCCATTTTGGCTGATGTGTGAATATTTACTGCAAAACAAAAGCCTAGTCAAGGCGTTTCGTACTTATACTTTGAATAATTTATATTACAGATACAATTCACAACTTCACTCCCCAGAAGAGGCTCTCAGCACAGATTGCACCAAGCTGCATTTATTAATGTTGTCGCCTTCTAATTAGACCTGCACTTGCAAACAATCTCTGTTAATTTGTGATTCAAACATGAATGAGCGAGCTGTTAATTTAGGGCATTCTGCACGCACAGTTTAAACACTTTTTTGTATGTAATTCATTAGTTGCCATTGGAGCTAAGTTTAGCATTGCCATATTATTTCCCTTTTATTTGTAGGCTGTGTATCTCTGCATTATAGTGCACAGAGTTCTTAATTGAAAGGATTGCTGTCACTGTCCAATCAAACCGTAGTCATGTCCAAATCTGGGCCTCCATTTCACATTCACTTTCTAAAGAGCGGAAAGACTTGAAAGAAAACTGGTGTGTCTGTGTTGATTTGCAGAGTGAAGTTAAAGGAGGGTGTCTGTGTGAGCCTTGTGTTAGGAGGAGCAGCTGAATAGGCCAAAGAAAGGTTGACCCCAGTGGGCTGGTGAACATCTTGTCTTGGGGCAGAAGTGAAGCAAAAGCAGCTTGTTATTGGAGACATGAGGAGAGAGCAGTGAGTGAGGTTATGCTGAGCGTGCACAGGCCTCCTCACTGATGCTGTCTGTGCGCGCCCGTGGGACACTCCACTCCAGGGGGATCCAGAGCCTCATTAGAAAGTCAGCAGTGCTCTACACCACTCCTCTGAAAGCTCACAGAGGAGATGACAGCTTGTCATGCCTCGCAGCCAGTACTGGGATCTGACAGGATCTGAAATTCAAATGCAACACAGTGGAGCCATGATTATCCACAAAATATAAACCAAAAGCACTCAGGTAGCTGTTATTTTTAGTTTTATGTTTTGGTCTCCTCACTAGCTCTGCCCTGTACAAAAAATAAAATGTCTGCCACTAACACTCCTCGTCCACCTTTTGTCAGGAGCTGCACAGATGTGGCCTGCTGCTTTATCTTCATCATTGTCATCATTGGATACATTGCTTTGGGGACAGTGGGTGAGTCTGACACACTGGTCAACCAGTATTTACTGTTCATCAGAATCAGAATCAGAATCAGAATCAGAATTACTTTTATTCATCCCCGGGGGGAAATTTTCTTTGTTACAGATGCAACCGACCAAGAGCATGCATATCAAACAAGTTACAAAATAGGCTAAATACAATAAGATAAAAGATAAAATAGCTCTCTGGGAAATTATTTACATCATTGACATCTATTGACTATATACATGTGTGATCAGGGAATAGGATGAAAAGGATTGAGTAGTTTGTGAGTTAAAGTGCAGCGTTCAACAGTTTGATGGCGACAGGCAGGAAAGATTTCCTGTGTCTCTCAGTGGAGCAGCGGCAGCCGCAGTCTATGGCTGAAAGAGCTCCTCTGATTGGCCAGCACCTTGTGGAGGGGGTGGGAGGGAGAGTCCAGGATAGTCCAGATTTTGTCCAGCATTCTCCTGTCCAACACCACCGCCAGAGAGTCCAGCTCCTCCCCCACAACATGTCCAGCCTTCCTAATGATCTTCTCGAGTCTATTAGTGTCCCTCACGCGCAGACTGCTGCTCCCAGCAGACTACATAGCGTACATGATGGCACTGGCCACCATAGACTCGTAGAACATCCTGAGCATTGTCCTGCAGATGTCAAAGGACCTCAGCCTCCTCAGGAAATAGAGACGGCTCTGGCTCCTTCTTGTAAACCGCGTCCACGTTCCTGCTCCAGTCCAGTTTATTGTCCAAGTACACCCCCAGGTACTTGTAGTAAGTAAGTAAGTAAACTTTATTTATATAGCACCTTTCACAGATAAAATGCTTTAAAAGTGCTTTACAGAGTGCGAGTAAAAATAGATAAAAAGCAAAACAACAATAATAAATGTTAAAACAGGTAAATAAGACAAAGAGCAGTGAATTAACTAAAAGCTTGTTAGAATAATAGTGTCTTTAGCTGCTTTTTAAAAGAATCAACAGATTCAGCCACACGAAGAGACAGAGGCAGGGCATTCCACAGTCTAGGGGCGACTGCTTGAAAGGACAGGTCTCCTCGAGTTTTAAATCGGGTCTTTGGGACCTTCAGGAGGTTTTGGCCTGAAGACCGGAGGGAGCGGCCAGAGGTGTAAGGAACCAACATTTCTGAAATGTATTCAGGGGCCTGTCCATTAAAAGCTCTAAAAGTCAAGACTAAAATTTTAAAATCAATTCTGAATTTGACAGGTAGCCAATGTAAAGCAGATAAAACCGGAGTGATATGTGCTCTTCTGTTGGTTCCTGTTAAAAGCCTCGCTGCAGCATTCTGGACTAACTGGAGACGCAGTGACTGCAGATTTGTTAAAACAAGTAAAAAGAGAATTACAATAATCTAAACGAGAAGAAATAAAAGCATGGATAATCAATTCCAGATCAGATTTAGATAATATTGCACTCAGTTTAGAGATAGATCTCAGATGGTAGAAGCAGTTTTTAACCAAAAAGTCTTGAATGTCTGTCCAGGGACATTGACTGGTCAAATAGAACACCAAGGTTTCTAAGGCTCGGCTGGGAAGAGGAGCCCAGAGAACCCAGGTGTTGTTTGATCAAAGGAACTTTCTGTTCAGGAGCAATGATCAGAGTTTCAGTTTTCCTAAAATTTAATTGAAGACAGTTCTGAGCAAGCCAGTCCTGAATAGATGCGACACAATTTAAGAGCTCAGCTAACTTGTGTAACCCTGAATCATTGAAGGAGCAGTACAACTGGATGTCATCAGCATACAAATGGTAAGACACATTTTTGAAGGTGCTTATAATTTTACCGAGAGGGCTGATGTACAAAAGGAACAGAATTGGGCCTAGGACTGAGCCCTGAGGGACACCGTGTAACAGGGAAGTGACTTCAGACATTATATTATTCACAAACATGGCAAAAGTTCTGGTTGGTCAGATAAGAAGAAAACCATGAAAGAACAGTCCCAGAAATTCCTATCTCATTTTGCAGTCGACATAACAGTATTTTGTGGTCAACTGTGTCAAAAGCTGAGGACAGATCTAATAAAACCAATACACTGTACTGACCAGAGTCTGCAGCCATTAATATATCATTAGAGACCTTTAACAGGGCAGTCTCAGTGGAATGCATCCTGCGGAACCCAGACTGAAACTTATCAAGAATACACTGACTATTCAGAAAAGAAGTCAGCTGCCCTGAAACTACTTTCTCGATAACCTTCGCTAGAAAAGGCAATTTTGATATTGGCCGGTAATTGCCTTGGCTCTGATGGATCCAAATTTGGCCTCTTCAGAATAGGACTTAAAACTGCCTGTTTGAGAGACCTTGGTACTACCCCATTGACAGAGAAATATTTATCAATCTGACAATATGTGGACCAATCATATCAAACACCTTTAAAACAGTGAGGTGGGTACAACATCAAGTGGGCAGGAAGAGGGTTTCATCTTTTTTAGTAAAGCACTAACATCCTCCAAAGTCACAGGCATAAAAGAAGACCAAGAGCACAACGGAGAACCAACACTGGGGATACTATCCGGACATGGCTTCACATTTCCCCTGATATCGTCAACCTTTTTCACAAAAAAGTTTCAAAATTTGTTACAGTCTTCTGTTGTGTGTATGGGCACCAGCGGGGCTGAAGGTGATACAATGTTATGGATGGTATCAAACAAGATTTTGGGATTTTTCTTGTTCAAATTCACAAGATTAGAAAAATAGTCCGATCTGGCCTGTTTAATCATTTCATTCAGCGATGAGATCAACTCTCTTTGTAGAGCTTTGTAGATTTCCACAGACGCTCTACCTGACGGCATGTTCTCCTAAAAGCCATGATGTTCTCATTCATCCACGGACAGGGTTTATTAGGAGGAGATATTTTGAGTTTAACAGGGGCAACCTCATTTAAGACAGACAGGCAATGGTTATTAAAAGACTGGGCAAAAGAATCCGCTTCATTGCAACTGTCACAACAACTTGGTTCAAATAATTCAGAGAATTTCTCAACTGCAGTTTGATTTATAATTCGCCTTTTGAGAAATCACTTTATGCGGATGGCGATCTACATCAAAGACAAATTAAAATACACACAGCTGTGGTCTGTAACATGAACATCCACAATACTGAGCTGGTCTATGTTAAGGCCAAAGGAAAACAAGGTCCAATATATGTCCTTTCTTATGTGTGGGACCCGGCACATGCTGTTTAAAATGAAAGGACTCAGTGAGTGACAGTAACTCAGAGGCCACACTGCAAGAAGGGTCATCAATGTGTATGTTAAAATCCCCAAGAATTAAAACTTTCTCAAGTTTGATAACAGAGGATAGAAACTCAGAAAAATCATCCAAGAACGCAATGCAGGACCAGGAGGTCTATATATTAAAACACAATAAATGAGTCAGTATGACCAACCTCAGCCAACTGCAGCTCAAATGAGTAGAAAGGGTCCGGCTTCATAAGTCTACAGGAGAAGCTGTCCCGGTAGATGAGAGCGAGTCCGCCTCCACGCCGGGCAACACGCGGGGTCCCAAACACGGAACAGTCCGGTGGGCACAGTTCATTCAAGTGGGTGTATTCCTGTTCTCGCTGCCAAGTCTCCGTCAAGAACATAAAATCCAAGCGTTCTTCTTTAAACAAGTCACCAAGGAAAAAGCTTTATTCGCTATAGAGCGAAGCGTTCAGCAGGGCGATCCGTATTGGCTTAGCGCACTCGGCCGCAGATGCGCGCTGGCCAGCTGGACATCGCAAAGGAGACAGGAGACCTTCCACACAGGTGACAGCTCGTAGGATCCCGCTCACGCGGTGCTGGGAGCTTGGCTTGTCGAGTCGGGAAGATCCGGTCAGAGTGCCACAGACGCGGCGACGCACGGGACAGCGGTGACGCATGGGCCGGATCCCACCCTGGCTCGCAGACTGGAACCGGCCGGAGGCAGCGCTCGTCCCCTGCAAATCCGAATCCGCTCACGGTGATTTTCCCCGCTCCTTCCTCAGCCTGGTCTGAATCCCAGCCCTGGATCCCCGCTTCCTTCTTCGGCCGCGGCGCTTGCCAGCCGCAGGTATTCAGGAGATGACGTGGCGCATTCAAATTTTGGAGGGAAATACTCCGTATACCTGGCCCAGGTAATGCAAACATCCTCCATTCGCTCCTTAATACGAAATAAAGTGTGCCGATCATATTGATATTGAATGACAGCTGAGACACAGTTAGTTGACAGGCTCGATAAAGCAAAATATAATATCAGACAGCTCATAACAATGCGAGACAGTTGAGATGGAGCAGAGGCCAAGCCAATCACAGGCGCCATCTTGGATTGTACTCCTCCACCACGTCCACACTGACCCCCCGGATGGAGATGGGGGTCACAGCAGCTTTGGTCCTCCTAAGGTCCACCACCAGTTCCTTTGTCTTCATCACATTGAGCTGGAGGTGGTTCTCCTCACTCCAAGTGACAAAGTTGTCCACTACAGTCCTGTACTCCTCCTCGTCACCACCGCTGATGCATCCCACCACTGCAGAGTCGTCAGAAAACTTCTGAAGGTGGCAAGACTGGCTGCAGTAGTTGAAGTCTGTGGTGTAGAGGGTGAAGAGGAAGGGAGACAGGACTGTCCCCTGTGGAGCCCCGGTGTTGCTGACAATGGACATGGACATAAGATGCATAATTATAGGCAAAAGCAATTTGACAAGGTTAGAAGAAATTAAACAGTATTTTTTTTTCTTAAAAATGGCTTTACTTCTGTACTCTGATATAAATGTACTTTTAAATGTGATATCTGTTGCAAGGCGTCCTGTCTTGCTTTTGTTTGACTGGTGTTTGTTGGCCCTCTCTATCACAGGTATCCTATTAAGTGTAAACTAAAGGGCTTTAACACAGTGTTGTTCAGGTTGGGTAAATAAATGAAACACAAGAAGTAGCCAGTAAATTGGATTTTGGGGCTATGGCTACTTCTGTCTAGAAAAATAATATAGAAAACAAACTAAAACTTTGAGCTGGACCAGTCTAACAACATCAACATGATACTCTTTGTAACTACTGTACATGTTGGCAATGGTAAAACATTCTTCTTAAAAATATTCAGAAAGTTAGGTCTGAACAATGGTTACACATGTCCATATCTTTATCATGCTGTAATAAGATCTGTTGTTTTCCAGCCTGGAGCCTTGGCGACCCCAGAAAGGTGGTTTATCCGACAGACAGCAGGGGCCAGTTCTGTGGACAGAAGGGGACCCCCAATTCGTGAGTCGAAAGCCATTTGTTTTTTGTTCTGTGGAGCAGAATAATGACTGCATGTTTGATCATTTGACAACTTTCTGTAGTCATCACTTCACAAAAGACTGGCTACACTGAGATAGCAAATGATTAATTATAGCAAGCTGTAGCTATGCATGTGTGAAGGCCTGCTGATAAAACAGTGCAGAGAAAACGGCTCTAATCTGATTTTGCTCTTTGTCTTCATCATTTGTCTCCACAGAAACAAAACAATATTATTCTACTTCAACATTCTGAAATGTGCCAATCCTGCTGTTCTAATTAACCTCCAGTGCCCTACAACTCAGGTATGAGAATGGTTAAACCATGTCTTTGTTTGCAGCTTTTTGTCCAGCTTTGAGTAAAACAGATCAGGAGCTGACTGTTTGTTTGGTTCTCCAGCTCTGTGTCTACAAGTGCCCTGACAGATTCGCCAGATTCCTGGACTCGCAGTCGGGTGCAAACTGGGAATATTACAAGCAGTTCTGCAAACCAGACTTTGTTCTTGGCAGTAAGGTAAGAATGGATTTAAGCTGTGAACAGAGTTATAGCGACACCTTATTTTATATCAGCATGATGGTCCTGCAGCAGGTGGTATTGTTGCTGCTGACATCAAGATGACATTGTTTGAGAGTCAGAGGGGCCTGTTGTGTGGGAGGGTCAAACACAGCTACAGTTTGAACTGAATCTTTGATTTACATCCCACATGATTTTAAGTTAGACAGTGTTACAGCTATATACAGACTATCGTTACATCACAGGATACAAACCTGTGGCTCCCCTCTGACACTTCACACCACTGAAACACACTGACACATGTTTACTGTTTGTCTCTTTGGGTTTTAGCCAAATACAGAAGTAATACGAGATGAGGACTGTCCATCCATGATCGTGCCAAGCAAACCTTGTAAGTCAGTATTAATTTCCTAAACACATTAAGCTGAATAAGTAAAACCATAATAAGTAATATAATGTGTATTGTAGTTCTTCAGCGGTGCTTCCCAGACTTCATCACCAGAAATGGAATTGTGACCGTAGCCAATCAAACCGTCTTCAGAGATGGGCTCAACATTCTGAGAAATATCAGTGACCTCCAAGATGCTGCAATGTAAGTACTGACATGTAGCAGAGCTATTCTTACTCCCATTTAACCGCCCCATAAAACAGTAATACAGGTATTTTCTTTTTAACATGCCATAGTGCGTAAATGTAGTTTATTGAAATACCTATGGTGTCAATAGGCCTCTCAACTCAACGCTCAGAGAACACAGGGCCCATGTACAAGGGTATGGAAGCAGGATGTGTCAGTCATGTCCAAGAATGTGGAAGCTCACATTCTTAACACTGTGCATGAATATCGGCTCATATTTAGACTGAAGCTAATAGATCATGTATTTCAGTTGAAGAGATGTGATGAAGATACATGATTTTGTTCAACTATGAACTACTTTATGATAACACCTGCATTAATGCTTTTCTATTTGCAGTAAAGTCACCACAGTTCAGCCAGGGGGGAAAAGGTCCTATAGAATATTTTGTACTTTTTAAAACTGGCTTGTTATTTCATTTGTTTTGTGTAGATTACACTGTTCAAGGCTTCTGTTCATCTGCATGCATCCATGACAGATTAAAGTATACATACTGTTGTTGTGTTCAAAACTATAGTGCCACCTGGTGGGCAAATTAGTTTCTTCTCAATGAAAATTTGAATGCCTGTCATTGAGGAGGCCTGGACACTATCCAAACCCATTTCTTAGACAAAGTTTCTCTGGCCGTAAATTAAACCTCTTAATCACCTTTACACTGTTTTCTCAGACCTTGTTGTGCTGCTTTTGTCTCACCCAAAAGTGACTTTGTCCTCATAGGACCAGTGGGTCACTGCAGTCCCACATCATTTTCTTTAATTTGGTATAAATGGGAAAATTATTAGTTTTATGAGCTCAGATGGATATACTTGGATATACTTTTTATTACTAACTACATGCTCTACTTTTAACTTTTTAACCAGCATAGAAGGCATATGCTTTACAAACCCTTTAACCAATACTATTAAATGACTTTGGCTTTTTAAATTACATTAGACTATTAACAAGAATTCAAGCTGATGTTCTTCTTGTATTTTATTTGATGACATTTGTTTACAGGGGTATCAACAATCTTCTGAATGCAAAACAAATTATCTCCAGGATCATTGAAGATTATGCAAACACATGGTACTGGATTCTGATGTAAGAAATTATCATTTTAATTTAATATTTCAGATTGTCCTTTTGCAAGTGCTCTTCAATGGAAAACCCAACCTGAGTTCAGTTTTCTGTTGGTGTTGTTGCAGTGGTCTGGTGATCACCATGGTGCTCAGTCTGCTCTTTATTTTGCTTCTGCGCTACATTGCCGGTGTGCTCCTGTGGCTTATTATCTTTGGTGTGGTGGGTGCCATCGGTTACGGTAAGTACAGCCTGGTCTAGAGTCTAGTGGCTGCTCCATCCTGCACTGAAATACTCTTCATCACTGGTTCCCAACCTTTTACTTTAAGATTTCCTGATTGTGTCAGTGTTCATATGATGTGTAGTGTAGTGTTTCAATTCAATTCAAGTACATAAAAAAAAATCTATGTAGACCTGGGTTAATAAAGATAAACAAAATTTTTACTCTGTGACATTTAATGTAATTAAGATCAAACTTCTTTAGTGGGAAGGTTGCAGTGTGGATTCATTTCAACCTGATGAACAAACATTTAAAATTCCTTATTCTGTATTGACAATTTGCTCTTGCACAAGCTTATACTAATTGCTTATATGCCTCTTCTTTTGGTTAGCCACTGGTTTTATGTGGGATTAGGTCCCCAGGTTGGGAATCAGTGCACTTAATATACTTTAGCTTGATATAAAGCCATCAGAAAAATGTATTTGCTTTGCTCTTTGTTTTTAGGTATCTGGTATTGTTACTGGGAGTATAGCACCGTGAGCATGATGCCAGGTTCTGATATGACCATCTCTGAAATTGGCTTCCAGCAAGACTTTTCAGTTTACCTTACCCTCAAGCAAATTTGGCTTGTTTTCTGTATGTTTACAAATTTTGTAACCCCTTCCAAGAAGTATGGGCATTCTTGCTTGTTTATGTGTATTTAACAATATATACATGTCCTTTCCATAGTGTGCTTGCTTGCTGTAATTGAGGGGATCATTGTGATTGTGTTGATCTTTCTGAGGAAAAGGATATGTATTGCAATAGCATTACTAAAAGAGGGAAGTAGGTACGTAGACAGCTGCCAACTCTAAATGTGTTTAGTTTGACTGGGGTGGTGTGACACTTAACCTCTTTTGCAGGGCCATTGGAAAAATCATGTCCACGCTCTTCTACCCTCTCATCACCTTTTTACTCGTAACCATCTGCATCGCCTACTGGGCTGTCACGGCAGTGTATCCCTTTATTGTAAACATTTTAGATTATCTGATAAAACATTACACTAACATCATTTACTTTACCAAAGTACATCATAGTTTTTATTTCCTTGACCTGCTTGTCTTTAGCTTCTTAGCATCTTCAGGTGAGGCTATCTACAAGGTCTCATCACCTGATGGCTCATGCATGTATGACAATAGCACATGTAACCCAATGGTAAGTTTACTGCATATAGAAGAAAAATGAAAGAACCAGTTAGCAATGTAATATTAGCTGAAAGCTCTCTCATTTTATTTTCTTCAGAACTTTTCACAGAGCAGCATCTCCATAGTGTGCCCAGGGTCACAATGTAACTTTGCCTTCTATGGAGGAGAGGGCTTATACCACACAAACATCTTAGTTTTTCAGTTCTGTAATCTGTTTGCCTTTCTATGGATGGTCAACTTTACTATCGCACTGGGGCAGTGCACACTGGCTGGCGCCTTTGCATCGTATTATTGGGCTCTGAAAAAGCCAGATGACATCCCTCCATGCCCGGTGTTGTCCTCATTCAGCAGGGCCATACGGTATGTGAAAGTCACAGTGGAGATGGCAGTCTACAATGATTAGTGTCATCAGCAGTTATTGTTGTTGTGTGTCTTCAGTTTTCACACAGGGTCCCTCGCCTTTGGCTCTCTCATCCTTGCCACAGTGCAGTTTATCCGAATTGTTCTGGAGTATTTAGATCACAGGCTAAAAGGTACAAGTCCCACTTTAAGATACTTTTTACTACTCAAGCCTCACTGTATTTGACATTTCTGATCATACTGTATTTTGCCAGGTGCACAGAACAACTTTGCTAAGTTCCTGCTTAAGTGTCTCAAATGCTGTTTTTGGTGCTTGGAACATTTCATCAAGTTTTTAAATCGAAATGCATACATTATGGTATGTCCCAAATCCTACGGCACAATTTACATGTCTCTAATGCCTAATAATACCTAATGACCCACTGAAACCAACAGATAGCAATATATGGAAAGAACTTTTGCACATCAGCCAAGGAAGCTTTCTTCCTCCTGATGAGGAATATCCTTAGGTATGATTTATCATGATCTTTAGTATATATTTGAAAAAAAAAATCGAATTTGCGATACTAAATATTTTAAATTCATTTAAACTTAAAATTATACTGTTAAAATGCCCTCCAGTTATTTAAAAACAATGCATGCTGATTTTGTTAGTTTTGTTTCTGAGCCCTCCTTTCCTGTCCACAGGGTGGCAGTCTTGGATAAGGTCACAGATTTCTTGCTTTTCATGGGCAAACTGCTCATTTCAGGAGGGGTTGGTGAGTCAACAGTGTCCTTTCTGATTTCAAGCAGAATAGCAGGAATTTTAAAATATATTGCTGCGAGTATTGTATTGCTAGGTTTAATTGTTACTTGTGTTTGTGTTTCATTTTAGGTGCTCTTGCATTTTTTGTCTTCACACATAAAATACCTTACCTTCAGCAACATTTGCCAGTGCTGAACTACATTTGGGTACCTGTTGTGGTAAGAACATGTTAAATGAAAACAACTCTGAGTTTTTCCATCATTAAAAAATATTTAACATTACTTTTTTTTTCTCAGACAATTATACTTGGATCATTCATTGTTGCACAAGGCTTTTTCAATGTTTACTCCATGTGTGTGGACACATTGTTCCTCTGCTTTTGTAAGTAAATATACTGCTATAGCTGACATGGAATTTGCTTTTAAATACCAAAACTCTACATTAGGTTTATTCTGAAATTACAAATAGTTGTATTGGTCTGCAGCACACATCTTCTAACTCTTCCTTCAGCTTTTGCACTTTACAGTATTTTCAGCTCTTTGTGCCTGCACAACTAATTGCATATATCTGTATTAAGCCTTTACTGTCCACTCTCTTTCTGATCTGTCCCTACTGCTTCCTCTTTCGTTTCCTTGTCTTTGCTGCTGCGGGACTGGTCTCAGGTGAAGACCTCGAGCGGAACGACGGGTCTTCCTCCAGGCCCTACTTCATCTCTCCAAATCTGCACAAGATCCTGCGAAAAGAGGAGGAGGGTGCCAAACTATGCGATGTGTCCTGAGTGAAGTAGCCACTGGACAAAACTGTTGACTTATTTCTCCATATCTATATATGCTATATGCATGGAGTCTGGACTATCGGAGCAAGTACTGTAGGGCTAAACACAAACTGGATGCACCCCTGGACTGGAATAGTGTGGACACGACCGGACAAGTTTTAGTTCAGTTCTACACCAAAAAGGCATTGTAGACAGACTTTACAAGATCTGTTCACTTCCTTTCTCAAGATGACAAAACTCTTGCCTTTTCTACCACTTTTATGTTTCTTTATTTTCTTGTGTGTATCTCTGCTGACCTCTGCCTTATAAAGAGTGTACACATCATTTCACTGGATGGATGCACAATCTCAGATTAGTACAAAAATTACAAAGGCATTTTACCCCGACATTGTAAGAGGACCTTAAATGTACAGCTGTTCTTGGTTGGGGTGACCTCGTGTGGCACTTTGGTCTTCTCTTGTAAAGTTCAGTTTTGTATGCACTTTGACATATGGGAAAAGAACCATGTGAATTTGTCAAGCATGATATTTGCTGGCTGTTGATGTTTACCATAGGTTTTACCGGTTGCTTTGATCCATTGTATTTATACTAACTCAGTCACTCCCCAAATAGTGTGCACACTCTGCAAATCCGTGTATCCTAATTTTCCTTTAACATATTACCATAGATGTACTGTAATGCAGACAGAGACTGTGGGAGGGCAAGACTTTAAAGACTTTTTCCCCCTCAAAACATAAACAGAACCTGACAATATTCAGGAAAGCGTCTGAATGCAGCCACTAGTTTATGTGCCTAGTCATGGGAAGAAAATCTTCTTTTCTCTTGTTTTAGATTTAACACCAAGACTTTTTGCGATACAGTTTATAAAAGGATGTCAAAGCCATTTTTTGGTAATTTTTTTATTGGCTGGGTCAGATGTAGTGCTGTTTAATACTAAGTATAATACACTCATCTGTCTGGGAGTTCTTCAATGTTTCTTTTGTACAGAAGATTTTTTATTGACAAATCCAATGAAAATGTGAATCTTTTTTGAATAAACATAAACGGTTTAAATACAATCTGTTTTTTTCACAACCTATAGACGTACATTATGGATTTTAACTTGCTACTGCTGCCCCCTAGTGTACGATCTGGAGACAAACGATGGCACGCCTGAACGACCCTACTACATGAACAAAACTCTGCGACGCATCCTCAATAAGAAAAATCTCGGCTCGACATGATGTCAGGACACATGAATGACTGGCAGTGGACGGAGATGCAGGTTTTTTTTCCCCAAAAACATTTCACTCTGAAGCCTGTTTATTCATACACAAGACTTTTGCACTATGCAGTTATTTAATTTTTTTCTGTGCTTTCTTTTTATATATTTATAATTTATTGTATTTTTGTAAATGATCACATTTCTTTAAACATTTTTGTAAATACCCAACTCGTGCCAACATCCTGTATGGAAATAGTTTTATTCTTGATGTTTTCGCTTTTACTATTTCTTGTAGTTGCCGTTTTTTGCCACAAGGTGATGCCAGGAGTCATCTATAGTTCTTTTTTTACTTTGTGGATTTGAAGCAGTTTTACTATAGTTAGCTAATTGTTAAATTGTCTCACATTGAGATACATATTTTCCACTTACTGACCAGTGTTTTCACATTGAACTTGGAAGGACATAATATTAGAGCTGAACCAAGTGCTCTATACTTAAGTACCTTATTTCTTTGGTTACCACTCAGACTCTAATTGTACTGCAGCTCTCTGGTCAGGCATTAATGCTTTTTGAAGAGGTCTGAAGGTGCTAAACTTTATGTATTTTTATTATAGTGTTACATGTGCCATTGTTTGTGTCTGAAGTTAATCCTTACTCAGATGAAAACTTTTTTAAAGAAGTTGTATTAGTATTAATATCAAATCTAAAAGTATTTAAAAGTTGATATATTCTTTTACAGATGTTTCTACACCAAATATTTATTATTACAGTTTATTTGGAAGTTAGCGCACATTAAATATGTACATATGTATTATAGGTTCTTATATTGTTATTTATTAACATTTCAGTGCAGCTATTGTTCTACCCATTTAATAGTAAGATTTAAAGACGTAACACATCTTTTAATCAGAGTACTGTTCATTACATTGTCGATTGAACTGGTCGAAATATGTGCAACAAAACAATTAAAAACCAGTTCTTATCTGCCTGATATAAGAAATACTGTACATGTAGTATTTCTCTGTTTAAAATCCAGCCATGTATCTGCTTTCCCAGGTAAAGTTTTGATTCTTACGAGATGATGAAATAAGTCACAACAGTACCCTGTGTCTTTACCGTTAGATTCCTTTGGTCAACCACAGCCAACAAGTACACACAAGTAAAAGTACTTTGGTTAGTGTGTGCGTCAGGCTGCCACCACAGCATTCAAGACACGCACTGACGATTCCAATAGACAGATTGATGAGCTAAAGTGATTTATCTGGTCTTTATTTGATGCCGCAAAAATATGTTTGTTTTGCCAAAGTACATTTATATTACATACTAATTTAATATGTATATTGTTTACAAAGGCAGGCACTGTATATACAGGTTCAGAAATTAGACATTTATTTTAAGCAGACTTCACATACAATAAATAAATTAAATTGCAATATTTAACACATTTTTTATTTATCTTGAACTGATTTTGTGTTTGTCACACAACGGAGCACTGTCCATAAAGTGTCACCAACTGCACAAAACTATACCTAGTAATGTTCTATGACTGAGGTACACCAAAACATTTTCACAAATAACATGAAGACTGAAGAATGCTGTCTATCATTATGGCCAAACAGAAAAGACTAAAAAAATGACAATACTCATGTATGACTGAGGACGCTGTGTGGACTCTGTGTGGACTCTGTGTGGACTCTGTGTGGACTCTGTGTGGATGCTGTGTGGAGGCCAGTGGCCAGTCAGGCGTGGGACACAGGCAGAGAGGTCATCGTGTGTGCCGGCAGCATAGGTTGAAACATTGAGGGAGGGGAGTGGACTGAAAAGAAAAAAGTATATAATAAATATGTATGTAAAACATTGTTGAACAAATATGGCCAGAGACATTCTACAACAGTATTTTCTTAATAATCTGACAATATGCAAAGATAAAATCATTGACATATAGGAACATGTATGTATTTAATGTATTATATTTCAAGTTCAAGTCAGTAATAAGTAGACTATTAGTGTGTAAATGTTACTGTGCACTTTTATTTTTTATTACACTTGTGTCAGCATCCATAATGTCAGGTTCAACTGTATATTTTATAGATATAATATAAGTATATTTTACTGATGATTGTGGCACACTGACAGCAGAACAAATATGATTTTGCTTCAGGATTACCACAGTAAATTGTGTGCTTTCTAGTCTGCAGTATATGCAAATTAATTTGGTATATGTTAATTAAGGCCTCACTATTGCAAGTCTTGTTTTTGAGTCATTTCGTAGAGACTAAACGCACACATACACGCCTGCGTTTATGCTCAAATCTGGCTCAATTCATTTATTTGTACCCGGGTCTGTTACTGTTCTGCAACGGTAAAATTATTGTATATATTTACGGTATTTCAGAAATTTAATTCAATGAGAAATGCTCACTGTCTATGAAGGAGTGCAGTGCTGAGATCATTGACCCCTCCGGGCCTCCGTAGGCGGTGTACTGCAGCTCCTCTGGGGTGGGGGTGGGCTGAGACAGGCGGCTGGGCGGCAGTGAGGTCAGTGCGGTGCTCGAGGAGTGGTTTGGGCTCACGTGCTTTTTGTGGCGTGCTCGACAATTCTGGAACCAGACCTAATGGAAAAGATTTACGCATATACACTAATAATGCCTGGCACATAAAAAATATCACACATCATTTTAATAATGCTTATATTTCATTTTTTATAATAGATGTACTGACATTATAAATATGGGCCTTTATTTAATGAAATAAATACATAATTGTCTGCAAACTCCTTTACAGCCTTTTTATCTAAAGTTCCATGTTTTAAATTAATGCAGATTCTCTGATAAATAACAAGTGTGTGGTGACCTGTATGACTCTTCTGCTGAGACCGGTCTGCTCCGCCAGCTTCTGCAGCGTCTGAGCGTCTGGGTTGTTGTCCTGAGCAAACTGGGCCTGCATCACCTGCACACAGATACCACATACAATTATCAGATGCACATCTGGACGTGCAAAAGATCTTTTTACTCTAAATAAGGTCCACTTTTACATATACTACAATTTAAAAATAGGAAAATTCAATTTATAGAAATTAATAACTTTTAATCTTACTATTTTTTCATGGGATCCACCCAAACAAAGATAAATGATTGCATTAGAAGAATGCTGTTGTTGAATTACTCTGGTGGAGTTTACCTGCAGCTGGTCTGCAGTGAAGCTTGTGCGAGCCCTTTTTGAGGGTTTGGGTTGGTTTAGCTCTTGTTCAGTCGGCACTGCTCCCTCCATGTTCACACTGCTTCCTGTGAAAAACAAGAATATTTGGTCAGAATCAGTTTTATTGACATTATCAGTGAACAAAATTAAAATTATTACAATTTAGTTGAAATATTTGATGACATCTTAACATTGACTTGAGGCCTTTTTAGTGCAATGGCCCTTGGTTGGTTCTATTGAGGCCTGTAGGCTAACTTAAACTTAAACTATTTCTGTGTAGTTAACTCATTTCTTTGGTGATTTTCAGCCAGTCCACTTAGTAGGTTACGTATTTTGTCAGGCAGATGTTTTTCCTAAATGCTGGTGCATTCAGGGATCCTCGGCTGTTTCACCTTTCTCCACGGCGCGCTTGAGGTTGTCCAACATGCAGTCATAGTGCACGCGACAGAGCACCTTTTCCTCCACGAGCGCAAACTCCTCTCCCGTGGACAGTTGTCGTTTACAGGAAAAACACGCAAAACACGCCAGATGATACACGTTGCCCTTGGCGCGACGGACCCAGTCCGTGGCGTGGATATTCCGGCCGCAGCACGCGCACCAAGTGCCGTACCTTCTGCACATAACAATAAAAACAAAGTTATATATTTTTTATTTTTTATATAGATTTTTTTCTTTTTCTTTTTTTTAAATCTCGTCATAGTTTTACAATTGTGAACCCACTTCAGATTTTGAGTGAGATTCTAAGTAATAATAAGCGGTGCTGCATTGACTAATAAAAAAATAATAGCCAAATAATAAGAAGAAGAAGAAGAAGAAGAAGAAGAAGAAGAAAAAGAAAAAGAAAAAGAAAAAGAAGAAGAAGAAGAAGACGCTGTTGTTCCTCTAAATTGTACCCACTTGTTCCGTGATGACTGCGCGTACCTGAAGTAATCGAGTTTACAGAAGACCTCTTTCTCTTTGATGTAGCAGCTGCTGTGGCTGCCAAGTGAAGTTTGGCACACGCTGCACGAGAGACAGCGCACGTGCCAGCACAAGTCGTTCACCTACAGCCAAGAAGAAGAGACCGCAAGAAGGTGAGTAACTGGCATCTCAGAGTGTCTTTACATTTTAAAAAAATCGTCACAAGAAAGAAATTAAACACATTTACCTTGAGCAAATATTTATCCACTATTTCTTCGTTACAGCTCGCGCACACGGTCCTGCCCAAAAGAGGAGCAGAAGTCATGGCCTGAAGGGATGACGCGTCTTCATCCAAAACTTCCAGAGGAGCGCCCTGAGAAGGAGAGCTGTGGTCAGAGCCAAGCACGCAATATAACCCCAAACTCTAAAATCTTGATATTAAGAGCCAGTCATTTTCACTTAAATTCAGGTGGCCCGATTTATATGGGGCAATACTTTTGAAACTAATTTGGTTCAGTGGCGGGAATACCCGCGTTTAGCCTATTGCATGACATTGACATTCCATTAGAAGTTGCCAGCACAAGCAAAACAAAAGAACAGGCCTTTAATGTGGGGGAAATAGAAAGTTTGTAGTAGATGAAAAGTACTACAAATAAATTGACCCTAAATAATGACAGCGCCCGAGATGATGTTTGTGGCAAAACAAGAGCCTTTTGAAGAAGACTTATCCCGCAGACATCCTTTAGTTACACACAAAAAAAAGTTAAACACACACACACAAAAAAAGCAAAATTCCTTGTTATTCTTTGTCGATACGGTTATAAAAGTTTAGTCCGTTCTGAGCGCGTACCATGATGTCTCCCTCTTCTGCGCACTTGGCCAGCAGGTCCTCTCCGCCTTTGCAGTCCTCGCACATGACGGTCGGTGGGTCAGACTGTCGCTGCCGCCTTAAATGCCCCCTGCTCCGTCCCATAAATATCATGCCTTTCACTTTTCACCATGACAACGCCGGCGATTACCAAAATGACATTTAAAAGAGAAGTAGTCATTACGTACACAAACAGACAACACTTGAACTCATACTTATCCTATGTGCATTATGTCCTCGAGTTGTGTGATTCAGCAACACGTCAATTTCACCTGTCAATCAAACGCAGCGCGACGTCTCTGGGAAAAAAGGCATTGATTTATTTAATAACACCAATTAAAAGGGCTAAGTTCGCCACAAACGTCTTCCCGGGGCAAAGCAAAAGGTGAAGAGGTCTTATTAACTACTTGAGTTTTAATTGCAGAATCCAAGGGGGAGTGCATTGCTTCAAATTGTGAAAATACCGAGAAGTCAGCTTGCGTTAGGCCGGTTAATGACACGCAGCCACCCTGATTTTTATTGGCAGGACAATTTCCCCTTTGGTTGTATTAAAGATCTAGCCTAGACACACTGACTGGCGCTCATGGGAAAGTCTTACCTCCTCGGTGGACAAAATAGTCTCGTTTTCATTCGGGCTAACAGTGCAACATTCAACTTTCACTTCGTTTTTCCAGCGCATTTCTATATTCCAGAGTATGTAAAAGCTCCCCCAAAGTTGCGTTCAAGGAAAGTCAGATTCTCTAGCACTCCCCTGCTCTGTTTGGCAGCGAGTGTGCCTTCAGATGTGCCTAGTGGGTGGATCATAAATTCATATTTTTCAGACCTTTTTAGCCGCGCCTCCTCTGGGACTAAAACTACATGTGTGGTTTCTTCATGGCGTTAAACAGTAGGTCTAAACCCTACGGGCTGTTAGTCTACCCTGATGTGTGAATGAAGGCAGGCAGCAGGACGCGTCTTAATGAGTCAGGACGTGTGATGTGTGTAATGATAGCTGTCAGTCTGTCACTGTCACACAATCAGTGACACATATTGTACAACAACAATTTAAATAGCACAAAAGTCTATAATGACCCACACAGCTATTACTGCAATTAGACCTGTTATATAAACCTTACCTTACCTTACCTATGTAATTATTATCTTATAATATAGGATGTCAAAGCTATGGCATGGAGAGAATCTTATATCTAATTTTAGTCTGAATTCAATATTTTAATTAGGCAATTTTCATAAATTGCACTTTGTTTTGTGTCTGGGTGAGTCTTTACATTTGCCAGAAATACATCTTATAAAACTCAAGGCAAGTTTATTTGTATAGCACAATTTGTACACAAAGTAATTCAAAAGTGTTTTACAGCATAAGAAATGCATTAAAATCACAATACAAACAAATCAAAACATAAATAATAATCATACAATTTTAAAATAGAGATGGGACATTAAATTAGAGAGAAGAGAAGAGTGCAGAATGAAAAATGAAAACCTTCCAGTCATAAGGAAAAAAAATCACCAGAGTTATGTGGATGCACAAACAGTTTGTGAAGAACATTTCATGTAATTAGTTATTTTTGTATTTATATCATACACTGTCAAATGCAATCAAACTGGGACTTGAGACAGACACACAGTTGTCTTGAATAATTACTTATTATGCAGTAATATAAGTATAATGCAATAATAATATCAAGACTGGTTCCTCTGTATTGGACCATAACCTGTATTATTCAGTGGAGGTGGTGTACTGCTTATTAATTAATATGCACATTTCCTATATCAAGGCCACATGAATCTTAAAACAAATAAAAATCTTAAAATACTGTACCACAAATCTGGTGGCTTTCAGTTTAAGGAACATTATGACATCATACTCCCTGATGGGAAGAACCTGAGAATGAAATATATTTAAGGCCATAAAAAAATATAACCTGATCATTAACCTCATTAACTAGACCCTTGAACATCCCATATATTGCATAAAGAATATGCATTTTTAACAACAATTATATTACCCACCGTCTATTTCTTTTAAATACACATACCCATTTAAAGAATGTGGGGATGTTGTGATGTTATCTGAAACCCAGAAATTGTAAAACAAAAAAAAGAAATATGTAGAACAATTGCTGCCTTCGTAATCTCTCTCAAAATAGCAAATGGCACAACAAACTTGAAGTAGTTATTTTATCAGTAATGCACAGACTAGAGGACCAAATCAAAAAGTGGGATGGACAATACACATGCATTTTTTTTTTACTTTGTTGATTGTTGGAATGGAAAGCTCTCTACTCCCGAGCAGAGTGTGGTCCTCAACTCCTCAGAGCCCATCCACCCCCGAGGAAAAGAAAGGACTTCTCTCTGTTCCTTTGCTTTGGGATTACAGACTTGCACCAGCATGAGTGTAGCGGCCTATCACCCCATCACAGGGGCACAGAGGAGGTAGCGTGCCTGCATCTCCACATCCTGTTCCACCTGGTCCACATGAATGGACCTTATCAGTCCACACATCGCAAACATCAGGGACAACCACAGTCTGTGCGCAAGACCACAAGTCCTTCAAATCAAAAACAGTTTCCTTTTAGTCCCTGGACACTTTTTTAATTATTTTAACCTCAACAAAAAGGTTACGTGTGAAGGTCAAATGTGAGAGCACAAAGTGAAAATAGACCAGTTAAGAAACTCAAACTATTTCGAATTAAAGCAGAACCCACTGACTCTGTTATCTGTAAAGCCCATATAATTGTGGAAATACTCTGAAATCGCTAGCCTGCAGATGTAAGGAGGGATCACAATCTGAGTGCAACAGTTTTAAATGTTTTTCTGGACATGCTTGACTTCTCAAATGTTTGTTGTGATGTGGACAAGACCAAAACACAGTCTGATCTGATATGGTGTTTTACTGCTTTAAATCTGTCAGCCTGTCTGCTGTGTGTGGGATCCACTTGTCGTGTAAATGACTTAACCGTACGATGACTGCAAGAAGCTTAATAATGAAAAACATGAGCTGAGTCCTAGGCCTGATAAATGCAACGGAGGTCTGGAAGGGTATGATGTATTTTAACAATATGCAACTATTGGTAATAATTGGTAACAATGCAACTATTGGTAATAATTAAAGTTGGGAGAATAATAATGTTCTCAAATATATATATATATATATATATATATATATATATATATATATATATATATATATATATATATATATATATATATATATATATATGCAAACCATTAACACCCATAGTATTTTGGTCACCAAAATGCAAATATCACTTGTACAGCAATGTACTTTGGTATTTTGAAAAGTTTGTGCATACTTCTAAAATGCAGCTAGAACAAGGGGTACAAACCAGGGCACAAACAAAGTAGATTTGTCCTCAAAGTGAAGAATCTCTTAATCTGACACTTCCCCATAGACCTTTGTCTTCTTCACGTCTAGAACTACTCATTTATTTCATTGAAATCAGCCCAAATTGGGGTGGTTTACAATTGACACAACGGGTTTGGCATGACCTTTTCTCCTTGCTGTAAATGGGCACTTATTGAATCTGAAGGGGGAGGTGGGGTGCTGGTGGTGTCGAGGGGGTGGGTGGGGGTAGTGGGTAAAATCACAGCAGTGAAAATGGCAGAGCAGAGTGAAAGAGCGGCCTGATTGCATTGGGACGGCCTGCGAGGGGAGCAGCATGCACAGCCCCAATCAGAGCCACATAAGGAAAAAGTGCTCTTATCAAGCAGTAATGGCCCACTTGACAATCACACAGGCACAAAACGGCTCTATTTAACACTGATTGCAAAACCTGCCTCCTCTCCCTCCTCCCCCCCATCTGTAAACTGCATGACTCCCCAAGAACTCCCCTACGCCACCCCAAGCTCACCGCCAAGACCTTTTCCTGAATGGAATTTATAATCACCTCCTATTTTTCAACACTAATTGTTATTTTA
Source organism: Odontamblyopus rebecca (assembly GCA_030686955.1). Taxonomy (NCBI): domain Eukaryota; kingdom Metazoa; phylum Chordata; class Actinopteri; order Gobiiformes; family Gobiidae; genus Odontamblyopus; species Odontamblyopus rebecca. Next base: position 20,502,054 of record CM060660.1, on the reverse strand, counting down.
AGATTTCTCTGTATTATGCGTTTAGTGCAGCTTTGATTACTGTTTTTATGACGAGCATTGAAGGCCATCTCACTTGCACCAGTTTAATGAACAAAGGAATGTTTTAATGGGTATCAGTCAATTTACCTGCCCTTTTGAACTATAGTTGTGTATCCATTGTTGCTCATATCGTATAGCAAGAAAGATCAGGAAATGTCTGCAAAATATGAAATGTATAGAATCATTGTTACATTTTTTGTTAAATTATGTGCTACTAATTCATTGGTTCTGTTCTAAAAATCATGCATTGTTGCATTACCCTGAAAAGAACATGAACATTTTATCTTTCAATGTTACCAAAATAATCCAATACAGATTTTATTTTATTTTTTTTGGTCTTTTGGAGAGAAACAGGAAGGATTTGAAGGGTAGCAGGTGTGAACAGACCCTTGAAGAAGCACTCTCCATGTCAAGATCATTTAATATTAAGAACAAGCTCCCTCACTCAAGGCTCATTGTTTACATTCTACAGCAAAGTCTAATAAATTAATAAAAAATTAAACAAGGAGTAATGTAATATATTCAAAGGCGCTATATTATGCTTTAAGCCATGTTATTATGCTATAATGCCTCCTCAAAAAAATACATGGAGTTGTGTTCTGTTTCATTCACACATGTTTTATTATTAGTTTGTTTACACCTCAAAGTGATCTTCTCCACCTTGTGATGTCATGTAGGGGTAATTTTTGAGTTAAAAGCTGCATTTGACCTTTTGTTCACTAGAGACGGGCAATTCCAGAGCAGAAATTATCCAAATGATTCTATAGTGAAGGTGTATGGAGTTTAAAGACACAGTGGAGCACTTCCTGTTTTACCACATGACATCACAAGGTGGAATAGAGCATTTTCAGTTTGAGCGAAGAACTCAGCCTAAATAGGCAGAGTATGTGCATGGGCATGTTTTTTTTATGAAGAAACAACATAACATAGATCAGAAAATCACAAATCAATTGAAACGTTATTTGAGATTTTTCAGGGCCCTGTTGTAATCATTATAGCTTTTACTTCACTCCTGCTTACCTCAGTTTACCAAACATTTATATTGTTGTTAAAAGCTGGACACTATTAAATCATAGTAAAATTATGCTATTCAAAACTAGACTTAATTAAAGCTGCAAATAGAAAAGCTCTTCTAAATTTCAGACAGCATTTCATTTAAAAAATCCATTACAACGTAAGTAAAAAGTTTATAAAGCTTAATTATTCTTGCCAAGCATTTCATTGCTCTTCAGTCCCGTGACAAAAGGACAGACAGTTAAATGAAATGGAAATATGGCTCCACCTACTGATCACATTTGTTATAACGTGCACATAACTTGCGTCAAGCAATCAATAACACTAGTGCAATAACACTAACTGTGCATGAAAAATAGGCTTCTAAGATGACATGAGGACATGGCCACTTCGTGCAAACTTAATTTTAGTAGACCTGTACAATTTAAATATTCTACCAATTAGTCTACATACACGAATTGGGTCACTTAAATAGTTATAATTCAAAAGGGGAAAAAAACCTTTTATAATAGTTTTATTTCAGAATTGTTTGTGTTCATTATATCAATCACCCACTAGAGGGCCCCAGAGCACCTATATCAGCTCAGTCACCCCTCGTATACTGTACGAGGACAGGACTCCAGGGGATGCTATGTCTACTGTCCGTGGGCATAGGCCTACACTGTATTAAACAATATATATACGGTCTGTGGTCCGTGGGCATACACTGTATAAAACAATATATATACGGTCTGTGGTTCGTGGGCATACACTGTAATGCGTCTGTTGGTGACGGACACGGACAAAAACAAGGGAGGCTATAGTAGGTGTTTGGTGACTGTTGTAGTGTAGAGAGATCTATAGTGCACGCAAGGGTAGGGTCCTTGTATAAAATATGGCCCATTTTACAATTAATTTGCGTTTTCTAGGCCTTCGAAACATTCATGGTCTCATGTAGATTATTTAAAAAATATTATTTAAAGACTGTGGCCCATACTGGTGTCGCTCTGAATATCCGGGTTGAGAGTGACGGGTTTATTTATCCTGGTTTACATGGAGCGGACCCGCAGTAAACCCGGAGTAGACCAGGAGTAAACCCGGAGTAGACCCGGTATAAACCCGGTGTAAACCCGGTGTAAACCCGATGCAAACCCGGAGTAAATCCGGTGTAAACCCGGTGCAAACCTGGAGTAAACCCGGAGTAAACCCGGTTCAAACCCGGAGTAAACCCGGAGTAAACCCGGTGTAAACCCGGTGCAAACCCGGAGTAAACGCGGTGTAAACCCGGAGTAAACCCGGAGTAAACCCAGTGTAAACCCGGAGTAAAACCGGATTAAACCCGGAGTAAACCCGGAGTAATTCCGGTGTAAACCCGGAGTAACACACCGGAGTAAACCCGGAGTAAAACCGGAGTAAACCCGGTGTAAACAGAGACCTGCCTCGTTGGCGCCACCGTCACGTGACCTGCCATGGCAACGGCGCGTGTCATCAGTTTCGCAGCCGTGTGCAGCGCGAGCCCTCTCAGCTGGAAACTCACAAGTTTTCTTCAAACTACTGCTGTCTGCTTTTGGCTGCAGCCCCAGGGCTCCTCCCGCACAGACACGACTGTCCACGGAGTGTCCACAGATTCAGGTGTGCTCAAAACCATGAGCCACAACCATCTCAACGCAGGGTAAGACCATTCAAATATTGAGAGGCGCAAACTGCTACTGGTCTACATATCATTCATGTAGCAGTCGTTATATCAACGTGATGCCTTGATTTTCTTAAGTTGTTCCGTTCTGACTTTAATCACTGTAATATGTAGTCTGCTATCAAGGACCTATATGAGCCTAATAATGGGGTGTGTGTTCTGGTAACATTGTACTGAGCTGTACAATATCAGCCTTTATCAAAGTAATTGTTGAAGCCTAACATTACTAAATCAGTGTTTCAGAAAAATTAAGTAGATGGGTAATTACCAATATTCATTAGTTTAGCTACATTGAATTATTACCCTACAGCTACAGCATTTACAGTAGTAATATCCATCCTCAGTGTAGGCCTATTGAACTTGAAATAAGTACTTAACTAATTTATCTCTACACCTTATATTTTACTTGTTGTGCATTGCATTGCAGAGTAGGATAAAATCCAAATAAGTAATCTACTCATGGAGGATACACTCTTTGGTTGTCTTTATTACATAATAGTGTCTGACTACAGCCTGTGCACTATTAAACAGCACTGGACATATTGAGCTATCACCTTCTGTTTAAATGGCAGTAAAGGCCAGTGATGATAGGGACAGTGTGCCATCTCTGTAATTCCTCTGTAAGCAGACACCTGTAACAGATGCCATAGTTGTAAGATCCTGTTGTCTGGTGCACAAATGCTACAGGAAATAAAATCTGTGTAGGAAAAATAAAGCCACTTTCGGACAAGCTGATCCAGAGGGCAGGATAACAGTCAATAAACAAACATGGTGTTGTTAGCAGTGCTCTGGTGATTAAGAGTTTGATTTGCTGTGGGTTGTAATCATTAACTCCATGGACGACAGTGTTAATTCCAGCCTTATCTCCTCTCTGTAGTCTTATCTCAGCCTACAACAGTCTGACAGATAAACATCTCGCCGGATACTTCAGCAACACTCGCATCAGAAGACACCTGCAGAGGGCCGGCCTGGTATCACCTGACATCTAAACATTTTAATTTATTTATTTTTAGCACAAATAAATGTCAAAGGATTTTTGTTATTATTAGATCACAAGAAGTGGGCGTATTGTTCCTGACAAAGAGTACAGGCAGAAGCTGATCCAAAAAGCCCACCAGAGACACGTCCGAGAATGTCTGGCTCAGGCCATTTTCCACAAAGTGCTGGAGATGGAGGTACGGGCCCTGCTTTGGACATATCTCTGTAATCTCTCTGCATGTTAAATTATGTTAAATTATGTTTGTGTCTCCAGCGTCTCCATCAAATAGAGATCAAACGCAAACTGGAGGAGTTTGCACGGAGAGAGAGGGTGCATAAGATCAAGGTACTATTTTTAAACTTATATAATTATGAATGGTGCAGTTTACTGCAGGCCAAAGACACAGAGAAACTCGATTTAATATGAACGTTGCATCCACATGATGGATTCTGACCCCAAATCTACTGATAATTCACTCTTTTCTTTCTCTCTCATTTGATTTCCGGTTATGTAGATTTAAAAGGGCAAAAAACAACAACAAACAAAACATTTAATAAACACATTTATAAAACATATACAAATTTACAAGAAAATTTGATTTTTTTTTCCATTTTTCTCTTATGCTTAAAGGCGCCCTATGTAACTTTGCTGCCATGACTTTATGCCCATGAAGAAGTTATTTCTTTGCTTGGAATATTCCACAGTATGGCATTAAACTTATCAATCAATCAAGCCTTATTTATAGAGTGATTTTCATACAAAAATGCAACACAAAGGGATCATCTACCTTGCATTTATTTAATTACATGTGTTGTTTTTATTTAAACAAGCAAAGCTGACATGTCACGTTGCCTTTACCTGCCTGTTTCTATGAACTTTGCGGGCAAAGGACCAGACAAGGGCGCACCCTCCACTAGAAATTGTATTTATATTATTATTTGTTACCTCTGTTATATTAGATCTGCTGCCACAGAGATTCTGATGCAAATGTTCTTGAGTATTATTGAGTAATTGTTGTTTGAGGTGGAACGGTCCAAAAGATTTGAAGAGGACATCATCCGCATCCTGTCCCCCCGACCACCTACCGGAGTGAGGGGCCTCAGGAAGCAGCACTCAGGACCAGAGGCTGAGCACACAGACTCCTCGGAGTCTGTGAGTCCAAGGCTACATTTAATGAACACTTTTCCATAGTGTTATAGCAGCTCCTTGATTGAAGTGCAACAGTAATTATAATGTCTCCATTAGGTAAAGAGGAGGGAGGCTTTAAATGTCACTGCATGGTTAAAACACATATTATACCTATGAGAAATCTGAGTTTAAAATGTGACCTTTACTTAAGAGCTCTTTCCACATCAATTTGTATAATTTAGTCGACTGCAGAAGTGTGGGTCAGATGCCTGTGGTGCTGTTTAAGAGTCCTGCTTTCATCATCAGCTACAATATTGTTAAGAGATGTTTTTAAGTCCTAACTTCTCACAAATGTTAAGTTCATATTTGCATCAAAGTCTGACCCTTCCCAACCAGTATCAAACTGTGCACTTTAAAGCAAGAATCAGTGTAAAAATGACACAGTCAAAGTTCTTAATAAAAAGTTAGTCTTGCTTTGTATGTACACACCATTGCAGAACTTCTTTGATCTATAATGTACAGTACTAAATGACAATAAGCTAATTATCTGCTATTTGAACTTCATGTTTGTCATATTTTAATTAATTACAAATAGCAACATAAAAGTGAATAGATTATCAATACTAGTATTAAAACTAGACAGTGATTTGAACAGATATTGATGATTTAAAAAAAAAAAAAAGATCTCACAAGTCTACTCCAGAGGTTAGTTAGGTCTTCTGCATTATACTTTAGATTCTTATGTACAAACCACTGTTGAAGAGTTTTTATAAAGATGTAGGCTATAGTGTTACAAATATAAAAAGTGTACTGTCCTCTTATCTTTATACTCTCTCTACTTTATATGTCCCTGATCCTTTGTTGACATTCCTTTGTTGTCTTAGCCGGGCTCGTCCCGCCCCAACACGGCTCCTGGAAAGATGCAGCGCCCAGTGCGTTTAAAGCCACTTCACAGCAACAGCACCACGGCCTCGCACAGACGCAGCTCCCCTTACCGAGGCCACGCCCATCACCATGACAACCAGCGCCAATTCAACGGGACGGTGAGGCCACGACACTCGAGCTCATTCATTCTTTCACCTCATTCCAGAACAGGATGTGCCCCAGACAAACACATGCTATTTTAGAGGGACATTAATATTTAAGCATAAATGGACTTACTGAATATTTAAAAATGGCTACATAATGATAAGGAAATTTCACTTTGTCAATAGATTGAGCATTCTTTTGTGAGCTATTTAGGTGTATAACAATTCACTTAAATGGTGGAGTCAAATAACTGTGGGGAAAAATGCTTAATACACAGAGCACTGATTATTAGTCAGAAACAATTTATGTTAATTTTGATTGTAACATTATACATTTTTGAGGAATGTAGGCTTTCTAATATTTTTCAACTTACCAAATGTTTTTGTCCATATTTTTTTATTCTCCTTTGATAAAAACTACATTGATGTCTCTCTCAGGTGGACAAAGACTCTCACAGAAGATTGAACTCTATGGAGGTTCGTAATGGAGTGTCTCCCTACTGCCTTCCGGTCATTAACAACTATGTGACCCCTGTGCCCCCCACCACCAAGAGGAAAGAGCACCCCATCAAGCTCAGCACCAGCAGCATCCATAGGGGCAGGAGACTGCGCCCCACCACCGCCTCCAGTGGAGCTGACGTCAGTGAGGTACAAGCTTTGTTAAAGGTTTCCTCTGGCAACAGGACTTTCCACAACAAACTTAGGCATTTTGAGTTCATTATAAAAAAAACTATTGTTAAATATGTTCAAAGGATTCTTAAGGGTGCTTCTCAGGGTGCTAGAGGTGATGTACATAATGCTTGCTGTAGAGTTTCTATTAAGGATGCAATATGCAACTTTCCTGGTGGACGGTTCACTACCTTCTTATCTCCATGGAGATGTTATTGCATTGAGTTTCATGTCTCAGTGGAAAAGCACATGCTCCATGTTGTTCCCTCTGCTTTCAGCAGTGCATTTAGACAAAAGAAACTGGCCATTTAATTTCAAGATTGTGATTAAGAGCAAACGTGCCTTAAACCTTATGTAGTTTCTTTGTATTTAGAGTGCATGTGTTTTTCTACAGGATGCCCCTGTGCTGAGGAGCTCGGTGCCTCAGAGCAAAGTCTGTGTGAACATGGTGTATCTGGGTAAATCTGTGCACCTGTCACACGACCTGCCCGACATGAGAGACGAGGTGCGAGTGTTTCAGCAGCACTGCGGAGGAGAGAACCTGTGTGTGTACAAGGGCAAACTCAGAGAGGGAGGTCAGTGCACGTCTGTGTCTCTGCACTCACTGTCTTATACCAGTATGAGAGCTAGGCTGTCAAAAACACATACCCAGAGACTAATCGATACGAAAATTAGTATCAAAACTTATACAACTAATAGTGGTATTATTATCATTGTGGTCTTGAATTTGGTATTAAACCCATTATTTAGTACTGGAATAATTTTTGTATTGTGACATTAATGAAAGCAAAGAATATACTTAAAGGTGTGCTATGTAACTTTTCTGGAGAAGGGTACGCCACAGAGACAAGCAATGAGACATAACCTGGCCAAGTTATACTTCAGATGTGTGGAGAGGCAACCCAGAAATAATGCATGTTTTCAATGTACTTTTTAACCTCCTGAGACCCTGTGGCCTCATACGAGGACATTACATTTTTGCCTCTTAGCACCATGATTTTCAATTATTTTAAACTTTCACCTGTAATCAACTAAAAACCTCTACAGCAGCTCCCGAAAGTAAAAAAAACTGCATGGTAAAGTTTAGATGCAAAATGTATGAATAAAACCAATATATTCATGTACAATAATGTCTCTTCATGTATCTGAATGTATCTTCATTTGGCATTAAAATCTGACACATTTTATTGACCACAGCAGACGAGCATCAGGAAATGTCATGTCCTCGTTTGAAGACATTGGGACTATGTTATATTATTGATTGTACATGTTGTTAGGTAAACTTGGGAATATTTAGATGAGTTTACAGTTATAAATTGCTGGACGTTTCTGCTGCTATAGGGAAACTGCTGCCTGTCTCCACTTTTTGCACCTCTACTTTTTTTGTAACGATTGAAAACCAGAAAAAATTAAAACTGTGGACCACATTTTCAGGCCTTTTTGTGTGTTTTTAACCTCACTCACTGAACCCCAACCCGCTCACGGTCGACCTACGTCACATTTGGCAGGTTTAGGGCTTGAAATAAACAGCTAATTGCTGTTTGTTTGTTTTTTGTAATTTATTTATACATTTTAATGTTTTTATATTTTTTAATCAATGGTGTCATACAGAAGACTTACTTAGTAGGTCCTACTTATCCCAAATAGCAAGACAAAATGAAAAATGCACACCAGACAAAAGCTCGGGTCTCAGGAGGTTAAGATATAAAAACATGAATTGAATAAATGCAAGATAATGCCATACTGTGGCATATTCTCCTCCAGATAAGTTACATAGTGCTCCTTTATAACCTTGAATTTGCAGTTTTACATAACTTACCTGAAGTTTACTTTGTGTTTTCCATCAGAGAGTTTCCAGTTTATTTCTCGTCGTCACAGAGGCTTCCCCTTCAGTCTGACCTTCTTTTTAAATGGGCTGCAGGTCGAGCGGCTCAGCTCCTGCTGTGAGTTCAAACACAGGAAGAGCTCTCGCCTCGGGGGGCGCCACGGACATTTTGCCTTCTCTGGGATCGAGGCAGCGTCACCATGTTACAAGTGAGAAATGCTTTGAAAAGACTGACAATTTTAAATGTTTAGAAACAAGTTTTAAAGATCCTCGTTGCTACTGTACCCAATCTTGTGCTATGAAGTTCTGCTATTGTGGTGCAACTTGATGTCGCTGACATTTTAAGTCAAAATTTAGGGACTTTGTAACTGATTATTTTTTATTTTATTTTACCTTTATTTTACCAGGAAATCCCTTGAGATACAATCTCTTTTTCGAGGGAGACCGGACCAAGAGGCATTGACACACATAAAATATAAAATCATGAAGATAAAAAAAAATTACAATCAGCTCAGGGATAACACTCTTCAGTTCCACACTCAGAAAGCAGTGTTTTGAAGGAACTGAGGCAGATGTGTTCCTGCAGCCGCAGAGAGTTCTGAGTTTTATTCCATGTCAGAGGAGCGGCAGTGGAAAAGGCAGTTTTTCCTAACTCAGTGTGGAACCTGGGAACAAAGAGAAGAAGCCGGTGTGAAGAACAGGTTGTACCTGCTGTTGGCGGGAGACAGGAGACTGCACAAGTATGAGGGCAATTTACCCAGGATGGTCTTGTAGATGAAGTTTAGCTAGTGCCTTTGTCTCCTGAGATTGAGTGAAGGCCACGAAAAGCAGAGAGTACAGCTCACAGTGACGGGTCCTGAAGGCAGAGTTGGTGATGAAGCGTAGGGCACTGTGATAAACTGTGTCCAGGCTGTGGAGGGACACATGACAAATGCCTTTTTAGTAGTACATTAGTTAAAATTAATTAATTAATAGCTGATAATTTACCTGTAATATTTTGTCTTATCATGACCAGGGCTTTGTAATTAAAAAAAATTTTTTTTTGATGAAACAAAATGCTTTTCTACGAAAATACTATTTCTTTATGTTAATAATTATTTTGTTTATTTATTTCTGCTCATTTAGATGCATTATAGCTATGGGTTTGGATAAAAAGCCTGTTCCCCCTCCCAAAAGAGCAAAGGAGGATGCCTTTAGAGTGGGGATAGTACCCAGACTGACAGTTACCACAGGACCCGACACAGAAGTGACCAAAGAAGATCCTGAATCCCACTCCGAGTGTGAGACCACCCCGAGAAAAGACACCGAGATCACAGCAGAGGAGGACAAGGCACCGGAAGACAGTAAAGCCAAAGATGGTAAACAAAACATCATCATTTAAGCATTTTGTGAAGAAAATATACTTTAAATAGGTCATTACAAGTTTCTGTTGATAGATTATGAAGAGGACTTTGAAGCTGATGATGAAGGCCCCATTGAAGAGGAAAAGGAAAAGAAATCTGCTTCTCCTAATGAGGAAAAAGAAGAAAGAGTGAAAGAAACCAATGCATCTGACAGTGAAGATAGTGAGAGAGATGGTAGGTGATACAAACACAAGAAACTATACCACAGAACCACTTGTAACATCCAAAAAAACCTCAGGCTTATATTTGAAAAAATATTGCATGAATATGAAAAAAGTTAAGATGATGTTTAATGCTTTAGTCTGGGTTTGTATGTTGTATGTAATTATTTAGTATTAATCTGATTAGTCTGGAGGTTATAGTCCTATCTTTTATTGCTATAATAGTACTACGTTAATAGTGGAAAAATGGTGGAAAACTGTATCACAGGCCACAAATGGTACAGTGATATTTAAACTCAAATATTTTATGTTGTTGTCTGCATTAATCCAGCCTGAGAATGAGATGCAACAATAACTGCCAATGCACTGTTTTTTATGTTTACAGATAACAGAAAGTCATGCTCGAGGTCCAGTTTTTCAGGCAGTGACAGAGAGGAGAGTGAAGCAGAGGAGGTCAAAGAGGCCAAAGAGGAGGCACAAGACAGGCCTGAAGATGCTCAGGAGGAGGTGCAGGAGGAAATGCAGGAGGAGGTGCAGGAGGAGACACAACATGTGGAGTCTAGGTCTGCTGAGGTCCTAGACTGTGAAATACAGGACAGCGCTGGACAAAGTACAGAGATCACTGACACCAGCAATCCATCAGGGAACGAGACCAGAGCGGCGAGTGACACGAAGACCACAGCGGAGGGTGAGAGGAGGACAGAGGAGGAGCCAGAGAGGGGTGAGTATGGGGCAGAGCAGGGGGCAGAGCAGGGGGCAGAGCAGGGGGCAGAGGAAAACCCCTCTGAGTGACACTTTCCACTATTATCACAAGTACACACAACATAGACCACGGCCAAATGCAGTGTTTCCCACAAGTTTATACACACATTTATACACAATATATAAGAGACTGTGGCGGCCCAAACCATCCATATTTTAATCATTTTATGCAATATATGGAGAATAAATGTGACTTTTGGTTCTGCTGATAAAAAAATGAGTAAATACAGATAAATTATAGTTAGTATTATATATTTACGCCTGTCTTATAATAGTGGAAAATGTGTGTGTGTGTGTGTTTGCATGTGTTTTTTTGTTCTTTTGTTTTTGACATTATTTGTATTAGTATTTTGTTTGAATTGCTTTCTTATGCATTCTGTGTATTCACTGTATTTCTATAACACATCTTTGCAACAGCCAGAAAGTGTCCTTCAAAGAGTTGACACTAACCCTTTTGCAAATTTGGAAGCCAATGCTGTACCATATTGCAGTTATATTATGTTTTACGTGCTTCTTAATAGTCTGATTAGGTTCATTAAGTCTTCTGATGTATAGTATTTTGCTTGATGTTGCATTTTGTAATGTGACATTAAAGATATTTTGTATTAAATATCTTTGGCCTTCTCACTTGAGTGGAGTTTTCTTTTCATTTTCATTGTGTATTATTTGATGTGAGTTCAGTTTTTGCAGAAAAAATTGTCACATTTACATTAATGTTTGTTTCCTAAGCCAAATCTGTGCAGGAGAAGTTAGCAGAGGCCATTTTGAAGGAGTCTCACTGCAGCTCTGAGCCTGAGTTTAGTGACACCAGCACAGAGACCACAGAAGCAGGCTCAAACAAGTCCACAGAAAAAGAAACAAAAGGTTGTACACTATTTATATCATGATAAACTTGAAAAATGTAAAATACTAAAGCATAATTTTCTCATGTTTTGTGCTTTAGTTGCAGAGCCAGTGACTGAAGCAGCAGGACAACCAAATGCTGAAGAAGAAAAGAAAACTGATGTAACAGTGGCGATAGAAGAAGTTAAACCCGATGATGAAACTACAAAAGACTCAGAGGAAATGACTGAAGTTAACACAGCACAAAATGACGACAGCGACAACAAAACTGCCTCAGAAGTGGGTAAGGACAAGGACATGGGAGAGAAGGAGGCATCTGAGGAGATAGTGGAAGATGTTAAGAGCTCACCAATTCAAGACAAACTGACCAAGGAAGCAGAGAAAGATGGAGTGAAGGAGGATGAGAAGGAGGAAGAGAAGGAGGGAGAGAAGGAGGAAATAAGTGTTCAAAAGGAGCATGAGTCATCAGGAGTGGATAAGACAGATGAGACTGTGGAGGCCGATCACACAGAACCGCTGACAGTCACAGAAACAATGGAGATGAAAGCTGAGGCCTCTGACACACAAGAGGCTATCAACACTGAAGTAGCACCTGCATCAGACACACAGGGAAACAGTAAGCAGCAGGATGCAATGGAAAACACAGGGCTGGAGAGGGAAGTCAATGCAAAAGATGAGACTATTAATCAAGATGGTAATGAGAAGCCTGTAGTGGAGAATGAAGAGACTGAAGAAGTAGTTGAAGTAACGGTTGAAATGGAGGAAAATAAAGTGGAGAGACATTCTGATTTGAATGAGGGTGATGAAGAACAAATACAAGGAGAGGGTAATGAAGAACACAGAGAGAATCAAATTGAAAACGTAAATGAGGATGTAGCAGTAGAAGAAGTAGGAACAAATTCACACACGGATGGACAGGATAAGGACGAAGGAGTTAAGAGTGAGAAAGATGATTTGGAAGACCAGAAACCAGAAAGAGAACTCATAAAAGAAGAAAATGAGCAAGCAAATAAAGAAGTGGTGACAGTTTTGAACACAGAAGATCAGAAAGAAGATGACAAACAAGCTCCAGGTGAGAAAGTGACAAACCAAAAGGAAGAATTAGAACAGGCAGAAACTGATGAGATACAGAGTGGAGACACTAGCGAAGAGAAAGGCGTCGGTGAGGATGAGAAAAATATTATAAAAAATGAAGAAGAGGTACAACAGTCAGAGAGTGAAGTTATAAATTATGCAGGTGAGAAACAGGACCAACTGGAAAACCAAGAAATCGCTTTTCAAAAAGAAGAAGGGCAAGAACCAAGTGCAGAGAGGGACAATGTAGAATTAACAGACCAAAATGGAAAATCTGATGAGGGAGCAAGTGCTGAAGAGGCTGAACAACATGAAAAAGAAAATAAAAGCATTGTTAATAAGGTTGACGTGAGTAAAGTGGATGCAGAAAATGGAGAGGTGTCAGTTATTGCAGAAACAAAGCAAACCGAAGGAGACGAGCAAAAACAAGAAGCTGAAAACACAACTCAGGAAAGTGATGGTGTTACTCAAGTGGAAGAAAATGAAAAAGAAGAGGGGAAAAGTGAGTTAAAACAGGAGAATGGCAACAATGGAAGCGATATCAACGACGTGACAAGTATTTCTTCAAATCAAGAAGAAATTGTTAAGACTACATGCAAAAATTCAGATACAGCAGAAAACAACAACAATTTGGAGACTGCACAGTCCAATTCTGACAAACCCGCAGGAGAACAGGTGGCTGCAGTGGATGTTTTTGCTGTTGAAGGGGAAAATGGAGATACAGAAGAAGCTAGTAAAGCATCAGAAGAGGGAGCGAGTGTGCTCTTAAAGCCCCATGCCAACTCCTCTTTAAATGAACAAAATGAGCAAACTGATCTGAAAGGGAGGCCAGAAGGATTGACTACAGCTGACAGCTCTGATCTAGTCACTAACTGGGTCACCATGCATCAAACGTCCAAATATTTTGAGACATTTGTTGAACCTTTGGAGGAAATAAGGGACCTGAACCCTGAAGCAACAAATACTGAGTCAGAAGAGATGTCTAGATCTGAAAGTCCAGTGAAAAGGGTGAAAGATGGAGAGAAAGGGAACAGTACAGAAAATGAGACCAAAGATGAAACATCTGATCGTGGGAGTAACCAGTCTGAAGGTGAACAAGGTCTATCAACCAAAGATCTAGCACAGTCCAAGGAGAGGAAAGTTAAACATGCACCAAATGTTGAAAATGAAGAAAATATCAAAGAATCTGTAATTGAAGAAAGTCTAAAGTCTGTTGAGGACAAAGTGGACCAATCAGAATCAGTAGTAGAAAGAAATCATGATAGCTTTGCACAGCTTAACAACAACGTAACATGGACCAGCATTACAAGCAGTCACCTGTCGATCCTAAGTGGAAAACATGAAACTGCTTCTGAAAGTCTGAACGAAGAGAAAGGGAGCGATCTTGGGAAAGAAGAAGCTATAACTATACTACAAAAAGTAAAAACAGAGGAACTTCCTGAAAACAGTTTAAAAGAAACTGAACCCGCAACCAGTGAAGACACCCAGGAAAACAGAAAAAGCAAAGAAGTGACAACACAGTTTACATCATCGACGAAGGACAGTGGGAGTCAACAGGAGTCTATTAAAATTCAAACCAACAGCATCATTGAAGATAAGAGAGAGATTATGGAGGAGTCTAACCACACTATGAGTAAAGAACATCTGAGCACCTTCTCCGTTGATGACTCTGTGTTTGGGCATAGTTCATTTCCTTTAGTGACAACTACCAAAGCGGAGAATGGACATTAAAGCCTTTCTATAGTTTTAATTGACAGGCTGAAGCGGGACTGATTGACAAAGTGGCCTTAAATCCTCTGGACTTTCTGTGCTGGCTTTATAAAGAATAATTATCTAATCATCTACATAATGGGTTGTGGATGCTGCCTGTTTAGACTAGATCATCTCTTCCCATTGTTGTTGACAAAGGGGAATAGTCTATGTAAGGGATAGAGTAGAGCCGTCTATTACCTGTAAACAGATCCTGCCTCTCATGCTCACAAATGTATCAATAATTCATCCTTGTGAGACTCCCATAGCTGCTTTTGCTCCAGTCACACTGTACTGACTTTTGTATTGATGGATTTATTGGACAAAAGCACAATATTTTGACATTTCGTCTTTGATAAGTGGCACTTTGGCTGCATGACAATGTTATCTTTATACAACTGTGTTTCCATTTATGTATGCCTAAACTGCTGGCATCAGATGTCAGTCTGTCTATGCTGCTAATTCTAATGTTACCTCTAAATGTTTTCCTACTAGTATCACAGTGAATTAAGCTTTAGGATTTTGTCTTTGGCACTTACAAGGAAATATTTAATTATTTATTTATTAACTGAAGATTCAATGTTGGCAATGTTAGGAATAAAAAGTGGTTAAAATATCAGTTTGTGTTTTTAACTTGGATACAAATACATCCACAAATGACACAATACAAATAATAATACATAAAGTATACACACTGTAACTGTAACATCCACATTAGTTTGGCTAGTTGTAACAAAATCCATATTAAGTTCTAATCTAAATTTTAAAAAATTGCAGGACTTGATCTTCCACTTCGCACCTGAGTAGTCATTTAGACTACTTAGGCAATAGCAATGTACTGCATGCAACCAAACAGAAGTTATATGTAGATACCAATAGTCCATCTACAAAAAATTTAATTTGAATGTAAAAAATCTATTAAAAAATATCATTTGTAGCTTAATTGCTGTCCTCGAAGCTGCCGTTGCTGCTGAGGTGGGAGGAAAATCTCATGGTGCTCATGGGATCGGACACATAACCTAAAACAAACATAAAAACAAAAACAAACATGAAAACAACAACAAAAACTTTAATAAAAAGCATGGAAGGCTTAAGGAGGCTATCTATCTATCTATCTATCTCTCTCTCTCTCTCTCCATGGAGACAAGGAGGTGGCACCAATAGGCCATGTTACAGGTCAAATCTGTGAACAGGCAAGCTCACTCACACTAATGTTTTCCAATGTATTTCTGAGCCATAAAAGCACCTTTTATTGAGGATATACAAGATAGATGAGTAATGCCATGCTATGTAACATTCTAGGCAAAGCAAACCCAGCTGCATGAGTAAACAGGTGGCAAACCTCCAACAGGAAAAGTTTCATAGTGCAGCTTTAAAGATAATGTATTGGGGGACCAACCATTTCGATCAATTGGAGAGAACTGCATGCTTCTTCTGAGCTCCTCCAGTGTGAGGCCTCCTGATGCCCTCCTTCGCTCACTGCAGTAAAACAACACAATGTCTTATTCAACAGAAAGACAATACAAGCCTAAAAGACATACTGTGGTTCTTTGACATGCAGGAAGCAAGATGAAGCTGGATACAGTGTAATATGAGACCCTTCGGTCCACTCTCACTTTCTCAGCTGGGGTAAACATTATTCAATATTTATGACTGCTTTTGATGAGCAGGCCACAATATCTGCAGAATATATAAACTCTTTGTCATTCTTGCCCGTGGAGTCTAAATAACAAAATGTGGCTAATGTTTAATAGATCCCATTCGTGTCATTGTAGTAGTAGTAATCACTAGCACCACATACCAGGCAGTCTCATAGTGACTGTTACCACAATACACCAGCTCACAGTGAGAAGTCTTTCTTATTGGTCACAACATACATATTTTACAGCCTTCCTGTGTTTTGTTGTTATTTAGTTGCTGGGAAACTCTGACATTTACTGTTACAGGAGGTTCCTTTAGTTAGCCTATTCAACGGACAGTAACAAAATTATTGACCAGATCATAAATTAGCTTTAACTCCTTAACTGGTTACTGGTTTAGCACTTTTAATTGCAACAGATCTGTAGAGGGCATTATGATAATGTTATATCAAATAATATTGTGTGTACAAGTTCTTCCATTGCTTGTTAAAATAGCTCCCCTTTGACAAATGTGAAGTGCTGCTCCTCAACCTTCCATGTCCAAGGTTGGCCTGAAGTGTTCTTACCTCTGAGACCAGAAGGCGTATGCACGTGTATTAAGAGCGTACTCCAGCTCAAAGCGAGAGCGGAGGGCTGCCACATGGCTCCGCCCTGGACCCCCTCGAGCCGCGAGGCAGTCTGAGGATGAGGAGGGGGACAGGGAGCCACTGCTGTTACTGGAGGCAGGTGACATCAGCTACAAAAACGAAATAACAACATAAGGAAGTGTAACTGTGCAGCATATGCAAAAAATGTCAACAAAAGTCCCACTTGTGATACTTTCTGATGATTTCATAATTGGAGCATTTTTGATCAACATTTGAATTGGCTCTATATATGAACTGTAAGTGTATATTTGTATTATAAATAATAATACTATTTATTATACTGTACATGCTGTGAAAGGCATTGACTTGAGTGCATAGCTGTATAACCATAAGCATAATAACTTAAGTATACCTCAATATTGGAAAGGCATTCCTCCAAATTTGATACAACTTCAGAGAACTCCGGTCTGTCCTGAGAAATAAAACAAAGCAATAATACACAGGTGTGCCCTGTGCAGCAGCGGTCAGTCAGTCCACACAGCAGGAAAAGGCTTCAAAGGCGGCTCTGCTCACTCTACATCCAGCTCTTACACTATATATATATATATATATATATATATATATATATATATATATATATATATATATATATATATATATATATATATCTCCACAAACAGTGGGCAGGATATGAGGATACCAGCACACTGGTAAAAATACAATAAACAAGCAACACTAATATAATGAAAACACAATTTGTGAAACACATCAAATCTCAACTTAAAAAGACAGTAGTCCACAAAAGGCAACAGGTCAGGCCTATGGGAAAAGAACAATGGGGCTTATATGCACATTTGCTGAAGGTAATGGTGAGGTTTAAACTAAAAACATGTCCTGAACATGATATTCATAACGCATATATGACCCTCAGTAACAGAAATATTGTTTTATTTGCCTGATATGTAGATTTTTACACCATGTATGTAAAACATGTTTGACCATTTAATCCCTTGTTTACATGACAAACACAGGTTCCACCTAAATCCCATGAGAACACTTAAACAGAACTGCCATAGTGAAAGCCTATTAAGCTTTGAGGAAATATGTCAAAACGTTTCAGTGGGACAAGTGTATTAACGAGGGAGGCCATTTTGAGATAAGAGAGCTGACAACAGGAGAGGAGTGTAGTACCAAAGAACTACGCTAGCACAGCCAACACATCCTGACTCTTAATTAGGCCGAGCCTACATTCCTCGCCAATTATGAACATCATTGCACTGCTTATGCACCAGCAGCAACCTATTATCAGGGGAAAAGGCTGTTTCTTTTATTTTCCCTGGGCCTGCACAATGGCTCAACTTCCAAGCCAAATTATCTTAATATTCTTTTGTTCAAGATATTAAAAAGTATTGTTATGGTCATGGTTAATATAATTTCTTGTTATTGTGCAGTACCTCTGGGGAGGAGTTCCAGCCTCTCATCAAAAGTGCAGAGATGGGTTTGGGGATGGAGTAGCCAATAGGAGGCCGTATGTGATGGTAGGCCATGTCTGCGGCCGCTGCAGCTACAACACACAGTAACACACATTTCAAAACCTCATCATGGAGTACTATTTATTCATCAGTAATATGAGTAGTATAAGATGATTATTACTTGTTTGCCTGAAATGTTTTTGCTTTATATAAAAGTGTAACTTTCTACTTGTCCCCATGAAGATTTTGTTGCTTTGCCTAAAATGTTCAGCAGAATGGCATTATTTATCTCCATGGAGACAACAGGCCAAATAACAGATCAGCTCTTCAGAGAGACAAGCCTGTTCACAGTTAGCATGCTTGTTTTTCATGGCATTTTTAGCAATAAAAACACCTGCACCCCCAAAAACAATTGTTACCTGGTTTCAAATGTGCAAAGGGTATTTCTCCGGTGAGCAGCTCCCACAGACAGAGGGCATAGCTGAACATGTCTGCTTTTACGGAGTACCGAGTGCACTGTGAGAACACCTCAGGAGCCATCCAGCGCAGGTTCTGCACAAAGAAGCACTTTTATTATCATCTGATACACACAGGAAACCAAATATTGATGTAGGATGTTAAAGAAATAAATCATAGACCACAAATGCACACACAATGAAGCCCAATTACTGCTTAAAACACTGTGTCCCAGCAAGGGCAAGTGGTTTCGCACAACAGACATCTCCCAAGAGATGCAGCACACTTAGCACAAAAGTGCAGTGTAAGCACTCTGTATACAGATGATTCAGCTCCAAATCTGCATCACGGCACTTTTTAGCAGAGCGATAATTGATGGCAGGTGCATGCAGAGGCTGAACGACAACAAATAACAAACTCACAACATGTCACAGTGTCAGTGCTGAGGAGACAGTAGTGTATTACAGACCCATGCATAGTAAATAAGGCTATAGATCTATGTGGAGATGAAATACTGACCCCTGGCTGCTTGGTCATGTTGTCCTCATCCACAGACTGAAGGAAACGAGATTCTGCATTGAAGTAAAAATAGCTTTATGGTTTCAGATAACTACTTAAATACTCATTATCTACTTTTGTGTCTGCATTTTAGAACTTTAACGTCACTACTGACTATGACTATTATCTACTATCATCTTTATTATCTTTATTTACATTCTCTATAGCTTAGGTTTTCACAGGAAATATCTATTTCGATGCAAAACCTTTCATTTCTGGGGATTTGGAGAAGCATAAACTTTGAGGTTGGAGTTTGTCCCCTAACTGAAAACAATGCCAGATATGTGTTAAATAACATTATGTTTGACTTGTTTGGTTGTGGTTCTGTAAGACAAATAGTTTGGCCTCACCACCAAAGTCTGCAACTACAGCATGTCCGTCTTCATAGAGCAGAATATTGTGACTGAAAGCAGACAAACACATCAGTGATTTGGGAGCGCATGCTGCTTTATGGAGCAGCCCACCTGTTGAGGTCCCGGTGGATGATGGGCTGGGTCAGGTTGTGCAGGTACTCCATGCCCTTGGCCACATCAATGGCGATGATTAGCTTAGACTGCAGGTCTATGAGCCTGTCCATGGACACATCATTAAAACAGCAGCCACTTAGAGCCAGATCAATGACCCTGCCAATCACACACTGCACTTAACACAGATCAATAGGGCAGTCTATAAAGACTACACCTGAGCTCAGATAGCCCAACACTCCATCTGGATCAATGGCCGGATCAGGGCCAGTGATTGGAGAGGAGGCTTCCAAGGTGGATAATGAGAGCTGCTCTGGGCCTACACACACTTGTCCGACACTAAATAACTCATTAAGGTTGTTTGAAGTCTAGCTGTAAACATTTAGTCTCTGTCATGGGAATCAGATGACCTGTGTAAACTAATACCATTTACAGCAATTACCGGAACTAAATTAATTTATCTCACTCACAATCACAAACATGTTTGCTTTGTGCTTTATTGTGTTCAAATAAAACTAGTTATTCACACTCAGGATATGTGCAACACCTCAAAAGACACAACCAAAGTAGAAAAGACTGACAGGAAATATAAATAGGATAATATGAGTTATATAGACAAATGAAAACATTTGCTGTTACCTCTTCTGTTCATGCAGCAGGGAGAAGAGTGAGCCTCCAGAAATGTACTGAGTGACAATAGCAAACTGACTGGGGTCGTCCAGACAGGCTCCCACAAAGTGAATGATGCAGGGATGGTTCAGACGGCACAGTATGGAGACCTCTCTGCAGAACATGTCCACATCTGATTTGGAGCAGTATGTGTTGGCTCTGTACCTGCACAGGGACAAATAAAACATATTAGGGTAATTTTATGGAGAAAATACGCTACGTTTTATATAGGTTTTATACCGTTTGATAGCAACAATTTTGTTTCTGCATTTGCCTTTGTAAACTCTTCCAAAAGAACCTAGAAAGACAGAAATTCATTAAAATAACTCTGATACTGAGTGGTGACTAGTGGTATGACGAAGAACTATAATTAATTTACCTGATCCAATTATTTCATTAAACTCTAGTTCAGAAAGTTGTAGCTGGAAATGAGAAGGGAGGGTGGCTCTGAGTAGGAGAACCTCAGCCTTCTCTGAGAAAAAAAAAGTTACCATGGGAAATGGCTGGATAGACAGTGTTATACTGTAGTAGGTGTATGTGTAATGAAGATTGTATAATTTAGTTCAGTATTGTAGTAACACTGTGTACAAGAGAGGGATGATATGGCAAAAAGTGATGCTAAATAGTTTTGTCGTTGCTGTTTTTTAAGATAAGTACACACGTACTTGCCTTTATGAAATAACTAAAGGAAGCTGGTTTGTATTCATATTTTGATGGGAGGGTGGCCAATAGGTTAGGGAGGTGAGAAAAGTAGATGGTTTGTATATGAGAATAGAGCTGAATATTATAACTGAATTACAACATATTAACATTATATCACCCAACGTCTAGTCAGCCAGGAGTCTTTCTAGAAATGATATCTAACTACACCAGTACAAAAGAGAATAAGGCAGAAGACTGTAGAGACCGTATATATATCATATATACAGTCTATGGTAGAAGAAGGCCTGTTCTCGTGGCAACAGAATAAATGTTATTCATGTTTGCATTGCCCCGGTTCACTTCACTACCTTTAGTCATGCTTTTGATCTTTCCCAGAGGAGAAGGCACAGACACGTATGAACCATCTATAAAGAAGACAGCATAGAGAATTAAGCTATAATGTAATTCAATGTATAAACATATTTCTAAAAGTTATCTATACGTATCACTTCATATGGTCACTCACCCCCTCCTGGCTGGGAGTACTCATTGCATGGGGAATCATCAGGCCGTTTGTAATGTTTTAGTAATGTCACAATAGCATCATGACCTAATTTTAGGGAAAAACATATATCTTAATAAAAACATTAACATAAAAATGCAGCTGAGTGGACCTTGCATTAAAAATAAAAGAGAAATAATAGGATTGTATACCTTTTTCATAAGCCCACATCAGGCAGGTCTGCTCATCCTTCTCTCCACTGGATCTACTGGGGTCACAGGCCACCAGGTTCATGTCTGCGCCGTTATCCAAGAGGAACTGCACCAAGCGGATGTGTCCATGAAAACAGGCGCTATGGAGTGCTGGAGGACAGACACAGGAATCATTTAAAAGAAATTAAGTTGAATAAAATGTAATATAATCATTTGTTTGCTGATACCTGTGTGTCCATCGCGGCCTTGGTGGTTGATGCTCATTGCATTTTGATTCAACAGAAACTTCACCATGTCCAGGTCTTTTCCATAAGTACATGCACTATAAATTAATTGTTGATATAAATATGAATTGCTATTGGTTAAATTAAAGTGAATATTGAAGTTGCCTGTGTAGTGCTGTCTCGCTGAAGATGTTCTCCTTAGGAATGCTGTCTGTACCAGAAAGCTGGACAAGCTCCTTCACGACTGCAAACTTTCCATTATAGCAAGCCCTGAAGAACAATAACATTTATGCTGCTTAGTCAGATCTCCTTTTCAGTAACGACTCAAAAACTGCCAATAAAACATTTACAGGTGTAATGGAGTGTCCCCATAAATGTTGACAGAGTGAGGCTGCACATCAAAGCCGCCCTGCAGAAGGTAATGCACAATCTCGTGATGACCAAATCTGGCACAGAAGTGAAGAGGGACGTGGTCTTCATTGTCCTGGGCATTCACTGAGTAGGATAAAAAATGAAAATAGCATGAAATACTTTGAAAATAAATTAGTCAAGTAATAAAATATTGTAATGCTAATAGCCTGAAGTCCTAGGTTTTACCATTAGCCTTGCTTTCTTCTGACATTAGAAGTTTGCAGATGCTGAGGTCGCCCTTTGCAGCAGCCAGATGCAGTGGTCGGTCTCCTACTTCACCAGAGGCATTCACATCAGCACTGAACTTCAACAGCAGTTTGGACACCTAAAGCACAAAAATACACTTTAGTTGTATCAGAAACACACACGTGAATACAGACAGATAGAATAGACTAAAAACAAGTCTCACTTGCTCGTGACCATTGTAGGCTGCAATATGAAGTGGAGTGAAAAAGACAGCATCTTGGACATTCACAAATGCTCCATGTTGTAGGAGTATATCAGCTGTCTGTACAAGGTGAAAACAAATATGACACAAATGTAATAAACTAAAGTATAAACTAAATTACTCTACAGACCCTACCTCATGGTGTCCAGCTAATGTGGCCACATGCAGGGCAGTGAGAGCCCCATAGCCCACCTGTTGAACATCTGCGCCTCCATGGAGCAGTGCTGTCACAAGCTCAGCATTATCCTGAGGAACAGAAACTGAATGTTAAATGTTTTCACAAATGCAACACTACCAGATACTGTATGTCTGAACAACAGTTGTTGGCTTTGTGTGTACTTGCACTCCACCATGTGGTAAAACATTAGAAAGACCTTGACAATTTTTCCCATAAAATGACAGAAACTTACCTTGTATGCCGCTAAGTGAAGAGCAGTAAAGCCATTTTTAGACAGTCGTGATGGACGCAGGCCTTTGAGGATCAGGGTACGAATATGGCCTGTGTTTCCTGTGAACAAAAATGTAACTGTCAACAACATTCTTTCATCAAAACTCATTTTGAAACGATTGCTAATGATTAAAATGCATAATTCATACGATTTCTTTGAACATAATCAAAGACCAGAGAGAGTCACCCTGCTCTAATCCTCTTTCTCACTGCCACATGTTGTTTGGCAGTTATTAATAGACTGTGGTGGGCTCACATACCTCCACAGACACAGCAGAGATGCAGCAGAGACAGCCCCTTGTCTGTTCGGTAGTTCAGGTTCACCTTCTGAAAAGCCTCATCGGAGCTAAGAGACAAAATAACAACACTGTTTTGTGGCATTTTAAGCATTTTGGTGAAGTCATTTTCAGATTTAAAAAAATTCAAATATCATCACCTAAAAGCAAGGTTGAGATCTGCTATCTGGGATTCTTGTAGCTGGAAATCATCCTCCAGTCTCTCAATGATAACGCCATATGATTCACACACCTTCTTCTTCCACTCATCTAAACCCAAAAATAATAGTTACCCACTCATGGCTTAACATACATTTACATGCACTGCTATATAGTTTACACTGTAATTAAGGTCAAGTAACTCTTGGAAGCTATTTTGAATCATGCCTACATTTTTGTCAGGGAGAAAGTCTCACATGATGCAAACTTACTAAAGAAAAATGATCAGAGCTTTACCTGTACATGTCTGAGAAGGTCTTGATTTATAATTTCCCATTGATTCAGCGGCTCTCCTACTGTGCGCCCTGTAGTTTGGTTAACTACAGTCAAGTGGTAATGCAATCTGCCACCGTTCCACAATTGCCCCGGTGCAGATAAAGGGGGATCATGACGGGGACCTAAAAATAAAACCCCTTTGAATGGAATGTCTAACAACAATGACAACTGATCTGCCTTCAAAATGTGAACCTCGGAGTTATTATATCTTAGCATCCAACACACAAAGCAAGGGATTTCTGTTTTTTTTTTTATTTTGAGTTAATCTAGAAAAATGATTGTTGCCTAAGCCTAAACCAATCTACATAAAAATGGCACATTGCGTTACATAAGTTAGATTCCTTAATACTATAATTTTCAAACTGTGGTCCCTGGATTGTGTGTTAAAGTAACAGAAAGAAAAAACACCTTTCACTTACTACATTTTGTTAAAAAGTAATAATAGAAGTACAAATAATATGCTCTCCGTTATAGTTGTTTTCACATAAACCATAAAAGTGACTGCACAACAAAGATAAATTAATGAAAATGATTTAATTATAATTTATAATATTAATATTAAGTATAATTAATTATGTATTAAGTATAATTAATTATGAAATTATTAATACATGTGAAAACAATAATAAGCAATACAAAGGACAACTTTTTTCTTGTTTCAATGTCCCACAAGAAAGATTTGTTCCTGATTTTGCTTACATTATTTAAAACATGATTAAATCCAATTCTATACCCATACCAAATAAAACAGGACTATTGGGCTGACAATTTCTGAGTAATTTCATTGAAAAGTCCTGTTCTAAACTTCAACATCTCCTTCAGATTCTTGGTCTGTAAAGCCTGCTGCATCGACATCAACTGTATGTCTTTGGGTAAAGTTATTGTAGTGTTATTGAGCACAGCTTGAAGCATCTCCAGGGACTTGGAGAAAGAGGTTTTCTGATCGGAGAAAACGGGAAAGAGACAAGCGTTCCACAGACTGCAACAGGACACGTCACCAGAAAAATGTAGTCTTTCACTGTCCATTTCCCAGTGGGACAGGCAGTCAGGTAGACTCAAACCAAAAAGTTTCAGAGCTGAGATATTCGCACGATGGTCCACAGAGCTCTTTAGGTTGTCATTTATCCCAAACACAGCTGTTACATATCCAGTGTTGTGGTTGTGGTTGATGCAAAGTGAATGCATGAAAACTGAATCAGGAACAGTCAGACCAGGACCAATCCAGCAGCTACTTATTATGGACCCTTTGCTAATACAAACTCCCACTTCAAGTCTGCAATATTCTACAATTGAACCGATCCCCACAGAGCAATTGTGATCAACCATGCTGTACATCACGCAGCAAGACGTGGTGTCCTCATTGTTCTCACTGTTGTACAGGCTAAAGGCAGACGATAGAAGGCCTAGTTCATTTCTCATTGCTGTGTCTTGAGTTAGGTGATAGAGGAACTCAGACGTGGTCCCGATGTGGTAAAACTTGGAATTGTTCAGAAGAATCACATTCAGTGGTGTGCCTCTAAGAAGGTGGAAGATCTTTTTACGGATTTCGACCAGATTGCCCTCCTCTTTGGTGACATTGGCAGTGTTGCTGGTGTAGTCTATGGAGGCTCCTGGACCAAGAGCTTGAAGGAAATCTCCATATGCATCAATCTCACATTCTAAAGGTCCCACTTCTTCGAGTAAATTGAGGAGAAGCTTTGAGGTTTTGAGGTCAAAGTAATACGTACTATCTGTATACACAAACTCTCTGCCTGGGATACTATTACAGACAGCTCCAGTGTCTCGCATTTTATTGACACTGGGTTTGTGTAGAAAACGCAAACAGGAAGTGGCCTGCATTTCCGTGTGAGACAATGATTCGTAAGAGTCCAACACAAACACTCCATGTGTGGTGCCTATAGACAGAGAAGATGGGTGGCCTAAAGCAGTAAAGCCAGGTTTGTCAAAGCTGATGCACTGATCTTCTGCGATACTGTACAGCTCGAGATCGTCAGCGCAGGTCACAAGAACGCCAGGCTTCATGTGTAATGGGAAGTCCACATACATGGCCATTTTTATCTCCAACATCTGGTACAAAGGGTTTCCCAGGGGCAGCGCAGTAAAGATTTTCCCTAACGCACTGGCACTAGGCAATCGCTGACTCAGCCCACCTAAGGAAGCAACAATGGAAAAAGAAAAAAAAAGGTGATTTATAATTAATTTGCATGGTGATTTGGATCTGAATCATTTGTTTATAGAGGATTACCTCCCAAGGGAAAGTATGTGCAAGAATGTGTATCTATTACAGATGTCAAAGTAGTATTAACTTAACAATTTTTGCAAGATGAAATGTACTTGGGCACAGAAGGGTATTAGTGATCACAAATAAAATAAACAAATAAATATATTGCAACATAATATTTTTATACAGTAAATATAATTTTAAAAGAACCAAACCTGCATGAATTAGCAGAACTTTGAGTTTGTTCAGAACTGTCCCATAGATGTTACTGAGGTGCTGAAGTGTGTACAGAGTGGAGCCTCCATTCCCTAAAAACAAGGACTTAAACTCTTAGTACAGAATTACAGGGCAATTAAACACTATTAATGCGTGAACTGTACTCACCGATTTTAGAGCCAGGTGGATCCGAGACAACTTCGTAGTCAACTCCGAGAGGAATCTCCTTTCTTTTAATTTTCTCATTTATCTGCAGCTCATACGCGTCTTTTTGACTCTCATCCACAGCTGTCACTACGACCACATCCCAGAACTCTCCAGGCTTCACCTCACGCCCTTGAGTAAAGTTAAATCCATCTAAGAAGCTGTCATGTTACTTTAAGCTTAACTAAAGGTGACACTTTCCTTACCTCGCAAATCGTCAAATTTAAGTAGCTTCTGGTGTGTTGCGATCTTCAGTTGTTTGTTATATTCCTCGTTCATCGTGGTTTCGCCGAATAAATAAAAAAGTTAATCTACTCAATAAAACAAATATGTTGTGCATGCACAGCTGTCAGCATCTACTTCCGGGTATTGTCACGTGACTCACTCAGCTCATGCTGATTGGTTCGTGGCGTATCTGACATGTACATATCCATCCATCCATCTTCTCCCGCTTAATCCAGATGGGTTGCCCAATCCTCATAGCGCCTGCCCCCCCCCCCCCCCCCCGTCCCCATTGCATTAAATTGTGAGACGATATTTAAGTGACATGCTTGTAAAAACAGGTACAGTGCTCTACAAAACATAATGCACACTACAGGCACGAGCAGAGGCAGATATTACATTCCTCTTGCAGATGCATTCAACTCTATTTTCATTGAGACACAGACATCATATCGCTCCAAGGGTCTGCACCTGTTACAACTCCCCAAACTGTACAAAATCCCCCAAATGTACGCTCCAGCTGTATTTTCTTTTCTCATAAAACATGGTTAAGGAATGGCAAGAATGCTGAGAGCAGGAACTAATACTGAGACAACAGCCCAAGTGAGGATAATCCACTGGCCTATTGTGTTTATTGTTCATTTAAGACAGCTTGAAATGAAGTGCATTGGAGTAAGTGCATTGGAGTAGAAATGCAATGACATGAGTTAAATTTAAATATAGAAAATATACCATTCTTTAGCTATATATTATAAACCCCACAGAGCGGTAGAAAGCAGTAACAATGTTATATTTTTACTTCAAACAATGAGGTCCAAACTAGAAATGATCATAAATACATATGTATTAAATATTATATAAATTAGTATTGCATAAGTTAAATCTATTCTTGCAAAAACCAAAGAAAGTTAAATTATGTCAAAGAGCTTTACAAGACTGTATTGCTTCATAGTGCCTACTATATTACATTATTGTACAGTTCAAAGGAGACAGCATTCTTATTGCTGTCCAGAGGAAGTTTAAGCTGTCTGACTGTGCTTGTTAGCTTCCAGAAAGAGACTACAAGCAGCAAATGCACTGTAAAAACTGGAGGAAAGCCCAGCGATGTCTGTGGAGATGTAAGGCAGGACTCCTGGTGTGGCCTGGTTGTAGTATGTGATCTGAAACAAACACAGAGCACTTCAATGCATCTGTTCATAATAGCCTTGTATAATATAGTGATAAAAAATGGGTGGAAAATGTTTGCATGCAGTGTGAATATGTCCAACCTTGGACACAGAGCTGCACTCTTCCAATATGGTAAAGCCAGCACAGAGCACCTCTCCCCTGTTGTACTCCTCAGTGGGAGGGTGAGTGGGCAAAGTGACTGAACGCAATGCAATCAAATAAGGGTCCCTAAGAAACAAAGGTAGTTATTTTTAATAGGAGTAAATGGAAAAAACCTGCATCCAGGATAACATCACATGTGAAGTCATACATTTACATTTTGTGTTTTGGATGTCTAAGTATGATAGAGCACCTGGCATCACAGGGTTTCCTTCGAGATGCCAACAGTATGAACTCCATGCCTTTGTCTCGTTTAGTGACTGATGGGGCAGTTACCCGATATATGGTGTCGTCCTCATCTGCCTGCATTATCACCTCACACTCTCTGGAGAAATATTAAAGGAACGACATTATGTTGTTTCTGATTTATCTTTTAATGTTGTTTCCTCAACAAAAACATACCTGGAGTTATGTTTTGTTTCATTTGTTTAAAAGGTGCACTGCGCAACTTTTCTGGTGGAGGGTACGTCACTCGCTTGTCTCCATGGAGATGTTATTACTTTGCCTAGAATGTTCCATGATATGACATTAAACACATCTATCATTATGGGTGTTCCTATTGCTAATTGCAAAAAAATTCTCTCTGTGAATATTGTTGCCTCTCCACAGATCTTAGCTGTAATGTAGCCTGTAGTTGTCGCCCTTGAGATACTATAAATAGGTTTAATCTCAACATTCCAGACAAAGCAAAAACATCTCCAAGAATACAAGCAGGTGACAGACCCTCCACCAGAAAAGTTGCACAATGAACCTTTATCACACAAAGTGCATATTTAGGCTGAGTTCAAACAGAAAACACTCTGTTCTGCCCTGTTATGTCCTGTGATGATAAAGGAAGTGATCCACTGTGTTTTTAAACTCCACCTTCACTAAAATTATTTGGATGATTAAAGCCCTGGAATTGCCAATCTCTACTATACTTAATGAAAAAGCTGCTAACTTGAAAACTACAACTACATGACATCACAAGGTAGAACAGGCAATTTTGAGCTTTGGAGATGTAGACAGACTAATAAACCAGGCTTACTCAAACATGTGAACGACGCAAAAAAAACAACTCCAGGTATGTTCTTGATCAGGTAACAACATTCTAACATGGTTTAAATCTCACAAGAGCCAATTTTGTGTAATATAGGACCTTTTAGTAAAACTACAGTACAATACAAGATTGTAAAATATTAATGACCAAAGGGGCATTTACTTACTCATAGTGTTGGTCCCACTGTTTTCTCCTGGTTAGGTCGGACAGTAGATGAAATGTCTGCTCTGCTGGAACGCACACACGCATCTCCACCTTGAAGAGCAGCCTCTGGTGTTCCTCCTGTGTGTACAACCTGACCTAAGATGCACAGTCCATAGTGAATCAAGGCATATTTCCCCACAGGACAACAGCTAAAACATGTACGACATGTCTGTTGTGTTTTGGATATAAACATACATGTAGTGGAAAACCTTCACACTTCTGACCTTGTTTTTCTCAGAGGTTAAAACCCAGCTGTTTCTGGCATCCATTAGTTTCAGAGCTGATACATTATTGTAGCTCAGGTACATCTATAAATTCGAATCACGCAAAACATAATCATAAAGCAACACTGATATTACGAATAAAACAAACAAGCTCAGAAATACCTGGTTACTTGGATCCCAGGGGACAGATAGAGGAACTTCATTTTGCTTACAGGAGATTATATATTTCCTGCACAAATAATTAATCATTAGCTTGTAAGCAGACAAATTTAGAATTAAATAAAAAAAACATTTTAAATGTATACATTATGAATAATTTAATATTCAAAACAAACGCCACCTGTCAAGTCGAATCTTCTTTCTAGCAATGGCTTCCTTATAGCGTCTTATCCCCTCCTGTTCAAACAGACAATTAAAACTACTCATATTTCATCATTTTGATACAAAACAAAACTGGTGCTTTTTTTTTTCATAAAACTCACCACAGGTTCAGGTCGAATTCGTGGAAGAGTTTGTGGTTTCTGGTCACTGTCTAGAACTTCAAATGTCATAAAAGCACTGTTTATATGACGCAAAGGCTCCCCACCCTGGTAGGCCTCTGCACATACTCCCACCTCCATGCTACAATAACAATAAACCATATGTAAACTGAACATTTTATGGTTTTAAAGAAAATACAGAGATTAAAGAATAAACCCACCTGTGCTTAAAAGCATTATTTACAATGGCTTTTAGCACCAACCGATCGCCAATGTGTGATGGGCCCCGAAAATGAAACATATCAATGGTCCTAAGAGTTGGGTGAGCGTTACATAAGCGGCTGAAATAAACAATAAAAACAAAACATTATTAGAAGTTATTATTACTAAATGTTCACTCAGGTAGCTGCATCTGGCTTAACATATGTGTACATGTAAACTCAAAATGTTTAATTATCAGAAGTGCAGTTTGGAGATACTTTGGCCCATACAGATTTGCACTGTGCTTGAGATTTTTAAACATCCATCCATCTTCTCCCGCTTAATCCGGCTGGGTCACGGGGGCAGCTTGCTGCCCAATACTCATAGCACCTGACCCCCCCTATGAACCTCTCTGCAGGTGGTGAGCCCACAGGAGGGTGGACAACATGGTCCTTGATGTTAGTCCATAGGGGTGCGGGCATGTTTTGGGTTGATGGGGGAAACCGGAGTACCCGGAGGAAACCCATCCAGACACGGGGAGGAACATGCAAACTCCACACAGAAAGGCCCGGGCGACCTGGGGATCGAACCCGCAACCTTCTTGCTGTGAGGCTTGAGTGTTGCCACTCAGCCACCGTGCCGCCGATTTTTAAACATTTTTAACAAATTATTTATTTAACATTTTATGCGATGCCAATGCCTAAGAAATCAACTAATCAATGTCATGATAGAGAAATATTTTTTGAATTGATAGTATAGCTTTATTCATTGACATATCATTGTACAGTATGTTGTTCATAAGCAATGTGTTAGGTAATACCAGGTTTATTACCATGCTGAAATGGTGGCCACATTCTCCATCCAGGCCATGATCTGGCCCCCGAATGTGCTGACCTGATGGTTTGCATGAGGCGGTAGCACCAGCTCCACACTCTCCACTCGCGTCCTCTCTGCTGGCACAGCGTCCCCGTACTGCTGGCACTCTCCTGGAGGGAAACAAGAACAAGGAGCTTAACCAAATCAGATTTGAAATGAAGCAATAACAGCATCATATGCTGAGTTATAAAGCCTGTACCCAGCTGAGAGGTGCTGCTGCTCAGTAGGTCTGTAATGATCTCAGCGTGTATGAGCCTCATCCTCCGGCGCTCGGCTGCCAGGCTGTACTCCATCTGCTCCGACTGTGTGTGCGGGATCACCTGCTTCAACTGGACCTGTGCACCATAATCATAACATGTTTGCAACAGAAAACTAAATTACCTCAAATACTGTACATAAAGTGCCACTTTACCTTCCCAGCCTCAGTTCGCCTGGCGACAAAAGTGGCAAAGGCATGGCACACCCTCCACTGTCTGTCTGTGTAAAGGTCTTCACAAGTGACAAGTATTCCAACCTTTACAAGAGACAAGTTTACAACATTTGTCTGAATGAAGTGAAAAGTTCACCATTGTAAAAGCAGGGTTATACTCACCTCCATACTAGATGTGAAGGCTCTGTTGACTTTTGCAATAATATTAACAACTTTTCCAACACTGTTGGAAACACACATGTCTTCATTGTCAACACTGGCTTTGATTATACTAGCAACAATACCCTAGAGCAGGGGTCTCCAGCTTTCCTCCTGTGAGCTACTTTTTGTAAAACAAAAATGCCAATGAGCTATGATACCTTTAAGCTACAGGTTGGAGACCCCTGCCCTAGAGCCTAGACTAGGTTCTCATAATTATCTGAACAAATCTGATGTTAGACATAAAATGTCAATAAGGAACATGGAGTACAATACTGTACCCAATGGTGTGTTCAAAATGGATGTCATCCACAGAGGCAGTGATACAGGAACAACCAGCATGTCTTTCCGCTAGAAGTTATTGAATAAATTAGGCAGGGAACACATTTCATGGAGGGATGATAACTAATAAAGTTCTATTTTTTTTAATCACTTTATCAAATGACTAAAGCCAAAGACAAACTTGCCCCTGGATTAAACATTTGCATGTGATTTTGCATCCGTGCTGACATTAGACGGTATAATGGTGCTGACCTGACAGACAGGCAGTGGAGTCCATCCACTTGAGTAGCTGCCCCACACTGAGCTCCCCTCGGTGGTTTGCATGGCAAGGCAGGACAATCTGGCTCATCTTTACTTCAGTGAGGTTTCTGTACATTTCACCACTCTCATCACTCTCCCATCTCTCTGCATCCTTTTCATTTGACATCACGGTGAGCTGTGGTATAAAAAACAAAACTTTTAGTTGCTATTTAATGGATTTTTATATTCTACTATTTTTTTTTTTAATAGCACTCATTGGGTGTCTTGTGTGCTGTCACACAACTCCTATGCCATCCTGCAAAGCACTGCTGAATATTGACAAATGTAAAACAAAGGTTTAGATAATAACACAAGTTAATATGCATTTAACATTGTATTATAACTCCTGTAATTGTAAAACTGCGTCTTCAGTGTGCATGTATTATATTGTGTCAGTCTGGCTCAGTGCAGGTTAAGATGCTTTCAATAATCTCAGATGAATTTCACAACAATGCTGCACAACTTCAAGCCTCTGAAAGTATTACATTTTTTATAAAAATATATTAATACAATGGCTATTTTAGTCAATGTTGTCACTGCCTTTTTTCCAAAGCTTGGGCACAAAGTATTTTAAGAACAGGAGACACGAGATTAGTGGAGTCTATTTGTTGGGAACTAAGTGTTTGGCCATAACTTCTGTCCTAGAGGGGCACACATGCAACCCACGAGACCTCTTTTTGACGGGTCACCTGTTTTTCCTGTTACTGTTGACAGGTGTAGTGACCTTTACATGACCACACGAACGGAATACCAACACTGTCAATGAATTTTAAGCCGGTTTCTATCCCAAGTACAAAATCATTGTGTTTGTCTGTATCTGTTGACTTGACTCAGCAGTTAACTAAATACACCACACGGTCGCCCATACACTTGTCTGCACTTACCCCAAAAAGTTGTTACAGAAGGTCAAACTGAGATCAAGAAGAGTTGTCCAAAATGTCTGCTACAAAATATAAAAGCAGCTAGAGGAAAACGAGTCTGCGGGCCAGACAAGGGCTCTGTGCATTCTGTGCATTTTGCCCACATGAACTCACGCACCCAACAATCTCGCAACTGTTAAAGCCTCACCACCATCTGAGCTGAAGGAGAGGGAGGAGGGGAGCCGACCCCTGTCGTGTTTCATTTTAAGGTGGAATTTCTCTCAAGTGCGCAGATGCTTTTTTCAGGCAGACTCCAATATCACTGTCGCCTATACAGAGGGAAGAACAAAAAAATAATAATAGAAATTAATAAATTTCACAATCTAAGTCTACATTAATTCATTTCGTCTGCACTTTTTATTGATATTTTTATGTATTTATTATGTATGTATGTATTATTTTATGTATGTATGTATGTATGTATGTATGTATGTATGTATGTATGTATGTATGTATGTATGTAGCTATTTTATTTTACCACATATGTTAAAGGTGCTCTATGTAACTTTTCGGTTGGGCGTCTGTCACTTTTTTGTTTCTATGGATATGTCATGCTTCGAATGTTCCACAGTATGACATTAAACAGATCTATCTTACATTCTTTTATAGGCTGTTGCTCAAAAATACCCTGAAAAACAGTCTGATTTGGTCTCCGTGAAGGCAGAAAGTTTTAATACCATAATATGAAACATTCCAGACAAAACCTCCTGAAGAAAAGTTACGCTTACTTTATATTCATACTATACTTTTTGGTTGGGGGTTCGTCACCCACTTGTTTCTATGGATATGTCACTGCTCTGCCTGGAATGTTCCACAGTATGACTTTAAACAGCTCTACCATACCTTTGCTCAATTACGGGTGGTTTTACTGTTCAAAAAAACAGAGAAAAACGATCATTCTGATGGTGAGTTGGCCAGGGCCTCTCCACAGATCTGACTGGTTTGGTTTGGACTCGATGACGATAGAAAGGTTTAATGCCATACTGTGAAACATTCCAGACAAATCAATAACATCTTCATGGAGAAAAGCATTAAACGGACCCTCCCCCGGAAAAATTACACAATGCACTTTTAAAAGCTAAAAAATGTGACCACCTCTATGGTAAATTGATCTATAAGTGACCAATAATTAGATCGAATTGATTGAAAATAATCAATCAAATGTACCGATTGCACTAATGTACCGATTGCATGCAATGTGTAATACCCCGTTTATATTCAACAAGTGTTACAATTAATGTGCATTCTTGCCCCAAATTGCGCTCATTAAGAATCCGCGTCAAAGCCGTAAAGTGAAAGTATGAATAGGCAGACCTTAAGAGGTTTGGAGGCCGCTGATTGGCTGAGACGCGCGTCAGTCAGCGTGGCCCCGCCTCCCTGGACGAGGCTCGGTTGAGTCGTAGTTGAAGAGGAGTGCGGTTGGAGTGCGGCCGCGATGATCTGACAGATGAAATAGCGAAAAAGAGAAAGACCTCCCACACTAAACAATGTTCCCCAAAGGCAAAGGCAGCCCGGTGCCATCGGACGGTCAAGCACGAGAAAAGTAAGCTCAAAACGTTCATTTTTGTGCGTTATCTACGTCGCAAGTTGCTCCCTCATTCTCCGTTGTTTGCTGGACAGGCGAGCAGAAGGCGATTTCCTCCACCAAGAAGGGAATTGAATGAACCGCCTTGTCTGCTCGCCATTCCTTCCCTGTGTTGCGCTACGGCTCCCTTTGGCTTTATGTTCTTTTTAAACACATTTATCGTCGTTTTGCGTGTATTTGTGCTGTTTTATTTATCGACTGTGCTGCAATAGTTGTTTATTCAGAGCAGAGCACAGTGAGAAGAAAACAATAACATCGCCTTGCTACCACATTACATTGTTTCTCTGTTGCGTTCATGTCCCCCAGCCCCATCAGTGCCACCAGGATACTGTACCTAGCAAATGCAAAGCCCCGAATGTAATAATGTATGTTTTAATATCATTTTACACATTTATAACACGATATCAATACACTTTGTAGAGTTAAACATCTCTTTGTTATCCGAGCTTTTGCGTATATGTACCTACTCCCCATTAAATTTTTGGCACAAGCTACTGGCAGCCATTGTTCTGTGGGCCTCTACCCGAGTCAGCCACTGCTTTAGAAGGACAATTATTTCGTGTTTGTGTTTCTTCTTGTTAAACTGGAAATTACTTTTACACAGGTTGGCTCTCTATGTCTATGAGTATCTATTACACATAGGAGCACAGAAGTCTGCACAGACCTTTCTATCAGAGGTAATTGATTTTGTATTCTGGGCTGTATCTAAAAGAAAATGATATACTCAAATGTAACACATCTAATTATATTAACATGTATATTCATTTATAAATAATAAAGTGAATTCTATTGTTATTTTCATAGATCCGATGGGAGAAAAACATAACTCTCGGTGAACCTCCTGGATTTCTACATTCCTGGTGGTGGTAAGTGATGATGTTGCCTTCTCTCTGTAAATAGGACTGAAGGTTGTTTGTGTGGTTGTGCATGCTTCATGACCTGTCTTGTCTACAGCGTATTCTGGGACTTATATTGTGCTGCGCCGGAGAGGAGGGAGACATGTGACCACTCCAGCGAAGCAAAAGCCTTCCATGATTACGTGAGTAGTGCCTATATGAAAAGAACTGATGCTGTATGCCCAGTCTTCTTGCTTACGCACACACTACATGAGCTGTCAGGACTAAAAAGGATCACAGAGCTAATTGGTCAAATTGAAAGTTCTGTGAAGTTATCAGAAATCTACACTTAAACCTGCAAAGACGTAACTGGTAAAAGGTAACTGGACTGAAATATGTTAAAGGTCTGGTCTAGAATTATGTGCCTCACTTTCAGTTATTTAACATAAAGGGGCAATGTCAGTTCAGTTATTTTCTTTAGATATATGAGTGGTCATCTGCACTGTACATTGGTTGAATGATGCACCCAACAATAAGCTTTATGGGCTTCTGGGAAATGATGCTGAGGTCGGCATGTTCTCCTGACTCAGAGCTGGCCTCCCCTGCTTGGCGTCTGTAGACTGCATGGGCTTATGTCTTGTCCTGTGTATCCGTGGGTCTCTTAGATTTAATTAATACAATACTGCGAACACTGAAAGGTTGACAGGTTTTTTGGTGTTTTTGACTGTATATTGATGTAATGGTTTTGTTGTAAAAACATTGAAAATCCTGCGTTATTGTCAACTGCAGTGTAGTGTTGTTGTGCTTACAGGAAGAGGTTAGCGTTGAGACGTTGGTCCTGCTCTTGGTAGATAGGGTTGTCAGGGTAACGGGCCTGCTGATCGAGCAGGTGACCTGGGATCCAGGAGAGTGGCTCCAGTGTGGCTCTACCCTTTAGTAACCACACTTTTATTTGTGTGTGCCCTCATACGCATACTAGATAGCACATTCTCTGTTAAGTGTGATGGCATATCTATTCTAAGTGCTTTTTTGATGGATTTGGTGCCATTTTTGACAAAGACTTTAAATTCTCATTGGTGAAGGGAGGAGAGTGTGGTTTGTGTGAGACTCACCTTTCACTGTTTGATACTCTCCTTATGGTTGGGGTCAAGAGGATGTGCGTGGACAGTACTAGTCCTTGGACCCTAGCCTTTGTCTAGGTGTGGGGGAGGTGAGGGCTGCTCTGTTAGCCGGCAGCAGTCGTAAAGCCCCGGTGTATTCACACTGCCTCTGATGAACGCTCCCCCAGGGGCCCGTCGCCATGGCTTCTGCTCTGATTGATGGCTGTCATGCAGCTGAAGGGCAGATTGGAAAAGGAAAGGGGAGTGGCACTGTGGCATATGCCAGCATCTACAGCAGTGAGATGAGGGGAGAGAAGAGGAGGGAGAGGGGGAGGAGAGAGAGGAGCATCCAGTCAGGAGCCACTGTGGGTTTATGATGTTGATTGATGGTTAAACATTTACAAGCTAAACATGGGGACCAGTTTCTTTTGAGCACTGGTTTCATTGGAAGAAGTGAAACCGTGAATACCCTGCCCGGGTCACAGATTCACTGTTGGGTGGTCTTCACTTCAGATTAGTCCTCTCATAAATTTCAAATTTGTAGGAATCTATATTTTTTCCTTGATTCACTTTTTTTATATGATCACATAGTTGGCTCTATGGTCATCCACCCTTGTGCTTTTCTTTCTCCTGCACTTCAGTCTTTTTGTTTTGCAAAAATGGAGCATATTCACCACCACTCTGGCCTTTTCTCACCCCCTCCAGAGCAGATTGAGGGAAAATTTGTTTGTCTCAAATTGTGAGTTCTAAAGGGTACTAGCACAATTACACGCTGAATCATGGTGGGTGTGTGGTGAGATTAAGTTATGTTGGTGGGGTGTCTGCCTTAAAGCCTGTCCACTGGGAAGTGAAGAAAACAACTCTACAAGGAGCTGAGCCTGGGGCAGGGCTGAGACATCTGCCCCTTTCCTGTTGCACAGTGAATGGACAGACATGGCTCATTGGGATCAGCATCAGTCTGTAGTCCAGCGAGCACAGCTGTGGGCCTACAGCGATAAGGATCTCACATAGCGTGCCTGTGAAGCCACCATGCAAATCTGTTTAGCATGTTTATTATACAAACCTTTCTTTCTGCAATTAACTTTTGTGGTCAAAAATAGATTGTGTTATTTCTCCAAGAGATGAGTGTTTCTATTAAAAATCTCAGACAGGTTTGATTGCTGTGTAAAAGTAAATCAGATATTTTCCCAAACAAAAATATAAAGTGGAAAAATCCATGCACACGGGTGCCTACTATAAAGGTAATGTCACGAAGGAACAGATCCTAACTTTTAGCTTGTGCCTGAATGACTTGTCTGGGCAGTTCACATCTGGTTAAACGGGTTAGTTACTTCATCATGCTATGGCTGCATTTCTTTGCATTTAGTGTTAGTTGGGGCAAAATGAGCCTCTAGTATTTATACATTGTTTCTTATTCCCTCCTAAAGCTCAGAGTGTCATTGTTTTTGTTCTAGGCATTTACACGCTTCTTCCATTGACTAAAAGAATAATGGAGCGGAGGATGCTGTTGAGCTGAGGCCTTTTATTGGTGGTCACATGACCACTGTGAATGTCAGACTGTGATAAGAAAGCAAATGAATAAATGCATGTGCGCATTCACATTCATTATGTTAACAAACCTTGGGACCATTGCTGTGGTGATGGCCACCACAATCTTGGTGTGCTTTGCATTATAGGTAACTTTGAAGTGGACAGAAAGAGTCCTCTACTGTATGCTTAACAATAATAAAACTATAGGCTTTAGATTTATGTAGTGTTTAAAGTGGCACATATAGTTGGCACACGTCAGTCTCTCCCCTCTTTACTGTGTGTCTTGTGCTCGTGTCCCTGTGGTGTTTGTCCCATTTTTCCCTCTGGCCTCACTTCTCTCTCTGCTGAGGTATTTCACAGAGGCCCTGCAGTTGCAGCTGATATAATTAGGCAAGGTGGAGCGTGATCATTATTGACCACTTCTGTTTGTAGACTAGAGGTGGGCAAGATATTGCTAATATTGGGAGTGGTGGTGTTTTCAAGATATGCAAAATTTGAAAACTAGATACATTGATGCTGTGAAAAGAGCTGATTTAAAAAACAGATATGTTGTTAGCATCCAAGTAGGTGTATAGTTATATTAAAGCACTTTGGTCGATCCTTTGACAGTAATTTCACATTTGTTTGATACCTAGACCTGAACTAATACATTTAAAATCACATTTAGCATGTCTCTGTTCGACTGACATAATGCCCTCTGAATGTTATATCAGTTAAAAAAAGGTCAGGATCTCCTTCCTTACATATGTTTTATGCATAATTATATACAAAGAATATTCTTTTTGAGTTTTGGTTCAAACTGTTTTTTATCTGCATTTTCTTCTGAAGGATGAACCCCGCTGCTCTAAAAACATTAGCTCATGTCGGATCACTGCAGTAACGGAGAAGAAAAACTCTCAATTAGGAGTGTGTGACCAAAGCAAATGGCACATTAGTGAATTAGGGCTGCGGTTTGAGCAGGAAATCGGCCCAGCAGCTCCTGCTGTGCAGAAGCACTTTAGAGCCCTGGCCTCTGTGAATCCCAGTTTATCTGATCCACTGGACTCTTGATCAGTCATACTCACAAACCTGTGCATGGACACCTCTTATTGGCTCATTGGCTTATTGGCTGACTTAACAGTTTGTCTCTGCACTAGTGATAGCGATACTACACAGGGGGTGCAATAAATTAAAGGTCTATTTTTGTTCATCTGTAATGATTTCTTATAAGGGGCTTTCGCTAAATATAAATTGATTTTCTCTTGTATTTTCTCAGAGTGCAGCAGCAGCACCAAGTCCTGTAATGGGAGGGATGCCTCCAGGGGAGGGCATGCCAGGAGGACCCATGCCACCAGGCTTTTTCCAGGTTAGTCCGCCTCACCCATTTTGGTAATGTTGGTTAAACATGAGATTTATATTAGATTTTGCTGTAGAATTTGATCTGCACAAAAATATTGATTAATAATCAAGCAATTCAAATGATGCAATGTGGTATAATTTACTTTGCTTAGTAAATAATAGCAAACATTACAGTTACTGGATGTGCCTGAACTCCACTAACAATGTAAACAGGCAGGCGTGGCCTGCCCATTTTCCCTAATGGAGAAATCGAAAGGTGCAGCACCTACTGTAAATCAATATCTCCTGAGAATAAACAGTTGGCAGTTGGTTGCATTTTGGAGCTACCTCTAAGAGAGTGGCCTAAAACTTATCCTGGTTATCTCAATACAGTGTCTAAGGTGAGCCATTATCGCACTGATAATGGCACTCTGAACAGTGTAATGGATAATGCTCAGTAAGATTGCTATCTGTCAGATCAGTAACATTAGCAGCTCAGTGCAGTGTTTAGTGTTGTTGTGAAGCTAATTGCTCAGAGCTTAATTGATGCTGTTAATTCAGAGAAAATTAGCTCTGATAACATGCTGCATGTAGCAAGCTTCTTAATGTCTTGACTGACAGGCAAAAGAGCGTACATCCTCCACCTCCCAATCTCTCCTCACATTCAAGTCATTTGCTTGCTTTCTTTGCTTAGTATTTCTTGCTTCATTTGAGACATTAAAATAAGCATCTTAATTTTGTACATTTTATGGCTTTGGTTCTTGGCACACCAACTGTCCTCTGCCCAGCAGTAACCCTGCCTCTCTCTCACATCTCTGCTGTCTCCCTCTCACTCCCCTCTCCCTCCTCAATCTTCGACTGCTGCTTCTTTTTTGCGATGCTGCAGGGTCCTCCTGGTCCCCAGGGCTCTCCTCACCCTCAGCCTCCTCCCCCTAACAGTATGATGGGACCCCACAGTCAGGTAACGCTCCCTATCCCTCTCGCTGTCTGGATGCTGTCATTTGGGAATTCTGTTCTTGGTGCTGATGCTTCATGCTATGGCATGCGTGAGCTTAATGCTTGGCGCTGTATCCACCCAAACATTCAGAAACATTTTAGATCCAAAATGCTATTTTTTTCTTATCCAATTATTCTGTCTTTGCCTTTTTAGTCTTTCATGTCCCCGCGATTTGCTGGAGGCCCAAGAGGTCCACCTATTCGACTTGGCAATCAGGTAACCAGTACTCCGTCTTTATTCCACATACTTCTTTATGCTGGTTGTTAATATTTTATTTCCTTTCCAGCCACCAGGTGGAGGACCAGGCCCTCATCCTATGCTTCCCAATATGGACCCCACTCGACCACAAGGTGGTGTTATAAGCAAATTTATGCCTATACTTTTAAATATTCATTATATTTATAGACTTTTACTTGATGGGAAATTGTTTTCTTTGTAGGACATCCTAATCTAGGTCCAATGCAGAGAATGAGTGGGCCTAGAGGCATGGGGCCAATGGGACCTGGCCCACAGGTAGATACAATGTCAAAGCTAAGGATGCCCTATTGAGAAGTGGTGCTTTAGTATGTTTTGTTTCCTAGAACTTTGGTGGTGGGATGAGGCCTCCTCATAACAACATGGGTCCTGGAATGCCAGGAGTAAACATGTAAGGCACAATTGTATACTTGTATATTTTATAAAATGCATGTTTATTGATTTAAATTTTTTTTTATTTTTTTTATTCAGGGGTCCAGGAACTGGTCGACCATGGCCCAATCCCAACAATGCCAACTCTGTGAGTACTGATGCATACACTATGGGAAGGGCTGGTTCAGATTGCAGTCCATTCTGAGAGCTGTGGAGGGAGAAAGCTCCCAGTTCAAGTTGGGGCAGTAATTGTAGTATTATGTGTCAGGGCCTCCACAGACTGCTTTAATACAGTTAGGACGCTCAGATGATGAATGATGACATCTTGAGGTATAGAAAGAGCTTATATTCCCCTTTTCTGCATTATAATGTTTGTGTTTCTGCTTTCAGATGCCTTACTCATCACCTTCTCCTGGCGCTTATGGGGTGAGAACACCTTGACAACTTGAAGAATACATTTTGGCATTTTGGCATAGGCACCTTTCCACATGCATTAAAACTGTGACTTTTGCAAAAGTTTTTCAATAATATATATATATATATATATATTTTATTATTTTTTTCTGAAGGGGGCATCTGGTGGGGGCGGACCTCCAGGAACACCTATCATGCCAAGCCCTGCAGGTTTGTGACCGCCAAATTGATTTAATATTGATTTACAAGTTTTCTTCAGGCTAACGTATTATCTGTCTAATATTGGGAAAAAATGTGTTAGACGACATACTTTAAATGAACAATTTCTTCAACAGACTCCAATAACTCTGGCGACAATTTGTATACCATGATCAACACTGGACCCAGCAACCGAAATAATGTAAGTGTTCTTTTAGTGCTATTTTATTTTTTGTGCTACAAGATCCCCTGTGGCTATAGGAGCTTTGTCCATTATTTGGTGTTTGTCCCTTAGTTCCCTATGGGCCCCGGCTCCGATGGGCCCCTGGGAGCCATGGCTGGGATGGAACCACATCACATGAACGGATCACTAGGTAACAAGTTGCATGTGTAGTTTGCCTTTGTTAACTATTGTTCCTGAAACATTTCATACAATTTATTATTTTTATTCCTAGGATCAGGTGATATG
Organism: Odontamblyopus rebecca; assembly: GCA_030686955.1. NCBI lineage: Eukaryota > Metazoa > Chordata > Actinopteri > Gobiiformes > Gobiidae > Odontamblyopus > Odontamblyopus rebecca. The sequence continues at coordinate 20,459,790 of CM060660.1, read as the reverse complement.
GATGGATTGAACAAGGTAATCATCGAAACAATACTTGGTAGTCCATTAGTAATTCAATTACCTATAATATACTGATATTTAAATCTTTGTCAACAAATTTATAGAATTCTCCAAACAATTTAAGTGGCATTAGCAATCCTCCTGGGACACCAAGGGATGACGGGGAGCTCAGTGGAAACTTTCTTCACTCCTTTCAAAGCGAGAACGTAAGTGCTTTCTCTCATTATCTGGAGAAGAATTTATATGTGCCTATGTCCACAATGAACAGTTCACTCACTCACATACAATGCCAGACCAAAAAAAAAAAAGTTGCCTCCTGGATTTAACTAAGCAAATAGGTATGAGGTTGCTGCAGTTGGTCAGATCTAGGTTCAGCAACAGTGAGTGCTCAAAGAATGACCGCTGCGCAAAGCCTTCTCCAGCACATCCCAAAGATTCTCAATGGGGTTAAGGTCTGGATTCTGTGGTGGCCAATCCATGTGTGAAAATAATGTCTCATGCTCCCTGAACCACTCCACCACCATTCACAATTTGAGCCCGATGAATCCTGGCATTGTCATCTGGGAATATGCCCATCCCATCAGGGAAGAAAAAATCCACTGATGGAATAACTTGGTCATTCAGTATAATCAGATAGTCAGCTGATTCTTTGAGCACACACGTTGCTGAAATCCAGGTGGCAACTTTTTTGGCCAGGCAGTCTATGTATTTACTCAGAGTAATAGGATGGGGTATAGGGGCTTGTTGATTGAGAAAGTACCTTTGAAAAGCATCCAGTTCAATACTTAGTGGTAGGGCTGGGCGATATGGACCAAAAAATATATCTCGATATATTTTGCTATATCTCGATATACGATATATATCTCGATATCTTTACAGGAAAAATAACCCCCTCCCACACTACTGCAAAAACAACAGACAAATTTTATCTGATTAATATTCATTTAGTACTGCACTTAAACACTCTGTGCCCCTTTTTGGACCCTCACCCACAGTTTAAAACCCTCTTCTTTAAGAGAACTTCCAAAACTGCTTCAAAGTGAATAAAGTGTGTAGGATTTTTAAACCTGTATTTTGACATTCCTAACTGGAGTTACATTCTCTTGTTTTAAAGTGATGTTTAGTCTCTGCACATTTACCAAACCAAACGCACATTGTGACAAATATGATCACACTCAGTATTCAGACCTTGAGTCTGTGACAAGACTGAGTCCAAATGCGCTCGATATCAGCCACATGCGGAGCTCGTATGCTGGAGTCGTGTGCGGTCGGAGGTGTCGTGCCCAGGCACAGTTCGGTTGCGCTCGCGCTGGGCAGGTGCATTTAGAAAGTTTAACTCATCATGTTACGTCTGTGCGCAGTTCTCCTTATTGTGGCTGCAGAAGCACTCGCACAGATGCTGTTTGTTTTCCCCGTTCGCACAACGAAATATTTACTCGCAAATGCGAGTGAAATGGGCGCACTGTAGAGCCCTGGTCCTAGTCTTGGTTTAATCCGCGACCGAGCCCCGGGCTCTGCGGCCGCGTTTAGTCCTGGTTTAGTCCTAGTCCTGGTTTAGTCCGCGGCCAGCTCTGGGCTCCACGCATGAGCTCAGGGAACAAACGCGAGGAGGCGGAGGCGAGCGCAGCACAGAGAAGGCAAAACAAGCAAAGCGGCGAAACCAGAAGTAAACGTAAGCATTATAGCGATATATCGATATGTCAGAATTCATATCGAGTTTCAAAAATATCTCGATATATTTTAAATATCGAGATATCGCCCACCCCTACTTAGTGGAAATGTTTGCGTCTATATGTGGCCTAGGTGACCTACTTTGAAATCTCTCTTTAAAGGCTGATGTAATAGCCCACACATTATCTTTAATGAGAAAAGTGAATACAAACGAATCCTCTTTACCCAAGTGAGGTGTGAACACATAACCCAACCACTATTAATATCAACCCTTTGAAACAGAATATGATGTCATACTCCCAGCCAGTATTTCTTATTGATTACATTATCCATAAGAAATATTAAGTCAGTTAACAAATGTGGAACCTGGTTAATATTCATGACTAGAACCTAAAACTTACATATATTACAAAAAAAAAATCTGCATTTTCATATTAGCTGCCCCATTCTGTCTATAGTCTATAGCAAGGGCGGCAACACTCAGGCCTCACAGCAAGAAGGTTGCGGGTTCGATCCCCAGGTTGCCCGGGCCTTTCTGTGTGGAGTTTGCATGTTCTCCCCGTGTCTGGATGGGTTTCCCCCATCAACCCAAAACATGCCCGCACCCCTATGAACTAACATCAAGGACCATGATGTCCACCCTCCTGTGGGCTCACCACCTGCAGAGGGGTTCATAGGGGGGGTCAGGCGCTATGAGGATTGGGCAGCACGCTGCCCCCGCGACCCAGCCGGATTAAGCGGGAGAAGATGGATGGTCTATAGCAATATTGACTTCCTCCAATGGGTGTGCATGTGAGTGCATGTAAACTGCAGAGATCATTTTAACTGAAAGCTGCATTTTATACTGAGGCTGTTTGTCAGCAGCTAAATGTGGATTTGATCAGTTATGGTGTGTGGATGGTGGGGTTGTTTTACTGTTCAAAGCAAATAAGTTGAGAAAAAGGGCAATAGGCACATGTGAGATTCCATATTCGCAGTACATTTACTTGTGCTCTGTAACATTTTAGTCCATAGAATTATCTGGGATCCATTTTGGGATTGTCAAGAAAATATACGAGCATACTAATCAGTCCTCAAATACAAAAAAAAAAAGACCAAGACCAAGTTTTAGGCTTCTTTTTCACATCTGGCAAAGGGATTACCACATTTAAAGTAGTTCAAATTGGCCAACTGACAAGTTTACATTGTTAAATATTGATTAATGTCCCTTTTCGAAAAAATAAACGCTCTCAATCTATACCAGAACCAGTATCAGACCACATAATATTAAAGTTTTGTTGTCATTGTGATATTGAAATCTGTATTCCATTTTGAGTTAAGACTGTTAGTTACTGTAAAGAACAAACTAAAATGGTAGTTTAGTAACATTTTCTAATTTTGTTTTCAGTATTCTCCAACCATGACGATGAGTGTGTGACACTGCTCCATTTGTCCCACATCGTTTGCCATCATTCCTGAGGATCGATACTCACATAAGGACACAGCCAAAAACATCAGCACCAAATTGTGGACAGATAGGCACCTTTTTTGGGAATCTATGCTAACCAGAATGCTGATAGGGGAAAAAACCAAAATGGCTGGCAACCACTGCTCCTGGCTCAAAATGAAGGTCAATTTCTCCATTAATCACAACCCTAGAGTGCGACAAAACCAGCTACTGAAATGCATACATGACACGTTTCTCTCCCATCTTTCTTAGCAGGGCCCAACCCCCGCTCTTGCCCAACCTCCTCCGCTCCTCTTGAGTGTTGAGGAAAATGGTTAAAGTTTACCTCTTGTATTTTTTATTATTGCTTTGTGTTGCAAGATGTGCAGGAAATGTCTCCCGCTTTTGTCATTGAAAACACTGGAGATTGTGCAAATGCATTGTGAGCTTGGAACGTCTTGTCATTTTTACATAGGACTATACGTTTTTCCCTTTGGCCACCATTTATTATTCTTACTAAAATCGACCTTTTCTATTTGGAGAGGTTTTTAGAGGATTCACATAAACTGTTTTGAAGACTCTTGCAGTATGTCAGTGCTCAGATGGCTCTTAAATACTCCAATTGATCAAACTGATTAGTCAGTAGTAACATCTGGACTGCTGTTGAATTGTATCAAGGGAATTTCGGCATAAGACACGAGTGCATGAATGCTGAGAATCTGTGTACAACATACTACCTAGTGCTGCTCTTACTGTGTGGACACCTGCTTTAAGATGTGGTGTATCTTTACCTGCCTGTGCTTTTAACGCTCTGTGCTCCTCATTGTCGTAGCCTTCTGTGTTTTTTCCATTTTGGTTAATTATGTTGAAATGGCTATGAAAGAGCTGCCCATTTTAATCCCATTATGCATACTTGTTGTTCACCCGTCGTTCCTGCAGCATTGGTCGCTCCCCAGGCCCCGTCCCTACACATTTTTTATATTTTGATACAATCTTTGACTACGTATATTGCCCCAGTTATTCAGAGTTAGTCAAAGCTTTCTAAACTGATTCTAGTAGGCGTCATATAAAGTTAGCAGCAGTCTTGTAAATGTGACAATGATTTGTTTCATTATTTTCCTGTGAACATTACGCATTATACACATCTATGTTGCCTTTATTTGCTGATATTTTTTTATTTCAAATTGAGGAAAGATTGCTTGTTAATATAATTTTACAATAACTTAAACGGGTGTGTTGCATCTTATTTTGACCAAAAATGAGAAGTAGACTAATTGTAAATGAGGTCTAATCTCAGTAATGTGTAAAAATATACTACATTGTTCAGTGTAATAAGTATTTTAAAGAAGACATTTGCTACTGTAGGTTATGATGGGGTAGGAGAAAACTGCAATTTTCTAAGCACTCAAGTCACAAATGCTGGACAATGCAGAATTACTCACACATGCATAAATCACTCGAAATAAAACTTTGAGTTAATGATGTGAGAACGCCCTTATAATATGGTTAAACGTCAAAATAGTTTACATAATGTGTCCCCTCTAAAGAACTTACTACAGTGCCCTCTGCTGGCCAAAAGCCCCTCTGTTCCCTTGTTTACCTGTCACCTGAAAACAGTTGTGTGCACTGTACCTGTTGAACCCGGGGCTAGGGTTACATCTCAGGAGGAGTTCATAGTTGGATGAATGCCGCTCTAGCTGGATCCTGTTTAACAAAAGGAAAAGAGCTGCAGACTGCTCCACAGGATGTGGCCTGGCTGGGCAGGATCCAAAGCTCCATGTTTACTGCAGTGAAAGCCCATGAGGGACACAACGGCACTGTTTAGATTAACACAGTTATTATTATCCATGTTTTTACAATAGGCCCACATGACACCAGTATAATGTAGTATACAAACTAACAAATCACTGAATTAATACTTTGTAAGGGGTATTATAAAACATAATACACATAAACTGACATTTTGTTGGAAGGATATTCCATGTCATAAGACCCTTCACTTTAATGTGCGGCTGTAATCAATATCCAGCGATAAGGCAGTTAGATATTAACCTACTTCCGTGACTTGTATATGCATGTGAGAGCAGAGGATCTGAGGGACTTACACAACTAACAGACAGTGCCTTTAACATTAATAATTTCCAGACACGACGGCAAACAACCCTGTTTAGGTCAATAACAAGGTACGGCTGCAAACAACAGAATTCAGCCTCTGCTTCACATGATTTCATGAAAAACCCACACAAGTATTTGGGAGTAGAACAACTGACTCCACATTAACAATGCAATTCAGAATTTAACGTTGATTAGTATTACGTTCAAAGGTTACTCCACAGGGAAACACAGCTCAGGAGCTTCTCATTAGATGATGTAAACCGGAAGCGTGCTGATAAGTTACTTTCTGCCCCCCATTTGGAAGTGTTCAACTTTACCAGCAAATGACAAATATCACTTGTTCTTAAGAAAAGATATTTTAATTTTTTTTTCATACAAAGATATTCAATTATACAAATGTTGGTAATTCAAATACATGTTGAATCTTAAATGTCCCAATTTAACATATAGAAAAACATGCTTTGTGTCCTTACAGTAGATCCAGTTACATCCCCAGACGTTTAAGATGTAACTTTCATAGTAAAGCAGCTTTCAGCAGTATTAGATTGGGGCATTGAAAGAGAAGCTCATGTTGTTCCACTACATACTGGGCTTAAACAAAAACACAAGCACTTGGGAGCACACAGGCATTGAGTTCATTGAAGGACACCTCTGACATCATGGACTGGGCTCAGGGTTAATATCATCGAGCTGCAGAGGCCAGAGCTTTACTCTACAGCTGTCACTCAAACTCCTGGCCCCACAGTCAGTGGTCTAAGGTGTCCTTCAAAAGTAATAGTGCAAAGGCTTACAAACTTAGCAGCAACTACAGTGAAAGTACAACATATGCTGTAAATGTTTGGATAATATATGGGAAATGTTGAATATAGTACTGCATAAGAAGTAAAAAAGGATTATGTAACACAAAAAGCATGACAGATGGATCTGGCTTGATACGAGCACTCTTATTTCATTTTTTCCAGAAAGGCACGTACTTCCAGTGGATTGTAGCCCCATGGACCCATTTTTCCCTGAAAAAGAAAGGAAAGATTAATAATCTTATTATGTAATACAAGTAACACTTTTCTTTGAACACAAGATATAATGAGTCACATTTCTGGCAGAACTTTTACAAATTCAGGGGGGGGGGATGTGTGCTAAGAGTGATGGTGTTTTCTCCACACGCGATGTCGTGAGAGACACAGGACAATAAGACTGATGCTAAGTCTTATTAAACACGCACAAGGAAAACACAATGGGTGGGAAAGTGTAAGCTACACTACACTCCACAAGATGTTTTTAATGTACCTTATACACGACTTTCCCAGCCTGCAGCACATACAGTCTATCGGGCAGCGCTCCATACTTTATAGAAGTGCAATTGGACATTTCATCCACCACCACTGGACACGGGAGGTCCTTCTGAACCAGGATCCGAGCAGCAGACAGCCGGTCTTCAAGGCTCTGATGCTGTTTTATGTCATGGTTGTTGGTAAAGGCCCAACCATCTGGAACACATACATTCACATTTACATACATTTACATTCAACAAAGGACAAGTTTAGGGCTGTTACTGTCAATTGCATATTAAAATTCTTGTTTAATGAGTTATGTCTAAAATAGGATAATGTCCTGAAACACGCACCTACACACACACACACACAGACAGAGTACACTTGGACGGGAGGGGGGCTCACCTGATGAGTGTGCTTCTGCGATGTAAACCACTAGGAAGTCTGCCACATCGCTGAAGTCCTGCGCGAGTTTCTTAAACTCCTCAAGTTTGTACATGAACGGTGGTCAGGTGCAGCTGCCAAAGCTCAGGACCAGCGGTCTGTTGTCTGCACAGTTAAGAGCTCATAATTTAACATGAGAACCACCAGGTGACACTAGCGTCATTTGCAATAACAAACCTCTCATGAATTTGAAGATGCTAGACTCCTGTCCCTCCATGGTGACCACAGGTGACTCTGGCGCCGCTCTCCCCTCAAACGCCTCTTGCCCCATTGATAGCCATATTTGATGCGACGCTGTTTTGATGAAGGAAAGCGACATGAAAGTCAGGCCCCAGTCTTCATATGTGAAATTGGGGTTTTGTGTCATTGTAAACTTTTTTCCCATTGACAGCGTGAGTTTCTTGAGGATGTTAGGTGAGATGAAATAAATAATCCTTAACGTCAAACTGAGGCTGACCATGTAGCCAAACATGAGTATCGTCGATAAATACACCCACAGTTTTTGGAGAAACATGATGGCTTCTTGATGGCAGTATCGCCGTCCTCTCAGCTTCTGTCACTGAACAGTCATCTGGCTGCAGAAAAACATGTCTGCTACCGCCCACTCTCTACACAAAAGTTTGGCAACCGCTGCGTTCACGGACCACCTCCAAGCTCCTTCTTTTCACTTCCTGCGTCAATTTCTCTGTTTCTTATTTGCTTAATCTGTGAATTAGGATAGCTGTGTCAAGTGGGATTTGTAACATACAACATAAAACTAAAATAACTTAAATAATTTGACTAATTAGTCTGATCAGCATTTTTCTCATAATTGTAAAACATGAGTAAAAACAATAAAAATAACAGCCTACACTTGTAATGCGCTTTACATGATTATCAAAGCGCTACACCGTAGCTAGTCACTCTTCATTCACTCTCTCAATACTCAGTGATGATGAGATTCTTCTGTAGCCACGGCTGCCCTGGGGTAGACTGACGGAGGCTGTCAATATGCGCCATCGGCTACTCATTATGGCAGTAATATTGAAATACATATGTAGGGCTGAATGTTAGAATGTTAAACGCATTTTATAGCCTTCGTAACATTATTTTGTCAGTGTCCTGGTGAAACAGTGGTACTTCTTCCCAGGCTTCTTGAAATGCATCACCCCATCGATCCACGTTTCAGGTTTGTGAAGGGTTCATGTTAATATCATCGTGGATCTATTAAAAATCAAAGCGTCCGTGGTAAGTGTGTAGGCTCTTCGTATACCCGCCAGGTGGAGCTGCTGCTTTTGTTCTAACTTTACAAGTTTACAAAGTGAGCTGGATTTGGGTTTAGTTTACCAAGCAAGCGCAAAAACAGTCAACTAGCGAGATTTAGGCGCAGAGTCAACTGAGGATAGCCTAGTTTAGCCTAATTGCCTGTAGCCGTGTGTCATGCAGTGATATAGTTTTGCACTGTTCAAAGACAGATTGTAATCATCTTGAATTTAGACAACCTACTGTTATGACCCCACGTATGCTACATAGATCCTCCGCGGCTACGTGGGGACAGTGGGCGTTCTCGATATTTCGCACTTCTCGTGATAATGACATCACTGAGGCACCCACGTGTAGTTGGGCAGTTACAGTGTGGAGTTACTGTACTATAGCCCACATCCTCCCCTGATACTCTGGGCCAGCCTCATTGGTGCGCGGGAGCTCGTGGGGCTGCAGCGTCACCGCGTGCCAATCAGCGCGAGGCAGACGCGCGGGATGCTGAAGTGTGGAAGGATGCTGGCGCCCTGGCACTCTCACGCGCTCATCTTGTTAAGTCACCTATGTGAAAGAGCACCGATGGATGTTGCTATCAGAACAGTAAGTGGCATGTTATTCTTTATACAACCATCATGTGATAATCTATTTAATATAGTATGTTTTTCTTTACAAAATTCTCTGTACAGGTAATGGGAACAACAGTGTGAGCTGAATATCGCACATTAAATGCAGCAGGACTCCTCATCGGTGGACGGGATGGTGAGCCATTGTCAGACCCCCACGTTTACAGACTTCACCAGCCTGTCGCTCTCCATGTACGGCAAAGCCGAAATCTGCGCGCGGAGATCGGCCAGTGGTGCCCTGATTTGTCGGAGCCCCCTCAGCAGCCCGGCGCGCATGAACTGCTCCAGTCCTAAGCATGTCAGTGGCTCTGAAGAAAAAGTGCATCAAACCTGCAAAACTTCACGGAGTTGCTTTTCTTCCCCACAAGGTAAGCTCCCTGTATTTGTCATACAGACATATAGACCTATTTATCACAACATTGATTTATAAACTTACAGTGTTTATACATTCATGCCATAGTTTATGCCACATATCAGCATGAAATATGTTAAGTATGTAGGCTATGAATCATGAAAATAACTTTTCAATTATATTTTGAACATTGAATATTATTCAATAGCGATAGCATCGTAGAGCTTGCAGGGCTTTATTTTACATTTATTTAGGATCCTTTATTAAGCCGTGTTGAAAGTGGCCCCTGCATGGGTCCGCACAGAAAGGAAGCTGTGAGAGGCTTGCTCTAATAACTGCCCTGTCCTAAATTACGATTAGCTGGACCAGTCTTTTATATTAGCAGTCATCCTTGCAGCAAGAAGAGGATCAACGGTTTTGATTATTCTTTCAGTGTGCTAAACACAAACCAGATGTTTTTTACTGAAAGTGTCTCAACATTTATGAGTCCTCATAGAGCAGCAGTGCCCCCAGCCCCAGCATCCAAAACACAATCGATCGTCTCATTGACTCCTAAGGCTTTTGAACTGCACTTCCCGCAAAATACAGAAACAAGATTTGTTTGAACTGAAGACTTAGAAAATGTGAAATGTCTCAGTATCTAAACAATATACATAATGTGCTATATGTTTGCATTGTTCAGATCCTAATATAGAAAGAGATATAAGGAGAATTGTAACCAGACTTTCAGTGAACAAGCTGTTTAGTTGTTTGCGTTCAGATGTAGCTTGAAATGTGCATGAAATCATTAACAAAAAGTCATTTGAGGAATAGTGCATGAGCTGCCTCTTTGCCTGGACACTTGAAAAAGATATTTTTGATCTCAGCGAGGGTCTCCTGGTTAAATAAAGGTTAAATAAATAAATACATTTCTCATACAAACATTTGTCCAGTCCAGGTAAATGGGGTTTGTATTTACAAACGGTACATTCTGAATTTGCTGGCAATGCTTTAAAAAAAGTATTTTATATGAACATATATTTTATAGCATCTTGTTTTTTAAAATCACATATACTGCAATGTCTTTTGTCAGTATTAAATTAGTGTTGGCTTAGTCTGAAATATTGCTGACTATGTTTATTTTTTGTGGTAATTAATTATACAAAAAGTATAAATAAGTAAAACAATAGTGAAGCTGTAGTGGTGTGAGTGCAGTCTAGATCAGGAGTGTGCTGCAGTTTCTTGAGGCTGGATCTCGGGAGCGTGATTCTGAACTTATTGGAGGAGGGTGTTTGAGTTAGAGCAGAGAGGTGGCTCTCACTGATAAACGCTACTTCCACATCTGTTGATTAAAACTTTTAAACGCTGAGTCAGGCTTTCTAGTACTGGCTTGTGCATTTCTGTGGCTTTTTGTTTTATTTATACAAACCAGTTTGAGTCTTTTTTAGGTATGCGGTCGGGCATCAGTTTCCAACACTGTTTTTTCTTTTACTAAATTCACAAATGGACTTTACAAATACTTTAATGCCCTTGGCCATTTCTTTGTTTTTTCAGCCATCATCAGTAGCTTGTTTCAAGTGACCCAAAACCCCAAAATATATAAATAACTGTACTGATGCATTTGACATATTTAGAAATGCATGAAACCTAAATAATATTGATTCTATAACAAAATATTATAATTTTATTTATTTTGTAATCAAATATAATAATTTTAGATTGTTTATTTCATATTTTTTATGGAGCCCAAGAAGACTAGCGAAGGCTTTGTGGAAACTAGTAGGAATCCAAGTAAATAAATAAATACATATTTTAACTCCAACCTTCTTCTGTTTGTCTTTAATGTTTTCATAAGTACTTTTATTCATGACACATTTATGGTATAGATTGTTGGCTAAGCTTTTTTGAATTGACTAGATTCAAAACATTATGAAAAAGCAAGTATTGATTGATTATTGGTACATTTAGTTTACATGACTTAAAAAGTTTAAATAGATAAATGTTTATGGAAGCTTCATTTCATTTTACTTTGAAAATTATACTCCAGTTTGTTTTAGCTTCATTAAACATAAATCATCCTATCATAAGTGTTAGCACATTTTATGAGGCAAAGCTCTTGGGATCAAGTAAAAGCCCATTATGTTTCTGCATGTCATTACTTTTGGTTTAAAAAATAAAACATTTTTGAGTAATTACATTCTGTGGACAACACTTTGCCAACAACCATTAATGCAAATGTGAAATTTTTTACACAACAGTTACAGAATACATTTGTGTGAGTCTGTACTTTTGTGTCAGAGGTTCTTCAGGGCAGATCATACAACATTTGGCTGCCACGGCACACACATAACTTCTCTATCTCAAATCTAACTAGCAAAACTATGAACCCTCTCCCAATGTGTTTGATGTGAGCTCAGTTGTGAATAATGCAGGGTGCTCCAGAAAAGCATGCTGGGGTGCTGTGTGCAGCATGTTCCACTGATTCATAAAGCCCAGCACATTGATGATTGTGCGCTGGAGTTCTCGTAAACCCTGTAAACGTCTGTCTGAAGTTTGAGCTGAGGAAGGAATTCTGGGTAATGTTGAGCCCACTTCCTGATGTATGAGAGAGTGCTTATCTGGACACCTGCTAAATCACCTCACTGAGTGAGAGCTCAGACTCTGTGACAGTATCTTCTGAGTTCACAGAAATATTATAAAAGATCTAATAATACAAGCTCTGTGTTTATTTTAAGCCTCTGTGCTTCTCTGATTATCAACAGTTTGATTTTTATGTTATGAATGTAGTATGAAAGCAGCATTTTGCTGCAGCCAAATCCATGCTGATTTAAGTTTTACCTGTCAATAAATTCAAACACTCAAAGTTAAATATGATCTGGTTTGAGCAAGTGTCAAAATAGCTTTTAAATACCATAGCTAACATGCTCTGGGCTACAGGTTTATGAAGTAATAGCTGTTTAGTTGGCAAAGGCATACTGCAATAAAAACATATTTTTAGATTAACAGTGTTTGTATTTTTGAAGTGGGTTAGACCATTTCAATACCAATAGAATGAGATCTATCTAACCACAGGTCCGTAGTCTGTGTAACTTTGCAGTTCGAAGCAGTTGGCCTCGTCCAGACATTTTATGTATGACTTGCACACGGGTGGGTTTTTGATTTACATCTCCACTGTGCCACTTGCTGTTTTTGGCCTGACTCAGATTTGCTTCATCAAAGAAAAATGTGCTTCACTTTGACTGTAGCAGTTTAAGGCTTTGCCAGAGCTGAGAGCTGCTGCCTGTCAGCCCAGTGACTTTAGGACCAGGACTTAGCACCCGGGCACTGTGGAGCTGTTGTATAGGGAAGCTCTTAGCAGCTCAGTTGGCACAAACTCTTGTTGAACGATAGTATATAGCTGCATTTCTGCAGGCTGGTATGTGCAGATGAATCACACAGCCAATCAGACATGGCTTCATCTGAGCGTCTGGTTTAATGCCTTCATTAGGTGTAGCAGAAAGCAGCCAAAAGGTTTATCCTCTCTCTTGTTCACTCCCCTGTGCCAGGAGGTTGCCAATGGGGTAGTGCCCAGTCAGCGGAGTACACTATTGGCTGGCTCTGCCCCAGAGGACTATGAAAGACATTATAAAGTCTAATAGTGCAGTTTATATATTTTATTTGAGCTCGTTAATAGAATCCCGGTGCTGTGGAAGAATTATTTATTCTCTAGTCTGTTAAATGAAGCCAGCTGCAGCACTTGTATATTAACTCACTCATAACTAATAAGTGCATTCACATCCATGATGAAGGATAGCCAGTGGTCCACTCTAAACAATGTGTGACTGGCATTGTGCAGTCTTAAAAAATGGAAGTCCACCTAATTAAAAAGTCATGGGAAATACTCTGCTGGTTGTCCTGGTTGGCGTAGCAGAAATGGACTTAAATGCAATACTGACTGAAGGCAAGATTGGGGAAAGCAAACTTTGTGATCAGATGAATGCTCTAACCTATATGCTATAAGAGAAAATTTGCCATACCGGTGAATTACAGTATTTTTTATAGACTTTGCACCAATTAATTTGGTCCGCTCAACATATTTATCAGAGATTTTTATGTGGTGGTAAAAAAACATATCCTTTTTTGTTGTCTCTAAGCTTGAATCATCATGAATCATGTAAGACTTGTAAACTACACAGGAAGTTTTTTAAGTGGATCCATATTTCACGCAGTAATTGCTGCAGTGTGCACTTTTCATTAACATGCTTCACATTCCCTCAAAGTCCGTCCATGTGATCAGCAGTGCATGAAGAAAATACAGTTTTAAGATCTGTATCCTGTGGTTTATTAGTGGTCGCCTGAGCCACAGGCATTTTGCTTTAGTAAGAATTTATATTAAAAAGTTAGATTTTAGGTACATCATATTTTGCTTTTGCAATGAATCACTGAAATTACTGCAATTACTGATGTTTTCCTCTTGCAACAATAAAATATCCTGTCTCCAACCTGCTAGTCATACAGTTTAGACCTCTACAAACATGTTCTGAAATGTGTTCTTGATGTGTTGTGCACTTTGATCTGAATGATTTGAAAACAATTGCAAATCATATAACAATATGTAAGTGTAAAAAAATAAATAAAGCCACTCATTTTATGATGTTTTTAAAACATGAATCATAAGAAAGGATAATAAATCCATACCCTCTCCTATTGATAAATGCTTCCACGATTTAAGCACAATTAGGATTTTTTCCATAATTGAGCAACCCCTCTTCTTCTTTTACCATCAAGTTTGGTCAATGCAAACCACGCAACACATAGTGTTGGCATAATTGTGCCCTAGATGTGTGCTGCACTCACACCTAAACTGCCCACAACAGAAAGTTTGGCAGGAAGGGCATGTGGTGTAAAATTCACTATGACTATGCCCCAGATTATAAAAGCCAATGTGGATGTTCTCTTGGACTTTGTTGTGTCCTTGTGTTTATTTATAGCCCCTTTGTCATTGCAAAATGTATCCAGACAAAATGTAGTTGTCTCAAAGCTCTGTGTAAAAAACTAAGATACATGGTTCTCAAGGCTTTGATAACCGATAAACCATCTTCAGCAATCACTGATATCTGAATATAAGGTTATGATTGTCACTCAGCGAGCGTACTCAGAGAGGAAACGGTCAAAATGACATTGTTTTTTGTTTGTATCTCATATTTTAATGACTAATAATTATCTAATGAATGAGCAGTCTTTTAGGTTAATTGCAGTTATGTGGACATTGCATTATAATGGTGATTGTGCTACACTAGAGCCATAAATCCCAGGTGCCATAGAGCTACAGCCAATAAAAGGCAAATCCACTAAATTCATCTGCGTCGTCCTTTCCCTTGACAAACTACATTTTTTCCCTCACACACATCTCTCCTATTGAGTCAGTTTGATATTGCCTGGCCCTGAGCTATTTTTAGGAATTAATACATTTTTATTCATTAACAGAGCTCAAAGATTTGGTAAAGTGAAGTATAGGTAAAGTTTGTACCACTTACTCTTTGGGCATGGTAAGGCTGTGCTATCAATCATACTTACATCTTGATTTGAACTTGCTGTAATTAACTAAACTGTGAAATAAAAAAAATAAACAATTAATTCAGTTGTGTTGGGAATTGCTGAGTGCGCGTTCTGTCCCATAAAACTATGATGTAAAGCTAATAAAGGGATTTAAAACATTAATCACATTGCTAACAATTATTTTAGATCAAATGTCATATTTTTCTCTATAATCAAGCAGCGTTATTGGTTTGTGAGTTAGTTAGGATATCTGGTAAAATTTCACAATAACAGCCAACTGATTACGCAGTCAGAATCAGATTATTTGCTGTTGTGATGATAATTGGACAAAAGAACAAAATAAGGATAACCCCGGTGAACTTGAGCCCTAAACGTGTAATCTCATTATTGAATATAGCAGCCCTGACACAAATACATCAGATGAGGAGATATTGTGAGACTTGTATTGCATCCAAGCCTTGCACTTGATTTGACCTGGGCCCAGTGCATCAGAACTTGGGGCTGCTAATCTTTTACAAATGCCGGGAGTCTCCATGACGGCCCTCCCTGAGACGACATAGTCAAAACAGCCTCTGCTCCTGCCTTAATTCAAACACTGATTAACTAACAAGTACCTGCTGCCTCTGCCCTGCATTACACAGCCCAGTGCCTCTGCAGTGCTCCATGGAGTTTGACAGCATGTGTGCTTTCTGTAGAGACACATAAGGCCTCATTGTTACAGATACGCAGCATGTTGTGTGCACTCTTTACTGTTGGCTCTGTGCTATGTTCATTGTTCAAGCTTTTTGCTACATCTGATGGCAATTAAAAAACAGGCAGCTCATATCAGTGAACAAACATTTAACTGTTAAGAGCCTTTTAAATGTGCACTATGTGACTTAACTGGTGTAGGGTCCACCACCTGCTTGTGCCCATGTGGACGTTATTGCTTTACCTGAAATATTTCGCAGTACGGCGTAAACCTGAATCATGCATTGATTCAACTGTAGGTGTTTCCATTGTTCACAAATATCTTAAAAAACTTCTATGAGTAATTTTGCCACAGATCTGACCTGTAGCTTGGCCTGATGGTGTCTCCTCCTCGTGAAAAACATATTTAATGTCATACTCTGGTATATTACAGCTAAACCAGTCTCCATGAAAACAAGTCGGGGTGGACCTTCGACCAGAAAAGTTACGTAGTGCACCCAACCTTCATTATTATTATTATTATTATTATTATTATTATTATTATTATTATTATTATTATTATTATTATTATTATTATTATTATTATTATTATTATGTAAAACATTAATACATTTTTATTGGCCTTACATACTGACATTTTCAATTACTCGATAATAAGACAGAAAAGATTAATACCATGTAAATGTACTGATCAAAGAATATTTACAAGGAATGATTTTAAAACTGGAACATTTTAGAAAGACTAAAAATATGAAAGATCAAAGTCAAGACTCAAAATGCCTCGATTGGCTACAGTTTTATCTAAGTACATTTGAAGACATTTGGTGAAATGCGCAGTAAATCAGATCAAATATCTGTACAGAACTGTAGAAACTGTTGTGCCTAAAACTACAAGTCAATAGGCCTTGTTATCATGGCCTTGATTGCGTTCACTGTAAATTTAAATGGAATATAATGTAATGTAAACGCAGAGTGCTCATTTTTACAAGGCCAGACCTGTCACTGGCCTCAGAAATATGACCAATCTATGCCAGTGTAAAGATGCCAGTCGTCTGTAAGCCACGAGAGCCGTGAAGCATCAGTGTATGTGCTCCACAGAGTGCCAAAGTACACTCATTTAACTGCACAGAAAGGCCTTACCCAGCGCCCGCATGTTTATCTTAGGGATGATGTCAAATGGCCAGAATTCATATTTCACATTGAATTTCACTTTAAGTTGCTTGCACTCATTTTTAATTTGTTCAGAAACAAACATTTGCATTTCAAAGTTTCACAAATAAAACTAAATGAAAACGCAAACCTTTTTATAGGTTTGGATTCTGTATTGGAAAACAGGTCATGGGTGAATATTTTTAATGGTTTGTCAAAGGCTTCTCGATGAGTGCCAGGTTAGGTGAAAGAGTTGACGCAGGGACGGGGCCAGTGCCTCTTGAGATCTGTTAAGCTCTGAGTCCAAGAGCAGCGTGTTTAAGAGGCCAATGTCTCCAAATAAACTTTATTATTGTCTGATTAGGCGCCTTCTCACCTCCGAGTCATCCAAGAAGCTTTCACCAACTGCAGCTCACACTTACTATCCCACACAGACAAGGCACTTAAATATAATTATGAAATATTGTAGCTGGATAATTTTCTTTTATGTATTTATTTTTTATTGCCACGTTCGTCACAGATTTCTCCATTAAATGATTAAACAATAGTTTCCAGAATTACATTTAGGTAATCCAGGGTAATTGTGTATTGTATTGTTATGTATTGCTATGTGACAGACAATATGTTAATGCAATTATTACTCATCCAATTAATCCAGTAACAGAACAATACATTTTCATTGTATTTGTACGAATCTGAATATTTCATGTTCAGTTAAATTCAATAACTCTTTATCCCCAAGGAGGCAATTCAAAAAGGACACAGAGCTATTGCACAATCCCATGTAAAACTAAGCAACATTAGCCTTAATGCAGACGACGCTGTTGACAAAAAGATGCTACACTGAGGAGGGCATTAAAGAGAGTATTTTAGTTATTATTAGTGGCCGAAATTGTTTGCAGAGCAACATTGTTCTATTGCACCAATCCCTTCTTGTAAATGTTATCCTTTCACTCATAGTTTGGATTATATTTCATAATTATTATTAGGGTACTTGTAGTGGTGTGATGGAAAGTTTACATCTGTATCCTGTTGTTTTATTGCCAGTAATAAATTTCTTTTTTCCGCAAGAGACAGACAAGATGCTTATGTTGTTAAAATACGGTGTATTTGATCATAATGTTGTTTGATGGTGGCCCCGTCGATCCTGTCCTCATAAGATTGAATGTGTTTCCACTGGTGTCATTGGGTCTCATTTGTCATTCCCTTTACAAGCCCCAGTGGTGCACCTAGAACTCTGTCACTGTGTCCTGGACAGTTTGCTCCTCTGGCCAGCCCACAAAGATGTAAATATGAAGTGCTTTTCTTTCCATATCTGCCCCAGGGCAGTGTTGTGAAATGATGTATAAGGCCTGACTGTCCAGCTCAGGTTACTCTGTCAGGAGGGTGGTCCCCATGCAGACTTTGGTGAATGAGGACTCCTCACACAATAAAAGCCTCCTATTGCTGACTTCCTTTAGGTATGTGTGGTTTGAAACTCAACACAGGTTTGCTCAGTGGAAAACCGGAGGCCCGCTCCTATTTATTTTGTATATATATGAAAACCCCACTGAGGTGCCCCAAATAGTGAGGGTATTTTTAGACTCAAATACCCATTGGTGGCAGATGTTTTTGAGGTAAAATTATTACTATTTGATTGAAACTTTGGTTGAAACAAAATTAAACTTTGAGTGACGCCTCCTATAAGGAAATTTTTGTTTTGTAATAATTGATGACTTGTGCTGTGATAATAGATCTGCTTCTACCTGGACACAATTGTATAATACGCACATTTATATACAGGGTAACACATGCCCTTTTAAATTCACCTTCTAAGTAATTTGAACTCAGAATTACAGCTTCTTTTGGGTTTCATGATTTAGAAGATTTTTTTTCTCAAAGTTGCAATCTGTTAATCTGCTTGCGCTAACACAACAAAAGAAAAAATGTATGGAGAGGAAATCAGATTCATCTTTCTTAAAACATCTGGTTTAGCCATTGTTTTGATTTTCAAATGTTACTCTGTTCAAATGCAATCTAATTACTAACACTTCAAATTCAGTCTCTCTGTTGGACCACCGACTATCAAGGGAAGTATACGCCAGGCACCAGGCATTTCCTAACTATCTTTTTGGATCTCCCTCTCCGCTGTCTCTAACCATTAAAATGCACAGTAATTGTTGCAAATTGATCGCTTGTTTTACAGAAGTCCCATAAATCTGTGCTCTTGTCATATCTGGAAGGATGGAGGGGGGTGGGGCTGTGCCAAAACGAAGACTGAATGTCTGTCAATGCATGTGCTCCATGAAGATACTCCTATGTACTGCGGTGGAGTTTGACCACTGTTATTTCCAAGGAATTTCCTGCCATCTGCATTCAATCACATTGGACTTGCTTGTAAATATTGGGAATTGGCTGCAGAGGACGTACAGAGTGCCCAAACCACCAGAAAACACTGTCACAAAGATACCAACAATGGATCATTAACAGAGGATAAACAATGCAGACTTCATTGCACTCTGAATGTATCTTTCTTTTCTGCAGAAACTATATTCACCAGGGAATTTTTAGAGTAGTCTTTAGACAAACATACTCCCAGACATGTACAAGCTATTGACAGTAGGGGTGTGCAAAAATACTGAAATATCAATATATCTTATCGTTTAATGTGATAATAGAGTATAGATATCATGGGCAGCTGTATCAATATATCATCAAGTCAGACAAGACAGTTGTGTTGCTTGTTCAGAGGAAAGCAACTCATTTATGCATCACATTTGACATTTTCACTGTTTGATGATTAAAATGGGATTGTTTCATATTAACTTTGTGCAAGAAGTGGTTTAACAAAGACTTCACAGCCATGATTTAGCCTTTATTTTTTATTGAACCATATCGAATTGATTTGAAATATATTGTATTAAATTGTATTGGATCATATCAAATCATATCGAATTGAAAGTTCACTGTATAGAGATATGTATCCTATCGTGGCCTATGTATTGACGTATGCATCGTATTGGCAACTTCTGAATGATATCCAGCCCTAATTGGCAGTGTGCAGAAAAATATTAGTAATGCAGTTAATAATAGTAGTAGGTTTTGTAGTAATAGTAGGAGTAGGTAATAGCTTTTGTATAGGTAGAATGATTAGCAAATTAACAGTGGAGGTTGTAATTACAGTGGTTTAGGAAATACCTTACATTATTTTTTCTGTATATATTATTTTGTATTTCTTTTTCCTCATAATCATACATGTGTAGCATACAGGTTTTATGTACTCCTTTCCTCTCTGGTGTCAGCAGCGCTAATGCTAATCTAATTTAATAAACTCCTTCACAGTAATATATATTTTTACAGCTTTTGCCCTAAACAGAGCCTCCTCTCACAGCCCTGAGAGTTGCTTTAGTCTTGGTTTATTCACCTGCTCTATAAAGGTGTCAGTTTAGACGTACCTCTTTCACTCAGAGCCAAATGCATCATGTCTTCTCTGTGTCTTTATAATTATGAGGCGTTCCTGTCAGATCCAAGGATGTGGTTTGGACCAGGACTTCTTATAAAACTTTGATAGTGTGTGATTAATGCTGGCGGTGGACAGATTTGTGGGCTTGGTGTGTTATGACAGGGATTGTCAGGATACAGATGTGGCCTGCTGTGTCTTTATGGTGGTTTTCCGACTCTGTACTTTTGTTTAGCTAACAAAGAGAGATTGACTTGACACATCTGTTTAGAACCATCTCTTTTTGAACAAATTGTTCTTTTCATATTTAAACTAGGCTTTTTACACCAGTTTGCTCTTAAGCTTTTATAATGTGATGAAATATGTAGGTTTATTGGTGCAGACTAAAACCAAACCTTTCAAAGTAGTATGTATATTAGCTGGAAGCTACATGACTTTGAATGTATGTATCCAGACCCTTGATAGATGCTGTATCACTAACTGTCTCCTGCCACTAGGTGGAGTAAGACACAAGTGCAAACCCTTAATTATGTTAATGAGTTGCTTCCTTCCTGATGCTGTGGGGACATTTGAGGGTGAGGATCACAGAGCACTCCTGTCGGCTCTCCTCTGTGACTGGTGCTACATTTGTGGTTTGAATCACAGGCTCCACCTCTGCCGACTGTCTGTTTGTGTCTCAGTCTGTGACCTCTGGTCCACATACTGTCTACCTACCTAGTTCTCACTCAAAAATAAATTTTATTAGAAGCAATATGTGTGTGTGTGTGCCTTTTAAAATGTATTATTCTTCTCAAAAATATATATTTATGAGATGCTTAGATGCTCAGGTGAAGTCTGTGATAAATGTTGTTAATTAATGCAATGAATACAGTTTTAGTAATTATAGTATTTTGTTTATATTTAAATATAACTTATTATGTGCAACAAGGCAGATGTACAACAAAAGTGCCTTTCCCCATATCTGTGGCTCATGTGATCCTGATAAAAGACTGACGTTTCAATGTGTAATTGAACAGTTTATCTCATTCCTTCCACACCTGCTTCAAGAAGAGCTCTGTTGCTCCCTCCCTCTCTCTGTAGACATGTTATTTTTCATTTACTTGTGCCCTCGGGTTTTTCAATCTTACATCCATTACTAAGCAAACAAATAAGTTCCGGACCTATGCACCAGACACAAATATAGACATGAGTTATGAGATTGAGCGAAGCCAGGAAAGGCTTTAGTCTATAATACACAACATCTGCTCCAGACAAGACCGGAGCATCCTGGTTCTGTTGGCCGATTTTGTTCCACATGTGAGGAGCAGGACCAGGGGAGCCATAGCAGGTGGGGTGGGCACAAGGAGACGAGAATAAAATGATCATTATTAACTGTTTAAGTGCTGAATGCTAAGATTTATGGGGCCCACGTCAGAACGGTTGAGGTGTCACCTTGCATTTCCAGAGGCATCCGTCTTGTGGTTTTGGCAGCTTGTTGTGCCTCAGAGTTCAGATGTTTGCATCACACTCTTGACATCTGGCCCCCCCTTTTTTTACACTTTAAGTACAGTATACCTCTGATCGCTCCCCTTTTCCTCTCCTTAAACCGTCTATCCATCTAAACATCTGCTTTTAATTCAGGCCCTGAGCGTCTCTGAAGACTTGAAGGCATTAAACGCTGGCACAAGCTCGGTTTCGCTCTGGTACTTACGCAGCATTGAGGTGACTTAAAAGGGAGAGGCGAGAATTATAGAAAATGAAGTGTCACCCAAATAAAAAATCACCTTAGATTACCACCAATTACACTTAATAATGCGCTGCTCCAGCCCATGTGCTGATCAGATGGAGAGCTGTGATTGTCTGTGGACATCAGAGAGATTCATCAATGGAAAGTGACAGCAGCAACACTAACTCTTAACTTTCTGTCACTTTGGTTTGATCCGTACTTTCTATGGATTATTTCACACTAACTCAGTCTCAAGTGTTTCTGTAGAGAAGGACTAATCTTTCTGCATTTGAAGTTGGAATTCAGTGCCAACAGCATCATCTCAAAAGTGAGACAGAGAAACGAGGAAAGATCTACACTATGTTTGTACAGTACAAGAAATGGGTATCTACAAGTTTTCTTTTATTTGGATTAAATAGAAAGAATGTATAGGGTACTTGATCTTTGGATCCAAATGTTACTGTAATGCTGAAAAAGTAATATGTGCTTAATATTTTTTTTTGCAGAGATTCAGATTAAATTAGATAATATTTAAACCAGATGATCCTCCTGACATTGCCCTTTCACTTTATGCGGGCTTGGATCTGACCTTTTACAGTCATTTGTGGTTTATTTTTTTTTTAAGATTGTGCGATATTTATTCAAATCTGTTTTCATACACATGCCATTGTCCAGACATTTACTAGTATTTGCGTACCTTTTGAGGATTATTACAATAATGTTTTTGGAGCAGTTTAACACAGTCTTCACATTGGGATAAAGGCCACGTTTCCGAGGGTTAAGTCCTGTTAGATTGGAGACATGTGTCTGCAAAGCTTTATTAGTCAGTTATTAGTCACTGAGGTCAGGGGAGAGTTTTTAGCCAAGGCACAACATTGAACTTGAACATGACTCTCATCATCAGCCCCTCAGGCGGCTCCAATAGGTATACCATTACACTGCACCCTAACTGGCCACCATCCCCACAGGGAAAGTCAGCCAGCATGCAAATCAATGTAATCACCGTTACAGCGACCACAACCAAACATCCAGCCGCGTTGTAATTAACTGAATTATCGGGTCTGCGCTGGTTCATTGTTTCTGTCTATTGTCTTTTTCTGGGCCGCCATGGTCGCTATAGCAGCATTAGTCAGAGGGAGGAAAAGGACTCAAGTGCTCTTTCCACCCGCGGTCAAGATGTGTCTGAATCTTATGGTTGTGCACGTTACGTTCCTGAAGGATTTCAACAAGAAGAAAGTCTGTGACAAATGGATGACATCAGAGGCAGCATATTGCAGGGTGATTGGAACCTCGTTTTCCGTCATGACCAGAGCCAAAAACTAATCATACATGTCCAAAAACAACTTCTCAGATATCTTCGTTTATTCCTTTATAATTACACTCTTGTTTGAGGAATTAGCTTTGCGTTCATATGAAATAGAGCATACTAAGTGTCAAACCACACATTTAATCACCACATCTCTGGAGCTTCATTAG
Source organism: Odontamblyopus rebecca (assembly GCA_030686955.1). Taxonomy (NCBI): domain Eukaryota; kingdom Metazoa; phylum Chordata; class Actinopteri; order Gobiiformes; family Gobiidae; genus Odontamblyopus; species Odontamblyopus rebecca. Next base: position 20,436,673 of record CM060660.1, on the reverse strand, counting down.
AAATGTTCTTTCTTTTAGCCTTTAACAGGTTTATGATATAGCCAACGTGGACCCCAGCCAGTCTTAGATCCAAACTAGGGCTGTGTAATTAATCTCATTTTAATCAAGGCCGATTCAGTCATGTCTAATGGTCAATAATGTGCGTGACTTTTTGTCACTGAGCAGTCCAGCCAAATCTCAGTAAAAGTATGTGGTCTGTAGCTCAGACTTTGGAGGAAATTTGTGATTTAACACAAAAAAGTCAGTTATTAGAAGGCACTGTGGTTTATGTTAAGGGAAATAGTACTGAAAGACATTTTTTAATTTACTTTCAGTAGTTCAGTAATACAGAATATGAATATGAATAAAACATTTAGAACAGCAGAATTGAGATGCAGAAAAAATGTAAAATGTCTCATCCACACCACTATAAGTAAATTATGATGAGAAAATATTTCCTCTTTGTGATGTTTTAAAGCTTTAATAGATGATGTATTTCTTGAGATACCTGATTTGAGCCATAACATCTCTCACATTTGCTTTTAGAGTTTAAGTGTCCACTGGTGCCTGTGACAGCTGTTGATTGAGGATGAGCCAGCACATCTGTATTGGGTCAGCTCTGGCCTGTGGCTCTGCTCCGCACTGCCTGCACTCATGGCCCTACAGTGGCATCCTAAATTGTGAATGAATACTTGCATCTGTGAATGTAATGCCACCCTGATCGCTCTCAACCACTTACTGTAAGTGGACACAGTAGTGCACTTGTGAACTAAGGGCCTACAAAATAACAGATCTTAAGCATAACATTTCCATTTTAATTAAAATATATTCCTTAAAGGTCCTGTATTAGACAACATTGACTTTTATGTTTTGTTTCATTTACACATGTTTGGGTATTCCTTTATTATTAGTCTGTCTACATCTAAAAAGTTCAAAATGCTCTGTTCCACCTTGTGATATCATGTAGAGGTAGTTTTCAAGTTAACAGCTCCTTTTACATTAAGTTCAGTAGAGATTGCTGAAATCATGAAATCATGATTTAAAATCATCCAAATGATTCTAATGAAAGTGTATGGAGTTTAAAAACACAGTGGAGCACTTCCTGTATTACCACATGACATCACAAGGTGGAGTGTTTTCCGTTTGAGAGAAGAACTATGAATGAATGAAACAAAACACGACTCCAGGTATGTTTAAAACATTCCATTGTTTGATGTTATAATGTTGTTTCCTTATCAAAAACATAATGAAACAGCATTATAATATTAAACGGAAAATAGTGAAATATAGGCCCTTTAAAATAAACACTCATTGACTTGATGTTTACATTTTGATGTATATATATATATATATATATATATATATATATCTATATATATATATATATATATATATATATATATATATATATAATTTTTCTTTTATAAAACAGTCGAAAATCTCTGCTTTCTATTCTATTCTATTCACAAGAGGTCAGTTATCCTTGAACTTGATTCAGGATGATCAGGATGATGATTCTTATTAACTCGGTATAATTATGTATTGTGTTTGACTAATGACATTTGTCTTGATGATAATGTTGCTGATGAATTGCATATGAATTGTATAATACGGATGAATTTTGTAAGTGTACATTTTAGAGGATATTGATCACTGTCGTTGTTTTAAATAAATTAAGAAATATGATGATGATATAATAATAATAATAATAATAATAATAATAATAATAATAATAATAATAATAATAATAATAATAATAATAATAATAATAATAATTATTATTATTATTATTATTATATAGTGTGTGGACAGGTTAAGGTGAACATAAAACTCGTTACAGTTCTCCACACCTTATATCAGCCTAGCCATCTCATGTTATTTTTGTCCCTATTTCTGTGTGCCTTACATTTCCCCTCTGTCCTCCTTCTCTTGGCCTATGTCTTGATCAAACTCGGCTCTAACGCACAATGAAAAGTTCAGCTCTGAATTACTGTGGCACACATTCAATACAAACTGAATTTACTTTTGGGTCCCAGCCAAGCCACCATATGTTATAGAGGCCGTTACCCTGCGCAGAGCATGACTGATTCTGTTAATGTTGCAAAGCCCTAAACCACTCAAGCACAAATTGTGTAAGGCAAAAGGATCAAAATCTCTAACACTCATTAAGCACACTCTAATAACACAATAATTAATCTATAAAAACAGGTTAAAGATGATTAATGAATTGTAGATGTTACAGCTTTGTAGAATTGTATTTACTTTTGTGGCAATAGAGTGGCGGCCAAGTGAATATTTCAGTGTCAGAAAGTTGTGCTGGGAAACAATGCCTGTATTATTGCTATGTTGTAGAGGCGTATAATCACTGTCCTGGGATTGACTTGTGCTTTTTACATTTACAATGTGTTTTTTTCCTGGCAATCATCCATCTTGTATTCTGAAAAAGAGCAGTGACCATTGTCTTATTATTAGGGAAACATTTACCTGAGTGTTTCAGAAAAAGACCAGGTGCATGATGTCACTCAGTGACACACAGTATTTCTAAACATTTTATGGTGCTACTTTATTTGTTTTTGTTGGTTTTCTGCATTTGGACTATGAAGGCCAAACTGACACTCATCATGACATCATTTTAAACCAGAGACCACTTACATGGACTTTAGCGAGGTCTACACCGTCCAAGTTTATGTCAGAGTAAATATAACAAGTCAAAGAAGCTAGAATTAAAAATCCAATTTCATAGGATTTCATGATTATTGCAAATATTGATACAAAAAGTGAAAACCTTTAATCACTGTTCAAAATCAAATTTTCCTTTTGCTATGCAAATCCAAAAGCACTTAATTTTGTCACTTTAACTGAGTTTACACCAAGATGAGATTGGCTCATTACTCAAGGCCAGCAATTAGACTAAAAACAAAACAGGGATTTATAGAAATGAACATTCATTTGGTCAACTCTGTATCTTTGTGGGACAAAGTTAAGTCAAACAAAGACAAGTCAAACTTAAAACCTAAATGCAGTGTGAATATGTACTTATTATTGGTGCACTGGGCAGCGGGCAGACCACCTAAGAAGGACAAGAGTAAGACCACAGTTTGTGTGCAGTTATTTTAGATCAGAGCAGTCCAAGACTGGAGCATAGACCCGATCATAGGGTGCACTAACCTTAAATGGTCAAATGGACAAAATCCTTTGCATCATTCAATAATGAATGATGCAAGGAGGCTCACCACAGACAGGCTCACCACAGACTGTGGAGGCACAACCTCCAGGACCACCTCTGTGGGTCAGAGCATCTGACTTCTGTTTATAGAGACAGAGTCCGAACCAGAGCTTTGGGCATCTGTGACAAACAAAACTAGCTTTCAGTTAGACAAGTAAGTCTTAAACACCAAACGATACCTGTCATGTGTCTCACTGGAAGCTCAGACAAATGTATTTTATGTGTATTCATGAGGCCTCCTGTTTATCACATCCCAGATCTGAGACAGTTAAAGATTGAACTATAGGCCCATAGTTATAGTTTTTATCTTATTCATCATTTTATCAAGTTCCGAAGTGGTTTAGCCTCCTCCACTGTCTTCCAACTCAAACATCATAATCACATTCACACTTTAAATTACACACATTTAGTTTGCCTGTTTTTTTGGACACGAAAGTGTGTTAAGTGGTGTGTAACTCACTCATGACTCACTCTGCTCCAGCAGAGCACTGGTCATCTGCTCAATGGTAACCAGAGGAGAAAACAGGCCCAATCTATGCAGAAGAGGTCCAGAACCACTGTAAACTGAGGAACAGACAATGTTATTTATACTGTCACAACTACTGATGGTGCAAAATACAAAAAAAACAAAAATCTTTGTCTTATAGGAGACAGAAGTTTGTCTTATAGGAGACAGAGATGGAGAACAGTCATCATCCTAATTATTGATTATCTGATTACATCCCTGAAGTGTTCAAATTTATTGTTTGATCTTGTGCTCCCTTGAATCATGACGACATTACATAATCTACATAGTTATACTAATATTTGTGTTGTCCCTCTGTCCCAGTCAGTGGTTCCTACTGCTCAGAGAAGAGTGGAGGGGATGACAGGACTCACTCACTGTTCCCCCAGAGCCTCCAGTGCGACCGGCCTGAGCTGCTCCTGCCCGACGCCACGCACCAGGACTCCAGGTCAACTGCCACTTTTACTGCTCACACTATTCACATAAAGCATTCTGATGGGTATAGTATTACAAAAAAAACAGGTTCACTGTGGATTTTATTATCTTTGCTCTGAAATGCATGCAGTGCCATCTTTGCCTACTATTATAAAACACAGCAAAGCAGAGGACAGTAGTTATGTTCAATTAATCCACTTTCTGTTAGTTGTGGTAGTATTTTTTTACCAAACAGAGAGTGTAGCTCTGAAACTGTGACGTGAAGGGTCTGGCCTGTACTTACAGTGAAGACACAGTGAGTGTCTGCTGGTCGCTCCCTGTGCTCACTGCAGAGACAAAGACATGTCCTTCATGGGAGTGAGCAGAGAAAGGAGAGCTCTTCTCACATCACTCAGGGGCTTTGCACAAAATCCATAATGAGCCAACTGACAGCAATGATTATGTAGAAGATCACAGCAACGCATGGAGAAATATGACCGGGGGCTTCCATTCAGTGCAGCAAAGATTCCCACCATAATACACAGTATTGTAGATGGTGACCCCTTTATAAGCTTCAATTATGCCACCAAAACAGTTGACTCCCTGTTTATACCCACATTTAACCCTTCCTGTCATCAAAGCCTGTCAGGCACACAGCAGTAGCCTCTCAGTGTGTCCAGTCATTCTCCTGTACACCACCCCACATTTTTAGACTGGTCACTATAGTGATAGATTATTTCCTGTTGCATTTTATCTGTTTAGATACTGCGTGATATCATATTATCATTATCAAATTAGTATTTGTAGCCGTGTGTTCATTCATAGCCTGACTGTAGTATTTAAGGGGTGACTGGGAAAAGCAGAAGGGGGGAGCATCAGAAGCTCTTTTGGTGGGAAGGACCTGCTGTCATGTCTGTCATCAGGCTCAAACTAATGCTGCTCATATTCCTGTGTCTCTCTGCACAGATCGTCCTCAGACTTCTCCAGGACTTTGCCGGTGGGCTCTCCCAGTTTGTGCAGAACCAACGGGGTTCCCTCCCCTCTTTCTTACCAGATAAAACAAGAGATTTCAGCGGGCTACAACATGGGACCCAATGCATCACAGGCTGGATATCAAAACTTAAAGGAGGACATCATTTTAGGGACGACAAGGGACAAACTAACTGGAGTCCCACAGGTTAGCTGCATTGGTGGTAGTGCACGTACAGTAAATGCTGTTAGCATTGCCGTGTCAGCAGACACATCACAACCCTTTAATAATGAAGATGGCTCCTCCCCGCTGGCTTTGTCTCCATCGGGCTCCCATCATTCAGCGCGGCGACTGGGTCCTAACAGGCTGAAGAGGCACTGCCTGTCCCTGGCCTCGCAGTCCGCAGCCACAGTGTCTCCTGCAGCGGCCGCCACCGCCATCGACGACCCCAACATCTGCTCCTCACAAATGTCCATGGTCTCCTGCAACGGCTTTCAGCTCTCACCAAGCCCCAGCAGAGGCTTCTCCTCCACATCTCCTCCCACTGCGTCCTGCTCTCGCGACACCCCTTACAAGCTCCCACCTCAGCGAAGCCCCCAGCCCACTCCGGGACAGGACAGGTGCCAACTGTCATCCCCTGCCTCCTGTCTACTGTCCCTGTCCTCTTCCTCCTCTTCAGTGTCGTCAGTGGAGCTTGAAGGCCAGACTCTTTGTGAGGAGCAGAGCTCCATGCATCTCGGGCGGGGGGCAGCAGGGACAGAGGGGGGCGCAGATGGACTGGGGCTGCTCCTGAGTGGGTCGGTGTTGCCCGGGACATTACAGTCAGAGAGTGAGGCTCTTATGGAGGCTTCCCACAGGTCAGGGGCTGCTCTGAAGCAGGAACCACTGGATGATTTCACTCCTAGCGAAGATGAACTCTTTCAGCACCACTATCATCAGCATCATGGGAGAATTGGGCACCCCCCTCGTCCTGCCATGCCACCCCCTTACCACCTGCACCAGTACGTGGGGCCTAGCCCGGGGGGCCTACACCATCAGAGCCAACAAACTGCACCAGCCTCCTCCATGGGACATAAAGCAGCCCCCACAGCCCCACCTGGGTCCCACAGACAGGCAGAGCATGAGGACTTAACCATTGGAGCTATTAGTGACAAACAGGTCTGTCGCTGGATCGACTGCAGCGCTGCCTATGACCAGCAGGAGGAGCTTGTCCGGCACATTGAGAAGGTGCACATCGATCAAAGAAAAGGAGAGGACTTCACCTGTTTCTGGGCCGGCTGCATCCGCCGCTACAAACCCTTCAACGCTCGCTATAAGCTGCTCATTCACATGAGGGTGCACTCTGGAGAGAAGCCCAACAAGTGCATGGTGAGTGATGAGCAGCACAGTACTTATGACACCAATCCATTCACACATATTCACCATATATCTGTGTCTCACAAGAAACATGATGTTCAAATGAGGTCTGCACTAGTGAAAAGGCTTTCACCAGAAAACCTTTCCTTGCTTTGCTGTTATGATAGTAGATTGCATTTTTTGTGGAAATTGCAGAGAAGATGTCAGCTGCCCTGCCATGCCAGTTTTAATACATTTGAGGTTGTATTTGTTACAGGTAAGTCTCCAGTTGCAAGTCAACATACTAATCACTGTCAAGCTGTCCCTCCCTTGCGTCCTCTAGAAAGTGGAAAAAGCCCCCGAACCTCAAGAATGATTTTGTCCAAATACACAATTAGTCCACAATTTGTGTAGAGCCAAGCCATGTTTATTTTCATGAGCTCTGTGTTTTTGGAGAAGGGATTCAGATCATGAAAAGCCAACACATATGGTTAAAATAACTAAACAATGCCTACACTTGATCCTTTTAAATGGGAGCTTTAAATGTTTAGCTGTCCCTCAAGTATTAAGTGAATTGGCTTCATATCCAAGCCAAACAGTCAGAGAAATGTAGTAGTCTGGATAGTTGAGCCACAGAGGGATAGCCAGCAACGTTTGCAAGTCTTGCTCAATTCACGGTTTTACCAAAAGCTTCTGTCAGAAACTGTGCTCCTCTGTTTCAGGATCTAGTCCAAGACAGTTATAAAAAAAACGAGTCTGCAATTCATCTCTACAACCTGCTTCATCTCAAATGTGCTTGTCCTTAAGAAGTAAATCATCTTTCACAAGTTTTTTTGTAAATATATTAGACAAAATACCTTTAAGATGTATTTTAAAAATACAATTTATGGTAATTGTAATTGCAATTGCAAATCTAATAGAATAGTGGTCTGTTGGCTGGCCTCAGAGCTGTGCACTGGTCATATTTAGTTGAATTGTGACGGCCAAAACACTGGTGAATGTTTACCTCTTCTCTGCCTAGTTTACTGTAGGTGCATGAATGAGTTATTGTTTCATATTTGTGTTTTTTGGAGATGTTTACCATATGTGAATTTTGAACAATTTGGGCTCAGTGTGGACGCACCGCTACACTCTGTGAATGAGAGGCCCTGTACAATTTGGCTCCAGGCACTGAACTTCCCTCATCCTGATTTTAGACACACACAGACACACAATAATAGCTATTTTGTTTCCATTGAGGCTAACACAGAAGGTATTGATCTGTTATAGTGTATGGTAGGTTGCACAGTTCCACATCCGACAGAACATAAACAAAAAAGTGAAAGGTTTTTGGGCTTGGGTCAACACTTGTAATCATCAGGGATGACTGTATGTTGAAATGGGAATCCAAAGATAAACTTGGAAATCCATAGAAAATATACTCACTGTGTCCTCCTATTTGTACTGACTAATGTTTGTGCCTATTGATTTTATTATATTTTAACTTAAGAGGAGAGGGAGTGTAGCTGTGATGTAATTAAAAACATCTTTGCTTTATTTTATTTGTAATTATTCAATATTGACTGAAAAGCTCAAAGTTTGTTCTTTTTAACAGGGTATTATTTAGCAGTTTCTTTATTTATGTTTTTTAAAAGGATTTTTAGACTTGTGCATAATTGGACAGGGCAGTATTGTGTGAAATGGGGGTGATGTGTGGAGAGGACACTTCAAATAGTTGGAATTGAATAGTTTTCTAAATAATGTAAGCCTAATGTTTACACACCCTTTCTTTTGGATGTTTTTAATGTGTGTTTTAATGTGTATTATGGCATAGCACATACGCATTTTGCAATAGAAATCCAACAGTGTCCAAGAATGTGAGTAATTCCTATGGAGGAAACCAATGAGACAGAACCACAGAATGACCAGGACTAATCCTTTATTTTGGTTCTAGCAGCAGATTCCTCCGGTCGCTCCGAAGCACGACTCCTCTCGTGTCCAAACATAACATATCTCTCCTCTGTCCCTCGCCTTCTCTCTGTATTTATATCCGATACTTTATATCTTTTTCATACAGCTGCATTGAATTTGCTCCACGCTGCTTCTTGGCAGGAATAAGTCATTATCACAACAAAGAAGTCGTAGCCGGAGCTCCACATGCGCCTGTCACTGCCTAATATTTTAAGAAATACCTCACTTTAAAAAGGCACTTTGTTGAACATGTGAGCGTCGTGGTTAGAAGTTATTTATATGGTTGTTGATTCCTTTTCCAATTAAAATGTGCCCGGAGCTGTTGTGTCGATCAGGCAAGCGCTGAGGGACACAGGCAAAAAGGAAACAACTTAATCTCACTGCAATATCCTGTTGTGTTTCATGCTTAATTCACTTGTTGTTTTAGTTTATTACATTTTTGCTGGTGTCTGCTTAAATATTAAAAATATATCCAGTGAGTGTATCCCTGACATGGTCCCAGACTTTTATATTATTCTGTTTTCTCAGAGGTCGCTCCAGTGGATTTGATGTGTCTGTAGGCTGTGAGCGCCCAAGGTCAGATCTCATGTACTCTGTGCGTGGAGAGGTTTACATGACTCAGGCCGCTGTACATCGGTTTATTGGCTTTTTGTTAAATCACTTATTTTTGGCAACAGCTCCAAGTTCACATTATAGGGAATAGAAAGTGATTTGGAATTTATAGTGCACTGGAGATAACATTCATATATTAAACTACAAATTAACTATATAAATTGACATATTTTGTCACTTTTACACTTAATTCTTTTACATGATACATTTACTTACATAATTCAAATGCTGATGTAGGATTAACAGATTTATAAGTTATAATATATTTGTTTGCATAATATAAAAATAAAAGTCATAATAACAAACTGACTCCTCTTTGTTGAAAAATTTGAAAATAAGACAGGATCAGCGTATTCACGGGCCCTGTCCAAACTCTCTCAACAGACAGACACCCAAAGACCCACCATCACTGACACTCAATCAAAGCACTTGTTGAAGGAAAGTTGGCTGAATACTCTTTTTGGAAAAAAGGTGGATTATGGAATTTCCTCCTATGTCAGTGTGAAACCAGCAAACATATATATTTAGATTTACTAGACTGCTTTTTGGAAGAGAGTGCCGACATCCTTTAGCTGCAGACGGCGAGACTTAGTGAGTCAAAAACATGCGCGTAAATGGAGTCTTTTGTGAGAAATCAGCACAGACACGGAGGAGATGAAACAGGGAGTGCCATTAGCTAATTAAAAGTGAGGTAGGGCACATGACCCGAGTTTTCCTCTGAATGCGCCTGAAACTGGAGCTGTCTGGGCTCTGTGCGGCCGGCGACTGACGTTGATATTAATGTGTTCGTACCTGCGCCAGCCTCCAGCCCTGAAGCCTGTCTAAAGCACTTACAAACCACAGGCAGAGAGACCATCAATTAGCACACAAAAAACTGTTTAAAGTTCATTTGAAAGTACTTGTTACACTGAGGTCTGCAATGATTTTTATTTATTTATTTTCTTCCCAACAAGTAAAAAAAAAAAACGTATTGATCAATATTCTTCCAGTAGGAGAAATAAATTGTCATATTGTCGTACCCGACAGAACTTTTTAGTACTTAAAAATGACCTGGTCACAGCACTTCTTTAAGGCTTTGTGCTGGCTGCAATATGATTGACTCCTGGCCCTGACAATTTACTGAATGTCTCTCCCTGCTCTTAAACCCATTTCCCCAATGTCTTTTCCAAGACAACATAAGTATAAAAACAAACAATAATTTTTAGGATTTTTTTATGGCTTCAAATGTTGTCGAAGTCAATCTATCACTGAACCTAAGTTGATCCTATAGTAAGTCTGATATCTTTACAAGCCTCATAATCTTCTGTCTTTCCCAGGTCTTTTTGCAGCAGCAGTGCCGCGGTCATGCTAACGCTAGCACAATGCTAACCATATGTGATATTTGTATGATGAAACTGCTGTTAGACTGGCCCTGCAGCTGTTGTTTTGGCATCCAAATGAAAGCTCTGGATGGATGGGTCTTGCTTGTTTTCCTTGTTGAGCAGATCAGGCCAACTCCGTGTCAGCCTGTAAAAGTTTTCCAGTCAATCTTTTCGTACTAATGTATTGCAGTGATCTGCTGCCATTAAACCATCCCAAATCTCATCTGTTCACTCTCTCCCACGCAACATTTAGTCATCAAACATTACAACCAAGGATTACTCTGCCCCAATTAAAATAGATAATAAATGAGAAGCACATGAAGAACACAGATGAGTATCGTATTGGTTAGTATCCATTATTTCCCTACGTCACAAAAGTAAACTCAGAAACAAATGTATTTAGGCCTGAGCCCCTACAGGGCGTAGGGCCTATTGCTTTACAGTACAGACATTCGTCATATGAAGACAAAAAAATAATAATAATATGGCCACGCCCCCTGACAAACCATCTTGGATTGAAATTTTAAAAATGTGGAGTCAGTATTTTTGCTCACGTCGCATTTGAACGTACTCCTCTGAAGGCGCTTCACCCACAAAGGTGAAAATCGGCGTACATCAACTAGAGAAGTAGGGCTTCAAAATTTAGCTGCATTTTTTTGATAACTGCCATGGTTTACGTGCGGCGAAGCCGCAAAATTTGTTCAGATTTTTTGCCATTTCCCAATATCAAAATTTGCTCCCATTTGGGCATACAAAGTCCGATTAGGCTCAAATTTGAATCACTTGTAGAACTTTCGTGCCAAAGCATATTAATTGTGACACAAACAAAAATGGTGTGATAGCGCCCCCTACAGAACACAACAAATTTTGCATGGACCGTCAAAATTTTACTTTTTCCAAAATGTACCAAATTTTGCCCAAAATTACTTTGGGCCATCTCAATCAGAAAAGTCAATGTAAACCATTTGGCATTTTTAATCATGTTGCCATGGTGATGCACGGAAACTCCAATGTTATCCTAATGGGAGAGATCTGATAAATTCCCATTCATGAAAAATATTTTACTTTCACAAAATATTCTCAAAGCTGGCACAATGATTTTTCATGTCACCTGATCAAAAAAGTCAATGACAATCATATGGTATATTTCACTGGGTTGCTATGGCGATGCACCAAAGCCCCCATGTTATCCTAATGGAAAAATTTCAACAATTTCTTACTTTTCAATGTGATATAACGGCTTACTAGTTTCATTCAGGTCAGCCCAATCAAAAAAAGTCCAGGGGGCCAAAGTTGTATTTTGCACAGTGTTGCCATGGCGATGTCCCAAAGTGCCCATGTTTTTTTAGCACATCAGCATCTCCAGTGTGTGCAGACTTTATGTGTTTAGTGACAACTTCAGCCCAAAGCCACAATCACACAGAGACAAGTGGAGTGTCAGCCACGCCCGGGCGTCAGTGCCACCCAGAGGAGTGCCGGGTCGGCCGAGTGTGAAGTGTGGCACGCGAGGGCCATTCGATGCCGCTTGCGGCTTTAATTTCTGTCCTGTTGTTGAATTTGTGGGATATCATCTTGCAATATTTCCAAATAAAGGACTAACTCATTTCAGCATTACCTCCCTAGTACAGATTAGCATAATACGTGTACAATAGACAATCTGGTGTGATTGTAAAAGGGAAAAAATAATAACATTTTTATAACCAAACTTTGCAGGTCTAATTTGTCAAAAATAGCAACAATTGCATTTGATAGGGCTAAATATATTATTTCAACAACATCACAGCAGAACCCACCACAAGCTCAAATGGCTGATTTACTTTGTGTCTGATAAGCAGGTATCAAAGCAGCAGGGTTTTCTACATGAGATACACTCTAATTTAATTTGTCAGGAATGCTGTATTTTGAGTTTCCCCATTTCCCTTACGTTTAATCACACTCTGCTATCGGAAACCTGACGACCCAGGGCTGCGGCTCTTATACATTGCAAAGAGATTGTGTCATTATTGTTTCCCATCCAAAACCTTAATCAGTTTAACCTTTTCTACAGAGGCAGATCCATTTACAAATGCGTAAAGAAAAAGGTCTCTCTCCATCATGTGCAGGGGCAAAGATGCGGTTGTGCTCTGGAGATTAACAGAAGAAGGATGGTCAGGAGGGTTAGACTTTCTTCAATTTATGCACCATAAACTCTAAGTTATTAATAGACTCTGGATCTGGAAAAGTGAATATCCTTACACTAATCCATCCAAGCTGCATGGCTGAAATACATTGTATATCATAATCCATGACTCCAAGATAAGCAGAAAATTGCCGAAAGAAAATACCCCCATGGACCAAGGTTTTAACTGACTATGGGAAATGTAGTGTTTTGAATTATAACCAAAATAATTCTTATGCAATTACTTTTTTTATTAATTGCATTTGTGAACAAGTTTTGCTCTTAACCTGTCCAAGAAAGTAAGGAAAATTTTGTTGTTGGTGGTTCAGATCCAGGATATTTTAAGAGCCTGTTCTTGTCCAAACATAGTATGCACAAGAGGCTACTCAAGACGAAACATCTAACCTTGAAAAATATATTTTAGAATCAGGTATTACCCTGAAATAATTAAACAGCAATTAAGAGCCACAGTTATTTTATACTTCATACTATATGTTGAAAATGAAAAGTTTTGTATTAAAAATGTTCACGACTTATACACTTTTAAAACCAAGGTCCATCACATAAAATTTATTATACATATTCAGTCTTCCCTTTGCTTTTGATTATTTTTTCAGTCTTATATATCATTTTATATTGCTATCATTCATCAAAACGTGGTTAGGTGTTGTGGTTATACATTATCGTCATTTTACACGGCCCACTGTACCTGTAATGTGTACATAGTATGTGTGAGATGCTACAGATATTTATTTATGGTGTAAAGCTGTATCACATCTCCATGTCCACAGCTCAGCTCTGTCAGATCTTCCACTGCATGAGCAAAACAAGTCCAACATTTACCCAGCTCTTGAACACCGCAGGCCACAAAGAGCTCTCCCCCACCCAGCCTGCCAGTCTCTCCTCCACCTAGAGCTAATATATAAGAAGAGAAACTGAGCCGCTACTGTGCAAAATAAACACCAAAAGAAGTATGGAGAAATTATGTAGCGAAAGACATGTTTACGCTTGGGGTGTCAAATTTAAATTATGCACTGCGGTGCGCTGTGGTTTGGGTGCCTGGTTTAATTTAATGTTTGAGAAAAGACGTGAAGTTTGGAGCGAGCAAAGCCAGTCCAGACCAAACCAGGCAATGAATGTAGTCCATGATGTCACCCCAAAAGACTCAACTTAAGTCCTGAATTCATCATGTAGCATTATGCATTAGTCATGTGGTATGCATTGAATTTGAGGCACATTTGGATCATTTGCTGAATTTTCTGTCAATAAACATCTTCAGTATTGGGTCCAGGTTGGGTGAGGCTTTCCAACATTTGTGTGTGTTTAAATTATGGTGTCAAAGCCTTCATTTAGTTTGTGGATGGACAGCTTAAAGTGAGAGAGTGATGACTGATAGACTGAGCTGTCCAAATTGACTTTGAGAGTGTAGTTTAAACTTTAAGGTATTAATGGCTTCCAATGTACATTTTAAAAGAACAAAAATACATTGAAGATGCACTATGTAACATTTCTGAGGGAGGCTCCTGTGTTGTTGCTTTGCATGAAATGTTCTACAGCTTTCAAATAAACTTGTCTATCCTGCATTTATTTAATTACAGTGTTTTAATTTCCAAAAATACCTTAAAACACACTCTTGCACTGAATAGGGTCAACTCTCCACAGATCTGACCTGTAACTTGACCTGGAGGCATCATCTTTTTGTCTCTATGGAGACAAATACTGTGGAACATTCACAAAGCATTCACAAAGCAACCTACAGAGTGTCGAAGTTACTGAATGCACCTTTAGTAGTATATAGTAGTATATATAAAGTATTTACAGAACTGTTGCCAATGGCCTTTATTATACAAGACAGTTGTAAGCATTAAGGGAGTTCAAAAGTAGCAACATACATTTGGCAAGAAGAGAGTGTATTTCACAATAGTGAATAAAAGAAGCCTCTCAAACAAATCATTTGTATTTGTGGTGTCACTGAAGTTATTCATGGACTTCAGAGCACTGTTGCCATAGCAATTACCAATTCAAAACAAAATAAAATTCATTGTGTAAACAGGAAGCTGAAACCCATGAATACATAACACAGTAAAATAGATTTAATGATTATGATTCACACCAAATTGTGTCATTTGGTCTGTGGCCTAAAATGACCCAAAGTTCTCAAATGATTAAAATGCATAGTTAACAGCTTTGTTCACACCTCACTAAGACTTATGTGCTGCACTGTCTATTTAAACAAGACCTTACCAAACCACATCTAGTCTAATGAGTGATGATTACAGTGGGCAGGCCAATTATAGAAAGGTTTGTGGTCTCATTTGAGGACGTTTAAGGACATGTTACAGACTCTTATTGTCCTGTTTATGATTGTGTAACTTAGTAGATCTGGCAACACAGACCCTGATATTTAAGCTGGGATTTACCTCTCCCCCATTGTGTTTTACACCCCAGTGATCTCTAACTGTCTCCAGAAAAAGCCTGCTAACTTTTTGTGTTCCCTTTAAAAACATCTGGTTCACATTGCGTTGGTTCAGCTCTGAATCACTTTAACATCGATGTAAAAAGGTTTATGCTGGGCTCAGGAGCAGATTGCTTTAGTTATTCCAGTAGAATTACAGTAGAAGCAAGAAGCCCGTAAGTCCCTCCATATCCCGTTTGTTTTTCTTTGTTCTCACAGCTTCTCATAACTGGTGAAACTGGTCTGTGTCACTGCAGAGAAAACAAACCAAACCTCAGCACTCACTGTGGTGATTGACGAGAAATATACGTTCATTTGTTGACCCTAAGGCTTGTAAAGGAAATATGCCAATAGAGAAATTGGCATCCAGCATTTGCATCTTTATCAATGTATTTGAGTCTAAAGTGAATTGCACGCCTTCTGAATGTGAGAGGAGCACCTTAACTTTGCTTATAGATGCCAAGGCTCTTTTTCATTTCTTGAATTTTTTTCACATTTTAGGAATTTTTTTTTTTTTTTTTTTTTTTTTTTTTAGAACAATAGAACTTGCAATGAATTTGACATTGTACAGTTATAAGGTAAAATACACACCACCATCCACAGCCTGCCTATTTTTCTTACTGGCGTGGCAGGATAGAGTAAACACTGCTCCCATCAGGGCAAAATGTAATCGTGTCCTTGGGCAACACACTGCCACACATCTGCATACACTGCTTTATGAATGTGTGCATGAGTGGACGTATGGATCCTTGATGTGAAACCTAATGGAGGTAGATGAGCACAATAACATGAATTGGACCTATTATTATTTAATGTTAAAAGAGATTTATATACTGGGATTATCAGTTGTCTTTTTATAAATTAGACGCTGTCAAAGTTCAACTCTCTGACCCGCTGTTGTGTTGGGAAGAGTGCAAACCTGGCACAGTCTGGAGTGGACAAATCTTAGGGCACCTTGGCACCTCACGCTTAAACCACATTGTTCTCTTTTTTACCCATGAGGCTTTGTGGTCTGGTGGGGCTCCAAAGGGGCTTGTGTAAATGTACTCGCTTACCCTGCTCCTCGCTCAAGTCCCTGTGTTGATTCAAATGCCATTGTGACCTATTGTTTAATTTTACTGGCATGTTTTCGTCTGAACTCTATAGCACTTTTGGCACTGAGCTATTTGGCTTGGCAACTCCAAAGCTTCGGCAATGTTTATTTGTTGTCAAGTCAGAGTTATTGGGTTGCCACTAACACAGACATGAGCCTTTAGACAGCTGTGTCAACTGTTGCTTTATGTGAACAATAAGAACATAAAAACTAAACAATTGTGTAGGGAGCATATTTAAAGGTGCATTGTGTAACTTTTCTGGTGGAGGGTCCATCAAATGCTTGTTTCTATGGATATGTCATTGCTCTGCCTGGATTTATAGCTCAAAAATACCTAGAAAAACCAGCATTCAGACTGTGATCACGGTTGCCTCTTGACATAACTGACCTATAACTTGGTCTGGTTTGGACTCCATGGAGATAGAAAGATTTAATACCATATTGTGAAACATTCCAGACAAAGTATTAACATCACTATGGAAAAAAGTATTTCACGGACCCTCCACCAGGAAAGTTACTCAATGCACCTTTAAATCTCAAACATATTGAATCATTATACCTCAGACAGTGCATTACAATAATTCTTTGAAACCTGTAAGGTAAACAAATAAATCCGCTTTCATCGTACACAGGCACAGGAAGAACATGCAAACCCCAAATAGAAAAACCCTTGTAGTCCGTTCTATTCATTTACATGTCATAGCTACTGACCATATTGGCGTCCTCTTGTAAAGGAAGTTCTACGCTATCAGCCTTGAAATAAACAGTATAATACTCTTCATCTTGCCTGGTGAACTAACAAACTGTCTCCATTTTCAACTAGACGATCAATTTTGTTGGCCAACTCTGAACTCTTTACACCTTTCAAGGGGACTTAGAAATAACACAAAATCCCAATGTTTTTGCTACAAAGCAAAAGACATTTGACGGACTTAGTGGTGAATTTGAATCAATTTAGTCAAAGTAAATACTCCAGACCAGATGCAATTCAAGCTTCTGCATCAGAAAACCACAAAAGTCCAAAGAAAATTTCAGCAACAACACATATTTTCTGCATGAACAACTTTCAAAGGACTCAGGGAAATTGCAGTAGACCATGACTGCAGAATGTAAACGCCAGATGCAGTATAGATTGAAAAATAGTGTATTTAAATTATCTATAAAGAACAAGTATTACCATTTAAGTCTAATGCCAGATTTTTGTCCAAATCCAACAAAAAGACCATAAAGCAGAGCAGTCCAATCTTAAATCAATTGTTACTGTCATTACTGAATCTGTCATTTGTTAATAGAGGCGATATAAAATCCACTAGAGGCATATGAGCCCATTGTGTGTTGGAGGCGGAGGAGCTTAGTACCTCTGGGTGGAGGGGGGAGGGGGGGCAGGTGAGAGTGAAAGGAGCAGGACAGATTGAAGCGCTGGTGTCAGAGGATGCCGCAGCTCTGAGCCTCGTCAAACTGAGCCCGTATTGACTGCCAGTAACATCAGTCCAGGCGCCAGATCATGTTTAGGTTTTTCATTGCATAACCGGGCCGACTGTCTATTCGGGGGCAGGTTCACGTTACTTAAATGGGTTTATAATTAATGCTAATACTTACTAATGGGCATGGCACTGGGAGCTCTCTATTGACCTTTAATTGGCTATTGTATGTAAAAAGGATAGTTAGAATAAACGCACCAGCACACACAGTGAGCATTTAAATCTAACTAAAATAATACTGATGCTAACTTTTTGGGTTTTTCTAAAACATACATTACATACAAGCATTTGACGCTCTTTTAATGTTCATTTGTAATACCTTACCAAGAAGCTTAGGGTCAAAATTGGCTTTTTGTATAGAAATAAGTCCTGTTTTTTCTTTCACGGTAAGAAGTATTTTGTGTAATCATTGATTATTTGATCAATGTTTCATCATCTACATTCATGCTTCTTCTGCCACTTTAAAGCCTCTCAATTCCTCTTATTGTAGTGCCCTGCGCCGATGGGTATCTCGCTCATTATTGTACCCTCAGAAGGTTGGCTGGCCACCTCCAGGGGTTTGCAGAGAACAACACTGTCTTTTGTTTATGTATAAGCCCCTATGTGGCAAACTTCCTGTCCTTCCTATTTATCATCACTGCTAAATGTTAAATATTTGAACTCTCTGACAAAACAGTCTGGTCTCTCTAACATTTAGAATTTTTATGAAATATTGTAATAATGATAATAACATTAATATTAATATTAATATTAATATTAATATTAATATTAATATTAATATTAATATTAATATTAATATTAATATTAATATTAATATTAATAAATGTAATTTTTGTAATTGTAATTGATGACTTAATTAAAGTGCATTGGCCATGACAATAATAGCCTGTAACCAGACAAACCCTTTCTTTTGTCATGATGACCCATCTCTCTGTGAACGTGACCCTGTTTTGCCCCCCTCATCCTGGTGTAAACCTGGGTAGGCTCAGCCAGAGGAAATCACATCTTAGCTCTTTAATGTGATGCAGGCTGCCTGACATTTGACTGGAGCAGGTTAAGTGCTTCCATGTAGCTCCTGACTGTGCTGTTGTTCTCGGCACTCCAGTGTGCCAGGCCTCCTCCATCTCCAGAGCAGCAGCTGGGCACGCTCATTATAGAGCCTCATTTAGTCATCATAGCTCTGCTTCCTGTTGTACCATCCACACTTTTCACTCTGGCCCTAAACTACTGCCGCATCCATTTCTTTAGTCATTTACATGAGTACTTCCTCCCAACTATTTATTGGCCGACCTGTTGCTCTGCAACTAGTTCATGTGTATCTGGGCAATACATCTGGACCACTCTACTTGCTGATGCCTTTATAAATTACTGGCAAAAATAAGACCTTTGTAAAAATGAAGTAAACTTCAAAATTGATGAAAGTGAGATTCTTCTGGGAATCGGGATGGATTGGGTGTGAATTCCTCCCTGCCCCCTGTAATATCAACACTGTATCTAACTCAAATGGAGGCCTGCTCCTGACAGATGAGTTTGGCTGTGAAGAGCGTTTCACTCCACAGTGGAAATGATATGTGTAAACTATGTAATGTGAATGTTTGAGCCAAGCTGTGTTTAATTTTGTATCCTGACAAAGCGCATGAGAAACCTGTCTCTCTGTAGCTGTCTGCTTGAATCATATGGATATAATTTCATCCATTTAGGTTTGGGCTCTTTGCTGTGGTTGCCACAGGGCATTTGGAGGCAGGCAGATTAAAGGCACATGTGGCTCCATCCGCAGCTCTAGTCAGCTCAGTTATTGAAGTGTTGGTGGTTTTCCTCATTGGTCAGAGCAGAGAGGGACACCGTGTGATAAACCAACTCAAGACCTTTTATAAACGTATAAAGTTATACAAGCTGTTTTTCAGTGTTGCCACTTCATTCGACATGTTTTTATTTGCCACTAAAACCTCACTCTTCGTCATGTCTGTTAGACTTGGCACTGACAGAGTCTGGATGTATTTGGTAAAATAAATCTTAACAGAAAACCACTAGACAACTCGTTTTTGTGAAGCCCCTCTCGAAATGTACAATTGTGATTGTAGTTGTAGTTAACTGCTGAGGTTGTCTCATTATCATTACACTTACCTCTATGTACATTACTGCACAAGACCCAAGAATGATATAAAGATATTAGGGCTGGGTGATATGGAGCAAAATGTATATCTCGATATATTTTGCTATACCTCGATATATAATATATATCTCGATATCTGTACAAGAAAAATAAACACCCCAAAAGTACTGCAAAAACAAATATGCCAGATTTCACAAGGTCTTTTTTATTGAAGTGCAAAGAAGTAGGCAGTTTATGTAGGAACAATTTCATATTTTCAGTTTATTTCATTCAAAAATAAAACAACTCAAGCTCATGTTTGCATTAACTCTGTTAACCAAACCATAACCATAACCCTGAGCTCCTTTAGCAGAGGAAGTTCAGGAGGTTCCTTATTTTAATAGATCCATGTTCCTACCCAGTGGTAAGGAGTTCTGAGTTATCCCACAAGCCACTGCACAGATCAAACAGAACATTTCCAAATACTATTGTACAAGTTCAACACTGCAGCAGATTATTAATTAAAATTTTCTGCATAAATAAACTTTACATTTATAAACTTTATAATATATAAACCATAACTACTATAGTGCCAGATCAGCCCGTTTGATATTTTAATGTGTTTAATGCAGCATTGCGCACATTTGTTTCCATTTTACAGAAATTTAAAACAGCATGACTAATTTGCATGAACTATAAACACTGAAAAAACAGCTCACTGTGGTCATCTTCTGTCAGACTAAAGGACACGACTCAGTTCAATATGAGTGTTCTTTCTGTGACAGAGGATGTGCAGCTGGTGGTGAGGAGATAAATGGTGGAAAAGGTTTGTGGTGTTAGAAGCTTTGGTTGGCACTAACTTTGGGCATTCACAGACGCCGCTGTGTTGAATGAGACACAAGGAGAGGGCAAGGAGGCGGGAGCGAGCACAGAGAAGCCAAACAAGCAAAGAGGCAAAATCAGAAGTAAATATAAGCATTATATCGATATATACAATATGTCTAAATCCATACTGAGTTAAAAAATATCTCGATATATTTTAAATATCGAGATATATGTAACAGATATATGTAAAAAATCCTGGGGCAGGCAGTGCTCTATTCCTTTGAGAAAATGTTAACCCTACATGATATAATCTGTGATGTATTGATAATTCCCTCTGTCTAAGCATGGTCGTGGTTGGTTTGTCTGAGCTCCTGCAGGCTGTGTAGCGCCGTAAAGAGGAGAGACACACACTGCTACACTGTTGGGCCTTTGCTGCCAGTCAGGAGTCATTTCCCATGTAACTCTTCTTCTCTTTAGCTCTCCTTTCTGCTGTTCACTGTGGACCTTATACATTTATCTGTCTGTGCTGATCATTGGTGGAGAATTCATCAATGTCAGGCCTGTGGTGATCCTATGTGTTTACTGAGTTCTGACCCCTCCTCTTAAGACTGGGGGAGTGTCAGCGCTATGCAGGTTTACCTTTCAATGAGAGGAAAACTAAACATGGTTAAAGTAATCCAAGTGATTAGTGCTGCCTAAACTGTTTTCAGAGATAATATCAGAGACAGGATCAGACCTGTGAGGTAACAGACCCACTACAGTTATCAGTTTGTCCCAGAACTGCTAGTATTAGAGAGGTAGTCAGTATGTTTGCAGTCATGTAAAGTGCATTTTAGCAATCACACACATTTTACTGACTTCTGGTTGACTGTTAATATGGTGTCACTGTGGTATGGGAGTTAGGGCTCTCACCTCACAGTAAGAGGGTCCTGGGTTTGTTCAGGTAGGAGCTGTCTGTGCAGACTTTGCATGTTCTACCCAAGAGTGCAGGTTTTTATGGGTACTTGCCACTAAAACATGCACTATATGTTTCCTCTTGGGCGGCACCCTTGTTAAATATTAAAAATATCTGTGAGACTTCCCTGGTGAAATTAAAATCAAATTAAAATTGTGGAACCAAAGTGGAAGACAGATGTATGTATAATACAATCACAAAAAAGAGATTAAATCGAAATTTTGAAGTACAATATATTGCTGAAGTAAATATATGCAAAAAATTATAATACTGAAATCAAACCTAAAAAGTAATTATCCCCCAAAGTATTCCAAATATACATTATTAAAAAATATGATCTGCAATAATAAATCATGGAAAGCAACACTTAAGTAGTTAGTTTGTATGAATAATGAGTCATAGAAGTTCATAATTAAACCTTCAGCAGCTCAAATCTCATTGAAATATTGAAAAATAACAACATTTTCCCCACCAGTGCAAAGAAAGAAAATGATTGTTCTGTATGTCTCGCATTGAGCGATAAGTTGATATAGTAATTATCGTGACAGGCCTAATCTATAGTTACATCGCAGGATTCAGTTCAAACTACACACACAAGAGTGAATGAACCACACACTAACAAAACTAAAATGCGTTGAAATGTGTTTTTGAAAAGAACTGAACTCCCAAGAAGATGTCATTTGGACCACAAACTTGGCTGTGCTATAATATCCTTCTGTAGCATAAGATTTTTCAAGCAGGCCTCTGGTTAATGTCCATGTCTCTAGATGGCATTGCCTGTTGGTTTTTCAGTAAGCAGAAAAACCTCATACTTCAGTTCAGGTCCAATGTAATAATGTGCTCTACACGATTAACACAGTTCTCTCTGTGGACCCCTTAGTGTAATTTCACATCAAATTTGTATTGCAGAGGGAGTGAAAGAGCATTTGTCCAGTTACACTACAGGGACGTACAACTAAATAAAAATCCATAATAGCTGTGTTTGTTTTGAGTGGTCAGTGTGCAATCTCCTCTTCTCAGATTTTTTATTATGCTTTCCCACCATCGAAGTTCCTCTAATTTCAATGCAAACTATGATTTAATTGGCGGTGCTCACTAAAATTATATTTCCGCAGTATAACACGGTGTGAGTTTTTAGGTTGTTTTCCATGACTGAGTGCAGAAGCCACACAGTAAAGGTTTGTCTATTGATGGAAGGTTGGATGTGTTTTTTCTGACTACACATTCCTACACTCGGATTTATTGTGTGTTTTCACAGCTCCTAGACAAATGACAAATCCTCCATCGAGTGCAAAAATGTTAATAATTGGTGCTTGGTGCATAGCTGTTGCAATGTCACGGTGTTACGAGTCAGATCTGTGGAAAGGTGACCCCTCTCATGCAGAATGCAGGATTTATAAGGTATTTTCAAGCAATAAAAACACTATTAATTTAACAAATTCAAGACAACCCCCAGTCAGAAGTATTACATAGTGCAACCATTTAACTAGAATAATAAAATATGCTTTGGTTAAAATACAAATGGAGTCACTGTATTGATAATAAGTATTGATAATAAAATGAGATACCACATTGTGCAAGAACAGTAGAGCTATGCTAACTATTATGTGCAGTATATTAGGTGAGAGAGTAGGAAGGGGCTCAGGGTGCACTGTGCAGACACTTTTTTAGATCCACACATATTCCTTCTAATTTGAGACAATACTAACGCTATTATGAGTCATTCCCTAGGCCTATTTCAATTAAAAATATATTTCTATATAGTTTATATCTTATATGCAATATAAGTATCCATGCTCAGTGTATATGTGTTTACAGGCTTTACATTGTGCAGTGCTGGTTTGTAATACACATGTTTAAGCTGCTGCAGGCCCTGTGCGCTCTCCTATAATTGTCCACATTAAGACTCTCACGGATAGAGGCCTGGTCACAGAACACGGCGCTGCCATGACAGGCTTAGGTTTCCTCTATATTAAATGGAGCCACAGTGAATAGAGGCCGGGCTGCGCTGTGAGTCAATGAAGGAGGATGAGCTGATGATCAGTGAGAGCAGGTGAAGCTGAAGGCCCATTAGAAGAATGGTGTCACTCTCTCCTTCGCCGTAACCTGACCAGCTGCAGCCCGCACTAAAGGTCACCGGACAATAGGCTCTGGTTGTGATGGGACCCTTTGTGGACAGAGTTTATTACAACACTGCCATCTGCTTTTACAGTACAGTTTAACAGTAGCAAAAAGTCCAAATATTGAGTGTAAACCAGTCCTGGAGGATGACTGATAAATTGGACATATAGTGATTTCATGTTATCCTTTGATAAAGATATAACTTACTACCAATACTTTTGTTGTAGTCCTTCAAATGATTTAATTTTAAACTTAACATTTTGTGCTGCAGTCAGTGTAATCTGAATAGAGTGATTACAAATATCATTGCATTAGGTTTGTTGTTAGTTTTAGTGCTGTGACATTACTCTGGTCTAAACCAATACACTTAGTGACTCCTTACACAGCAGCGTTGCAGGAGGTCCATGTCGTCCACAAATCAGCTGCTTTTTCTGCAGAAGTGCAGAAGTGGATATGCGAGAGGCATCATTTATTATTCACATGTTAACAAATCTGTGGTGCCAATTGGCTGAGTGCTTGGGATCAGATGGTTCTTTGCGGCATGGACAGGGCCATGTTTACACTAACTGTCACTTGTCAGTCCAGTGTATCACACAACACTGAAATGATGCTTTGTGTTAAAACTGTTTAGTTCCACTGTGCCTCACTCCAGTTTCCCTGCAATTTCAGTGTCGGGAACTGACAGGTGCAAATACACTGGATGTTTTGCATTAAATTTACCATTCTCACTGAATAAATAAAAGTAGTTTAGTAAATATTAATTCATAATATGAGATATCATACATATGTACCTTCACTTTTCCATTCATTCCTTCTGGCTTGTGGTCTGACTGTATATATGTCCTTTTGTCTTCAGTTTGAAGGCTGTAACAAGGCGTTCTCCAGACTGGAGAATCTGAAGATCCACCTGAGGAGCCACACTGGAGAGAAGCCATACCTGTGCCAGCACCCAGGCTGCCAGAAAGCCTTCAGCAACTCCAGCGACCGCGCCAAGCACCAGCGCACTCACCTGGACACGGTCAGACCCTCTCTCCTCCCTTCTCGCCTCTCCCCTCTCCTCTCTTCTCTCTTCCCTCTCCCCTCTCCTCCTTCTTCTCTCCTTCCTCCTCTCTCCCCTCTCCTCTCCTCTTTCCTCTCTCCTCCCTTCTCTCTCTCCTCTCTCCCCTTTCTTCCCCTCCCCTCTCTTCTCCCCTCTCCTCCCTCCTCTTTTCTCTCTCATTCCAGACTGTAGACCACTCTGAAGGAGCTCTGCTCTGGGTGGTCTGTGTGTCATGTGCTGACTCAGACCTTTTTTAACAGTGGCTGAAAATACAGAAGAATAATTGTAATGAAATAACCTAGATATTGATTTATTCTCATTTATTTTTTGACAAATTGTACATTATAAAATGTATAATTTGGTTCCAGGCTAAATGGGCTGTTATAACACTCCCTTTGGCTCCAAGTCTTCAGGCCTGTTTCCACTTCTTGACAGTGTCAGTCTGTCAGTGAGCATGCTCTGCTTTGGCCTTGATGCAGCACAGGTCATAAAAGCATCACTTTTTGGGCTCAGGCCCGACACAGAGACGGACAGAGGGTCGGACAGAGCGCTGCCTGTTTCTGACCTGCAGAGGAAAGACTGAGTCAGCCATCTCTGCCACTCATCGCAACCCACAGATTATTTCTAAATAATGTCCACAGATAAAAATTACCATTATATCTTGAGGAAAATATTAGGTATTTTAAACAATACTGAGTTATAATGTCTGTTATCATTTTTTGTTTACCTGTCAAAGTTGTATTACTGTATTTATTAGTCAGCTAAAACTGAGCTAGAAAGAGTGATCTTTGCCCTATGCAATTATCTTACTAGACCTCATCATCATAAAATCATCCTAAAACCTAATAGAATTATTATATGAAACTGAAATAAGAGACAGACTGTGTTAATCAAGCACCGAATAAATCTTTGGAATTTTTAGTCTTTTGTGTTTGTTTAATACAAACCTTTTTTGCACCTCCCACTTTCCACAGTTGGACAAATGATGCAGCTAATCCGCGATCCAACCCTAATGACTCCACATTAACACCGTCTAAACCCTGAGTGTGTCCGGCCTCTTCTCTGCTCTGCCAAAACACTTACTTTAATGATATTTATTCTACACAGAAGTCGAGGTTGTGCCTGTGTTGGGCGCAGTGGCTGACAAAGCAAACATGGCGGGCACGAGTGGTGCACTGAGCTGGTTGGAATAACAATGCTTTATTTACAGAAGAGGCTGAGGTTTGGAGGGAAAGCTAACAACGATGTATATCACTTTACACTTTAATGGCAAATGTCTATTTACCAAAAATGAAAAGGCTGTTTGAGTAAAAGTTCTCAGTCAGGAGCTACATGTAGTTCTTGTGCAGTGACGATGAGGAAGGTGACATTTTAGCTTTAATCCAAATTAAATTAAATCAGTGGCTTGGGCATGTAAACTGTGCAGTTACTGCACTCACAACTTTAAATAGCAACACTTTATTGTCACACAGTTGATGCAAATTAGAGCTGCACAAGAAAGGAACGTTTAATTTCAATTTTTATAACAAATATTGGGTTTTCCATTAGATTTGCACTTCATATTTAAAAAGGATTCCTTTTAATCCCATGAGTTTCAGAACATTTTTGTAGAGATCTAAAGGTTTATTTTCTATAAAAAAAGACGGATGTTTTGTTCTTTGCAGAGAACATTCCGTTAACCAAATAATTGCCTTTGAGATTTGATAACTGCGCCAACTCAAATTGCGTTTTGATTCAGTTGTGATAAATATTGTGCAACCCTAGGACACATTGAAGGTTTGAGTCAATTTACCACTGTTTACTGTCTGGTCCAATAAAATATATGGGCCAGTTGTAAACAGAAACCATATAGCATAAATCTAATGGTTATGACTTCAATTTCAACTTTCTTTTAATCTTCTCTTTTTCTTGTTTTATCTTCTGCTTCCTTTTCTCTCCCTTCCTCAGCTCAAAGGTAGGACTTAAACAATTCTTACTTTCAAAAATTCTATACTCTGTGACTGATTTCTGCCCTGTCTTCATATAATTTCACATACCATACATAATGTAATTTTTTCAGTAAATAAATGTATGGTTTTGTGCCTCCTTGCAGAAGCCGTATGCCTGTCAGATCCCTGGCTGCACCAAGCGCTACACAGACCCCAGCTCTTTACGTAAACATGTGAAGATCCACTCCGCCAAAGAGCAGCAGGTGCGTAGGAAGGTAAGATAAGAAACTCATTCATCCTCAATTATCTGATAAAGTAATAATAACATAATAATATCCTCCAACTTAGAAGTTACAGAATAGCTAACTATAGTCCGTAACCACAGATTCACAAACTATAGTTAATTTGTTGTGTGTTATAAACTTGTGCACTCTGTAGCTCTCCGCTAATTGCTTGTCTCCATGTAAACATAGACAGTAATGTATTTTTGTGTGTTTACATTCAAACAATTACATTACTGAACCCACCAACCCCCAGAAAGAAAGAAGAAGAAAGATTTTATTATTAAAACTTGAGGAAGTTGCAGGTTAGGTGTGGTGAGTTTAAAAACTGAAGGCAGTGATAGATTTGGTGTGACCACATTACAGTATGTTCTTGGTCAACAGCTTTCTCTCTCTTGACTGAGCCGAGTAAATATAAGAGAATGGACTCATTGTTGTGGAAGGGGCTGGATAGTGGCATGCTGCATGATGTGTTCCTGAACTCTCGGCGGTAAAGGGAAACATGTGTAGCATTGTTAATAAGCTGTAATGCACAATGCTCCAGTGGCCAGATGTTATGGACAAATGTCAAACAAACGCTCTTGCTCCACTCTTGGAGCAGAGAAAACTGTTAGAGTGTTGCTGTGGGGAAAAGCAGGGCCCCAATTACATGTGATGAATGTAGCAGTGCACTCTGAGGACACAGGCCTATACACACTTCACTGTTAAATAATATTTTACATTATGCCAGCTGTGAACCACAGTCCTAAACCTCCTCAGTCATTTCAGCGTTTGAAAAGTCTCAGCCCTTTTAAAAGTTATGCACAAAAATGTATTTTTTTCTGTACTTAAAATAAGCAGAATTTGAAACAGACTATTTTCCAACCACAAAATGACAGTCAGAAATCCATTTCATGGAACAGTTTGGAATATTTGAATATATTTTTATAAATAATCATAAATAGATGGTTGGTTCAAAGTTAGAATAAATATTCTGAGGCTTATCAAATCATCACAAACATTGGAGCACACTCCTTGTTTTGTAACTGGTCTAAATCAGGCACAGTGTAACCACCAGCACCTATGTGTCCATTCAGATTATAATATCTTCCTAAAGTGTGGTCCTGTTTTGACATGTGCTGCTTCCTTTATCAGTATCACATTTTTATCACTAATGCCCTGTCTGATGCATAGTGTCTATCTTTGAACTTCTATAGTCATTACTGTTTGGTCTGAGAAAGCGGCATTTTCCCATGGCTCTGAGTTGGTACAGTTATTATGGATCTCTTAAATCCAGGCCAAAACATGACTCAAAAATGAGTGAATTACTCTGTCCCTGGTTCCTTCTGAATGCTAATGAATTCTGATTTACAGAGATACTGTTTCATATTAACATTACAATCATGTTATGGCCAATGAGGAAAACAAAAATACACACTCCTGGCTGAAACACTGTTGTATTCTTTTGTTGCCTCAGAGGGAAGTGCAGCTGTATCTGATGAATGAACACAGGCTCTTTGTTGTAGTTTTTATTGTGTTAAATGTTGTTGACAGCTGCGGTCGTGTCCTCACCTGGAGCAGGACGTTCTGAGCGATTGTTTGTCCATGCACCACATCCAGAGCTCCGCCCCCTCTCAGCACCACCTCCAAAACTCCGGCCCATCTCAGCACCACCTTCAAAACTCCGGCCCATCTCAGCACCACCTCCAAAACTCCGGCCCCTCTCAGCACCTCTTCAATGGCAAAGACACGCGCTCCCCCATACTGGGCCAGGACATCTTCTCTGGTAGGTACCCTAAAATGACCACAGTTTCATACAGGAGATTTTTCCCTTTTTCTCTGTTGTTGGCACACACATTGCATCTTTAAAATACACACTTTTTATTACCCACAATGCATTCCAAAATATGTATCACAGGTAAAAATCCGCCAGCTAACGTAGTCCTGACCAAGCCTAGCAGCAAGTCCCCAGGGTGCATTGCCCCAGTGACAGTGAAGGATGGGTCAAATGCAGAAGACAAATTTCCCTATGGGGACAACAGATGTGTACCTAAAGTATAGCATATAGCATTTGACTTTACAATATAGTTAAAGGGATAGTTCAGGTTTTTTGACATGAATCTGTATGGCATCCCTGTCAGCAGTGTTGTGCATCAACACTGACTTACCGCCCGACAGCGTCCGGTGAGTCCGGTTTTGGTGCTGACAAAAGTCGTCCGGCAAGTTGGCTGTGGTCATGAAAATAAAGCGTTTTTCTTCTCAAAACAATGTGTGTTCAAAAGAGTGATAGTACTGAGCGATTATGAGGTCTGACTTTTTCATGGTTCACGTTTTGTGATGCAAATGTATCACTCTTTTGGGCAAATATTGTTTTGAGAAGTAAAACGCTTTATTTTCATGACCACAGTCAACTTGCCGGACTACTTTCATTAGCACCAAAACCGGTCAAGAACTTGGCTCATCGGACGCTGTCGGGAGGTAAGTCAGTGTAGATGCACGACACTGCTAACGGGGATGCCATACAGATACATCCATCCATCCATCTTCTCCCGCTTAATCCAGCTGGGTCGCGGGGGCAGTTTGCTGCCCAATCCTCATAGCACCTGGCCCCTCTCTCAAACTGAACAGTAACCTTGAATATCACTGTTGAGGAAATAATGAAAATAGCTGTACTGCTGAGGTTAGACCACAGTACACCTGGTAAAGCCATCTTAAGTTTATGGTGGTAATAAACAGACATATCATCATTTGTGATGTATGATAGTCATTTGTGCTTTTAACCAATTGTAATCACCATATATACATTTGGTTAGGCCTAAACAAATAAAACAAGCAGTGATTTATTTGACTGCCTTCACACGTTTTACTTTCACAACTGTAACAACAGTTTATGCTCAGAACGGCTTGTGACTGACATCCTTATACTTGACCTTGTTTGCTTTCTATTTTAGGGCCATTTCATGTTGTCAACTTGTCTTGTCAAGTTAACAACCGTGAAAACCATTAGTCCCTGAGTTTATTCATCTCGCGTGGCCCTTAACTACCGTTCAAGTAACTGATGACTTTGACCGTCACCACGTCAATGCCAAAGTTTATAAACACAAATGATGAATCCATTTTAACGACAAAGGACAGTGTCGTTTTTCCGCACATGTTTTTGCCTTCTCAGCTCATATTTTTTTTCATGTTTTTTTATTGTTTCTGGAAATGACACCCACCTCTGACTGAATAAAATCTTGTCTCACAGATGTTGCTTTTGTGCTTTGTAGGTTTGGTTATCCTCTGTGTCTGTATTTAGTTTAGTTTAGTTTTGAGGGCTTGCAATGATGGAGTACTTGGCTTTACTGACCCATTGTCTGAATCTTGAGTTGTGCAAAGTGGTAAAGGACTAATTGTAATTGTATTTACTTAAAAGACACATATTTGACTTTTTGAGACAAAGATGTTAACCTTTCATACCTGGAATTGTATTGTTTCATTAATCCAATGTCTTCTCTGAGCACTCAAAAATGCTCCTTTTGCATTTTGAGCAGAGTGTTGTGTCACAACTAAGAATTTTGACTTCTTCTGCACAATTTTAAGTCTATAAACCATTACTGTACTCATTCTGTGGTCGTATACAACTAACACATGGCTCAGTTAGCATAGCATTCCTATAAGCATTTGTATAAGCATTTAATTTGTTTATGTTCTCATAGTTTGTTCCTGTGACTGATAGTAGAGAGAGCTCCAATGCCTGTATACCTCACCAGAAACAGAGGTGTAGTTTATAAACTATGTTTTCCAAATGTAGACATTAAAATCATGTAAATTAATTAAAGCCACAAGAATGCGTAATATGTATCCTTCAATAGTACTTGATAAAAGGAGAAGCAACCATGTTTATTTAAGTCATATGGAAAAAATAGTTCTGATTTTGAGACTGGGCTAGGCACGGTGGCTTTTAAACAGTGATAAATTGGGTTTCAGCACTTTAAAGTCAACAGCTTGTTCTCAGTGATTGTTTTAAAAAGAATCACTGATGCAGAATGTAGGCCTTTTCTTTACAGTACCACTCCAGATCAAAGTTTTTGCCTCGCTGCTCCTGAGTAGATTCTTCTTGCTCTTTTATTGTTAATGGTTTCAAAGCCTGGGGGACTTGGCTTTCTAAAGAAAAGTGTTTAAGGAGGTAATGTTATTCAAAAGTTGCAGGTTGGCAGTAGGCTCTTTCATTTGCATGAATCTGGCTTTGTATTTGAGCCAATAGGATGCACGGAAGAGGTGGGGTGCACTGGGCAACTGTCCCGTTATTAACACTTAGAACAACGTGAGTCATACTTCCAGGCAGAGTTGTTCTGCTTTTTGTGAGACTTATGAGAAACCCCTCTCTGTTTTATAGACCATTATTAGAGTGTTCCCCAATTAACAAGAGGAAGCACCTATCACAGTATACGTGTTTATATGTGCCCTCTGATATGCTGAGTGATCCAAATTCCTCCACTACGCGAGCTCAGCATGACTGGTACCAGAGCCAAAGTACAGCATCCAAGGGAAACCATCCTTTACACATGAAAAAGGAGGGACATATAAAATTAGAAGAAGCTCATAAAACACATTATCATTCTTACCACTTTTATTGCAACATATGTTTTTAAAGGTGCGCTATGTAACTTTTATAGTGCTGGTCTCCATGAAGATGCTATTGCTTCTTCATTACACATCTATTGCACAACACTATATTAATCTTAGTTGCATTATTATTTTTATCATAAATACCTCCAAAATTATGCACTGGAGACATCACCTGGTTGTCTCACATGATTGAAGATAGATGAGTTTAATGCCATATTGAGGAACACTGCAGACAGAGCAAAAACATCTCCCAGAAGGTGCAATATCCTCTTTCAGAAAAGTATACCTAGTGCACCTTTAAAAAATGGCAATGCTTATTCAGTTTCCTTATATTTTCCTCTTAGAAATGGTCCGCAGACCGCAGAACCATACCTGAACCAATCTGCATGCATATTACTTACTACTATCCCATTTTCCTGTGTCGAGGATGAAATTGGAGCAATCACGGCCATTATTTGTCGACTGTTTTCCTGGTTTGGTTGCAGATGTTGGGGGCTAAAGGGGAAAACATTTAAGGCCCGTGATTGATGATTTGCGGGTAATGAATCAAGCTTGTAACTATTTCAGAGTGCTGTCAGACTGGGCTTTGGCATACTTCCACTGGCGAACAGCTGCAGAACCGGGAGCACTGGTCCTCTCTAGGTCCTTTCATCTGCTCCTGTGTCATCGGCACAGTTACTCCAGCAGACAGTCAGCTCTCCGGTTGGATGCTGGGAAAGAAATCAGATGAAAATGCGATATTGATAAATTGTTCTGTTCTATTTTCTCAATAGGGCTTCTGTTTTTGCTCTTTGAATTAAAAACAAACTAAAAACTAAAATCTACTTAAATTGCTCTTTGCAAAACCCCACTCAATTGTAACACTGACATCTGAATAGTAACAGATATTTTCTTACTATTGCATATTATTTCACCTTACGCAAAAATGGAATTTTGAATGTTATCAAAACAACTCATCTCACAAGTCTGAAAAAGAAATATGAACCAAAGAAATTGATTTGAAGGATGTAAAATCTTGCCAGTGTATTATTACAAATGCTGTGTATTTGGGGTCACAAACAACCATTATTCTGATGAAGTGATTTCCACAAACAAATGCATCTTCTGCTGAACTAGGCCTGTCTTCAATCTAAGATCAAATTCATAAAAATATTACTACTGTTTACATAAATTACTTTTTGTTTTATCATCATTCAGTTCTCAGGGGCTCAATGACAATACAGAGCACAGATGTTTCTTATGCCCACTACACACTGCATGTTGTATAACCAAAGGCAGAGCACACACACAGAGGCCATCCACTAACCTTATTGCTCCTAAATGCTCCACTGTTCAAAGTCCCTGCTGAAACATATGTAACATTTTACTTCATTATAGCGTAATAAGAACAAACAGCTGTAAGGACAAGCGAGGCCAATCCCCATGGCAGTACAAACAATGTACCCTAAATTACAACCAGCGCAAACACAGAACATTTTACTTTGCACCGCTCTCTGATTGGATGAAGGATGTCAAAACAAAATCCTGCTGCCTTGAAATGACTTTTAATTTGCTCAAAGAGACGACGCAGCGCGGGCCCCTGAAGTTTGTACGACACCTTTACTAAATTAGCCTTGTTTGTCTTTCAGGCTTGTACACTGGCTCCAGCAACCCCCTTCACCCAATCACTGCCCCGGCAGAGCTCCTCTCCCCCTCCACACCCTCCGGCCCAGAACTGCCCCAGCGCCACAGACTGGACCGGGACATGGGCAGCCCACACCTGTCCCCCCTCACCCCTATGGAGGGCGCTAGAGATGGGTCAGTAAAATACACTTATACTGTTAAATTACAGGTTTTATTATGCGTAGGATTTAGCTCCATGTGTTAAATGAAGTGTCCAATACTGGCAAAACAGTACATTTTTCCATAAGAAGGTTTTGCATTATGTAAACACAGCCTATGACATAATATGGTGCCAAAAGTAGTTAAAGAGTGAGGTCATGTGTTTCCCTCAATCCCTCTCTCTATGTTACAAGATGACATATTACATTTATAATCACAAATGTAAATAGTTTTGACTGACACACGTAGGAAGAATCTAATAAATTAATATTATGATTTTGCTTTATAACATACATTCTCCTTCTCAGTGTTTTGCAACCAAGAAATAAAAGACCACACTTGTTCTGTGCACTGAATGATGAGTTGTATGGGAACAGTCTACAGTGAAATGAACATTGAATCTTACTGTTTTTATTGGTCACATTTTTATTAAACTGAATGACTACTTAAAATGTCATCAGCTCATGTAAAAAAGACCAAATATCCATCAGAAAATAGAAACTAATCCACAGATGTCTTTCCTTTGTGGTGTATGAGAGGCTTTTGCAGAAATGGGTAGCGTAGAGAGTAAGGGTACCCTTACTTCAAAATAATATTACTCAAGTAAAAGTACAAAGTGCTCCACAAAATTATTTATAGTATTTGGGAAAATTATCACTTGTTTAAATCAGGATGTAGCATCTGATTTATTATTGGAACTGAATGTAATTGGCAGGACAACATGAAATAATCTGGCATTTTCAAACGACTGATCACACAAATGAAAAAAAATCAGCTGTGCAACAGACACAGATGTTCAAATAATTTAATTTAATTGTCCCTTGCAAATTGATGCACTTTACTCAAATAAGAGAGTAAAATATTTTACTCAAATAGGAGTGAATATATGGTCCCTGAACTACTCAGAGATGTACAATTTTATTAAAAAGGGAAATGTACTGAGTACTACCTTCCTCTGTAATTACTGTTAATGATTAAGCATAAATAATGTATTAGAACAAAGTCCAAATCCAAATCTTAGGAACATTTACTGAATAGTGACTGAGTTCACTCCCAAATGTGAACACATGGGTCATTGAGGTGTCACAGTGACACACACTGTATTTGACAGTGTCATCTGTATTGAAAAAGTCCCCTGTCGGCACTGATAATACTTTTGTGCTTTTCATGACTCATTCTAAAATAGGTGCGAATGCATAATATCTCTGTTTATTATTTCACATAATTTCACAGATTATGAATACGAGTCTGTTCTTTGCTTTGCCCATGGAGAATAAACCTCAAATTACCCGCCACAAAAACAGGCCAAAGAACTCAGTCAGATATCCCAAAACACAGCGTATTGTTTTATTTGTCCATAATTGTTATATTGAGTTGAGGCATTCTGGTATAATCAAGCAGTGCTATATTCAAATTACATCACATCTGGGGTTTGTTACTCAGGATCTTTTGGGAAAATGTTAAATAAGCAACTAATAAAACCTGAAAGAGTAATTAAATAAACTGCAAAAGGATGGTTGAAATTAAAATGGCTTGAGTTAATAAGATCAACAATAAAACTACAAAAAGGAGAAAAAAAACTGTTATGTACTGGAGGACATGCACCTCTTTTTGGGTGTGTGAGCTGCATGTTTCCTATTAGTGAATTTCCCAGAGGAGAGTTTCAGAGTCCAAGGAGGCACAACGTGTACTGGAGCAAACAATACATTGGTCACATAAGGAGAGGTTTGAAAGGACTTTTACAGTTTAACATTGACTTTGCTGCTCACATTAGTGATTCGTTTAGTGCTACTTCTGATCATTTAATACCCAACATTACTATTTTAATAAAACCAAAGGAGGTCTTAAACTGGACTTCAAAAGGACTTAACCAAAATGACCCCCGCATCTTTCCTCTAGTTTGGGGTGGGGGTTCATTACCGGCTTGACTTCATTAAGATGTTATCGCTTTGGGTGAAATGTTCCACAGTATGGCATTAAACTTTAATATTGTATTGATTCAAGTACAGTTGTTTTTGTTGCTAAAAATAAAACGTGGTCACCTCTCTAAACAAGGCTAACATACAGCCTGGTGCTGTCACCTGCTTGTATCTGTGGATAAATAAGGTTAAAGCCATACTGTGGAACATTCCAGGCAAAGCAATTAATAATAACAAGTAGGTGATTGAGTATCCATCAGAAAAGTATGTGCATCTTTAATTAGCTTGAATCATTTGTTAAATCGTGTGAAGGTTTTTTTTTTTTTTTTTCGACTAAATAAACTTTTGTCCAGTTGACAAACTGAATTTCTTCAATCACCCCAGTTTTAGAAACTCAATAGATATCTGTATTGCTTAAGCATGTTCTCTGTGATTTCAGTTTCATGTAAATCTGTTCAGGATAAGTCTATAATAGAATAAATTTTGATGGCTTGTTTCCCTTTTGTAGCAGTGCACCAGTGTGTGTGAGTGAAAGAAGCTGAAACACACTAATTGAGGAAACTCGCATAATTACATCAGACTGGTGCGTGAAGCTGTCCAGTGCAAACACATAGTCCCAGGACCTCTCAGAGATGTCAGAGCGGCCCGCGACTATTTGGACGCAAAGTGCTGCTGCAACCTTTGAAATGCTAGAGGAAATCGCTGTCAAAAATTTCATTGCGGTCAGTATAGGTTTTTCTCCTAAGCATTCAGAATAACAAGTGTTAGTCATGCAGCAGAAAGTGAACGGGCCCTGTACTCAGGGTGACATATTGGAAATGAGGTACAGATTTGTTCCTTTTGGCCTTGACGAGGAACCTTAAGTGTTTTCATGCATTTGTGCCCATAAACCTGGATCAGTGCATGCATGTGGTTAGCAATCAGAATATCAATCTTCTTCAAATGTAACTTAAGAAAACATTTAACCAAATGAGAAAAATTCCTACTGCGGTTCTCACTTAAATTCTCTCTGCATGTGCTGTGATGACAAGTCTCCAATAAAACTTTAGCCATTTCCAAATATCCTGATTTCAATCTAGATGCTTCCCAAGATATGCACATGTTTGTTCAGTATCGTTAGTTCACTCATCACATACGGTTTCACTCTAACTCTAAACAGGCATTCCCAATAAGCTCCAGTGACAGAGTGAGTCCCCACACGAGTAGAGAAAAAGGAGCACACACACTGCCCTGCCTGGTCTTTAAACCTGGTGTGTGACTGAATGAGTTGGGCATGAAACGTCTACTTACATCTACATAAAGATGGAGCTTTTGATTTACATGTTTAAAGCCCTAAGTATACAGCCTGCTGCCAAAGTCAATATAAGCGCCGCACTTGTTTTTCCCAAACGGTTTAGTGGGACATTAAACATTTTGACAAAATTATCAAACCAACCCGCCTCTAGTGTGGCAGCCTCTGACCTCATAGCTAAATGTGTTTTCTTTGGCTCCAATGGCCCATTTAGACTCACTTTGCAAATACCAGTGTCATTTTTCCGAAGCTAATATTCCAATATGCCAGATAAAATACATTTGCTGATCAGTATGGCTGGTGCTAAGGGCTGGCTGTTCCACCATGGCGGCCTATACACAGAGAGACTGCTAAATGTTGTCATTCACTGCCCTGCCGTCTGTGGTTACATAATTACAGCTGCCTTTAGTAGAGTTTTGGTATTAGAGCCCGTGTAAATATTAGTCTGCGCTGGGCTGATATGTGCAGTGATTGACACAAGCTAACAGGATTAGAGTGGCAGCACAGAAGGACATTAACAGACATGTACTGCACTTAACCCCTCTGTCACCTGCTCCACATGATCATACAGAGGGTCTGATCGCAGGAGAAAACAGGAAAGGACTGAGCAAGTAAAAATTACTTTAAAACTAATATTACAGGTTATTGTTAGTGTAAAGTTGACTAGAGTAAGATTAAATATCAACTATTATTACCTTTTTTAAATTTTATTTCAACTTTAATATTAGGAAATATCACTGCTTAAAAGTAAATGTTTTTTATAAATAATTTGAAATGGGAAATTCCTACAGAAATTATTGTTATTAAGGTGGGATCATTCCTGTTCTGGACACTTATCTTTCTCAGACTGACAAAAAGCTTTCCGGGGCCCAAAAACCCCTCACAATGCAGCCCCAGGCACCAGCTTAGTTTTAGCTTAGCTTTAGCATCATGCTCTTATCTGTCTCTCAGGCATAGCATTAGCCTGTTAAGTCGAACCAGAAGTGTTCCCACCAATGTGTGCCAAAGAAGCCCCTGTCATCCATCAGAGGGGCTTAAGTGTCGGCTGCACCGAGGACACAAGAGGGGGGGCAGGGCTCATCCCAAGTCCCTCCTGGGAGCTTCAGCTTCAGGTGATAGAAGACGGACGAGGAGCAGAGCACTCTCACTCATCACTCTCTTCAGTCTCAAAAACATTTTGTACATACAACTGAAGTTATATGTACAGTACAGAAAAGCAGATTCTTCTTGAGTTCTTGTCCCAAAGAACTAAAAAAGATAGTGAGATTCCTCAAATTAAAATGAAACATATGGCAATAAATTTTACATAAAATATGGTCATCTTAGGTAAACTTTGTCCTGCTGCAGTTTAGTCATGGATTGAAGCTCTGTTTCACAGGAATGATGTCAGCTCTTCCATATTACTCACAGAGAAAATACTGATGCAGTGTTACAGAATGTGTCCATGACAGACTCAGAGTCTGTTTGAAAATCTACAAGAACATCGCCTCTGACACCTTCTTAATCCAACAGAAGACAAAGTTACCTCATCGCTTTGCAGAGAGCACACAGGGGTGCAGTCTGCATGTCAGGAGATGTGTGCTAACCCCAAGACCTGCTCAG
Source organism: Odontamblyopus rebecca (assembly GCA_030686955.1). Lineage (NCBI taxonomy): Eukaryota > Metazoa > Chordata > Actinopteri > Gobiiformes > Gobiidae > Odontamblyopus > Odontamblyopus rebecca. Next base: position 20,398,670 of record CM060660.1, on the reverse strand, counting down.
TATTCATTAAAGTCATTCTATGGATGGAAAGACCTCACAACACTGGGGAATCCTCAGGTCAAATATGGAGTAGTTTTGAAGAAGCTGCTTTAGAAGTTCAGAAACACTTTTGCATGAAGCCAAATGACAACACTTTTAAAGAGCATAAATGTAAATGAACTAATATCAACCAAGTAATGAAAATGACACCTGGACATAAGTGACAATAAATCACTTAAAATCTTAAACCAGAATGCAACAAGGATTAAAACATGACTATACTAAGTCTTAAAAGCAGATCCAAACTAGAGCTTCAAATGAATTAAATGAACCTACACTGTGACCTTGGCCTGCACAAGAGGCCTTTTTGACCTTACCTGAAAATCCCCCCATCATGTCAGATATGGCACGGTGTACAGGAGCGGGTGGGCTCTGGGGTGAAGTGGTGTGTACTGCATCGCACGTACAGATAGATATCATGGGAGAGATTTAAGTGGCAAATGAAAGATACCCCTCATGCCTTGGTCCTGAGGAGACTAATGCTACTGCTACAGGCTGGCAGTGATTACCCACGATTCACTTTAGCTGCACATAGAGGCGTCTTGTAAAAATATGAACGGTATAACTGTTTCCTGAGTTTGTGCTGACAGGAGCTCTCTGGGGACCGCTGCTCTCTGCGGGAACACATGGCCCTGCGCTGGACAGAGGCCAAGGCATAGATTAGCCACAGTTGCTAAAACCTCCATCCTCAAGAAGCACACACAGAGCAATTCAAATACAGGGACACACCAGAGGGCGATGTGCAATTATACAGGGTGATACTGGATACCAAATTAAACAATGTGCACTACTTTATTATTCATATTATACTACTTTATAATACCGTTATTATATATTGTTTATAATAATGATTCAGGCTCAGTGACCACTTAATTCATGATTTGTGGTATTAATTAAGCAGTTACAAAGCCTGACTCATTCTTAATAACATTTGTTCATTATGGATTAAGTCTTTTTCATGATGAGTTATTATAAAGTGTTACCAAAATATGTCACTTACTTTGTTTTAGTTTTAGCATACAGATCGCGTTAAACATTCATTTATGGCTTCTCCTGTCTCTCATAGTCTGCAGCAATGTGCTTGTGAATTGTCCTGCAAATTTATGGATCTGCATTTATGAAGTGAATCAGGTTGGACTGACTCAAAATACACTTGAGACTCCTTTTGGTTAAATGAGCGCATTAAGCATTAAAAGTTATGCAGTTAAGTAATAGTGCTATAAAGCCAGGGATGTGAATATAAGATGCTCAGACTCTGAAAAATTACATTTCTGTTAAAAGTTATGCTTAACCTACCGTACAACTGAAGAACTCTTAAGCAACATTTCAGCTATTTTCTTCACTTTGATTTATTGATATTTTGCAGTAACCTCATGCTGGGTGTGTTCTACATGTGTGTGTAAGGCAGAATGATCAGAAGTTACCCTGATGACACAATTCACAAGTTAACAAATGCTGTCTAAAAAGTTTTAAGATGGTCTGAAAACTCAAGACAAAATAGAGATCAAAACAGTACATTTTCAGGAGCCTGTGTGATGAATATGAGCATTCATGGTCCTGTTTGGGTTTTTGATTTTCAATAAAAAGGTGAAAGTGACTAATTTGAGAAACTGCTGGCTATCTTGTGACTAATTACTATTAATTATTATTAGTTATTACTAATCATTATTATTGTTTGAGAAGGAACAGCACAAAGGGAACAGCACAAATCAGATGACTTCTGCTGTAGTCAGTTTTTATGGTCAGACTGTGTTTAAAAAAAAAAAGATCAGATTAAAGACGAAGCCTCAGACAGAGCAGTGTCTACAGTTAGCATCAGACCCCGAGGGAATGTTGATGACAGCTGCTGCAAAGTATCAATAGAATTAAACATCAAAAAGTGGGCCGCATCACAGCACATATCATGAAATACTCAACAGTCAAAGTAAATGGTTGTACATCCAGTATGCTTATGTTAATTGCCACCTCTGTTTCTGACCCCTGCCAAGTCTTACACTGCTCTACTGGCTCCCTGTAGCAGCTCCCTGTCATCACTTTTATATAGCGCTTACTACAAACCATATGTTTTCAGGGCACCAAATTTTATGTGTTGGCATTCCTCATTTGCAGTCACGAGCAATAAGCAGTTGGGTTGAATATTTTGATTGCAGATTGGCTAGTTATAAAAGTCCGGTCTGCCTATCGCTTAAAAACCTGGACCACAATACCATATAATGTGTAGTGCGTAACATGAATTTATTGAATTATTTTGAGCTCGTTGTTAGCGTTTATATTTAACTTTTCGTTATCTTAATAAATCCCATATGGTCCCCAGTGTTTCTGAGCCAGTTTAATAAAAGTGAACTCTCAAAGGTAAAACAAATTTCATAATGTAATATCGTTGCGCTTTGCCATTACAGCAGAGTAATTGGGCCTGACTACTGGGGATTTATTTACAAGATGCTGACACAGACAAAAACTGTAAAGGTAGTAGACAGTGAGTGCAATGCTGTTTATGTCTTTGAATACAATTTTGCCATATCAAAACCACTTCATATAACGGCTGGAATAAACTTGTATTTGAAAATAAAGATCAGTGCAAGATGATACATTAAGCGTTGCCACATATGGGGAATTGGTGGTTGTGAACATGCTTTCTTCTCATTGCCTCAAAGCCTGAACTTTCTTTATGGTGCTGATCCTATGTGAAAGTGCAGGAGGGGGCTAGTTACACTTGAATGCCACTCTTGTGTTTGTTGACTTAAGATCATTATATGTGGTAGGAGGACCATTATATGCGGGGAGCCAGAGTTTCCACACGCCTGGCTCATTTCATGTGTGCTTAAGATCACTGGCTGCTCAGCCTGTTGGATCATGTGGTTAGTGGGTCGCATGGAGCTTCGACTTTGATTTAGCTCTCAGAAGCAGGAGCCGTGTGATTGGGTTTCTAAACTAACTGATGGTGTGCGTGTCTCCTACAGGGTGTCAGGTCCGCTCCTGTCTCCAGGGATGAAGAGCACCGGGACGCCCCCCTCTCCTCTCGACAAACAGCACATGCACCCACACCACAAGCCCTACAGCCACTACGCGCTGCAGCCAGTCAATGACGGTGAGACAGACAGAACAATAACAAGAACACGCTTCACTCTCCAACAGGAAATGTGCTCAAGGCCAAGGACCAGACACAATGTTTTTACTAGTGGTGTTTCACTTCAATATCCTTACACTTCTCTGTGACAGGTGATGTGCTAAGATCTCCTCCTCAGTTTAAAATACTTGGCACAGAGGTAAGAGTGCCTCTTACATACCGTGTTTTTAGCAGCACAGATCTTACCACATACGCACACAGCCACATGAAAGGCATCTGGAGGATGTTGTCCTGTAGAGCGGTGTAGCTTTGTCAGGACAGAGATGTGTCATAGAGACCGTGCAAAGGAAACCACTGCAGGAAGCCGTCTCCTTCAGCCCAGTGAGGCAAAATGCTGGCTCATGTTTTCAGCGGTCTCTCAGTTCTTACACAGCAGACTCAACTGTCACTCCAGAGGTTTGTAATGCTTTAAACAGAGCTCCTTCTGTAGAGATCTGCACATACATGTCTGTGTAACCGCTGTGTGGTTAGAGTTACGCAGAAACACTGCAGTAAAAGTTACTCCTCCATTATGGCTTCTCCTGTGGTCAATATGAGAGTACAAACTGGGACAAAGGGGACACATGATGTCCTCTAGGTGGTTTTCTGAGGAAGCTGATGCGTGATACTATTGTGTACAGTTGTAACGCTTAATACACGTCATAATGTTTGTCTTGCCCTAGAGTACCAGGCCAGTTTCCAGAGCTGTTTCCACTTTGGAGACTCCTACAGGATGGATCAGACAGTTGGAGGTGTCCACATCCCTGGAGATTCCCACAACTACAGTTCCCATCAGCAGAATGGCTTCCACATGTCAACAGGCAACACAGGCGCAGGTAAGGAGGATCTGGCTTTTAGAAAAGATCATCACAGGTAAGGTTAAATAATGCAATCTACTCAAAGCATACATTCATTTTCTAGGCTTCAACATGAGCCAGGAGCTGCATGGAGGAGGATGCCAGTTCTCCTCGGGCCCAGATGAGAGCATCTTCTTCCAGGTGGGCAGCTTCGACCGCAGCCTGAACCACATGCCCTCTGTCTACACAGAGACATGAGGCACTGGGGCAAAGGACTCTGTACTCACAATGTAGTCTTAACTCAAGTACTCACTATGGCTCCTGGGATCAAACTTGTGCTGACAAAAATGAAAACATGCACTTTCACAGCAACACAAAAATAAAATACAGAGTTAAATGATAAAAGCAACTGTGACAACAACATAATCAAAAGTAAATTAAAAATAGTAACAGATAAACTGTTAAGTAGCACTGGTTTCACTGAAGTGTTACACAATGGTTGGTGTTTCCACTGGTGTTAATATTAAGATTAACAGTAAGATCATGTTTTAACCACTGTGTTCATGTGCATATTTTTACTGGTACATAGCCCTTGCCTGGCTCACTCTCCAACCCACAACCTCCAATGTATTTTGGACTGAAGTGAAAGACATTATATCAATTTTGCTGTGTTGTTTTTAGCAGTGAAAAGTTTATTTTATTTTTGATTTCGGATGAGGCTTTGGGACAATGAATTCTTCATTGGTGCAGCAAAACTCACCTTTAATATATATGTATAATATGTACAGTTTGTTTACAACATCTCTGAATGTCTCTCAAATTATGAAATAAAATATTTAAAGAATTCTTGTTCTTTTTTTTTTTTTTTTTTGAGGTTCTAATTATATTGTAAATGGATTTAGCACTTCAAATTGTTGAATGGGGCTCTAGAAATGCAAGCTAATAAATAACTGCAATAATACCACAGTTTATAAAGTTAATGTTTATAAATCACAACACAGAGAGATTGGAGTTCAAATAGGTGCCTCATAATACAACCCTGAAAGCCAGTACACCCATAGAATGTAAAACAGATACTGTTTTCTATGTAAATTTGACAGAT